>RAHM01000149.1:1496994-1550896 GCA_003713295.1 Parotia lawesii | reverse complement strand
AAAAGAAAAAGAAAAAGGAAAAGAAAAAGAAAAAGAAAAAGAAAAAGAAAAAGAAAAAGAAAAAGAAAAAGAAAAAGAAAAAGAAAAAGAAAAAGAAAAAGAAAAAGACAAAAGAAAAAGAGAAAAAGAAAAAGAAGGTAAGTATTGATTCCCTTATTAGAAGCACACTTCAGAGTGGGATAATGTAGAGAGGAAAAGGGATGGAGCAAGCCCTTTAAAGTTTCCTCATGCCTTAGACAAGCCTGAGCTCTTCACAGGACTCCTCCACTCAGGATGGAACACCTAAACACTAAGTGAAACCCTACACATGTTGGATTTTTGCAGGGAATACCTGCTTGAATGGTGCAGGTACCTGATTGAATTTCCAGCAGGTACCTACCAAGCCATTTCAGTTTTCAGCCCCAAGCAGGTAATAAGAATTTATCAACTCTTCACGTTCCCACCTGATCTCTCACCAGTGCATCTCCATATATATTACTTTTATTTATCTGGATTTATTTTGAATTAGCAGTTTATTTTACTTCACAATATTTGTGTTTATTTGAAGCATTTGTATTTATTTGAAGTATTTGGGTTTTGGGGTTTTTTTTGTAGTGTTTGTATTTATTTGGTTTACACAGGCAGGATAAATAACAAGATATTGTTTATAAGTCTGTCCTCACAAGTGGCACTGTGGATGGAGACCTCAGCAGAGCCAGTGCTTGCATTGACGTCAGCAGCAATAATTGCATTAATAGCGAGACATGGCAATCTCATCAGTATTTTGTCCAGGAAAGATAGCATGGGGCTGAGGGCCATTGTTTCATAAAAAATAAAGAAACCTATAATTTTATTGAAAGCAGAAGGGCACAAAAATGATATTGTTTAGAAACTACTTGAAATAATAGCCATTATGTCACCAGGCTTGTCAACCTTTCTGTCAGCTCAAGAAAGATGCAAAGGAAAAATAAATCTGTAAGTGCTCAGACAATTATAACATTGGGCTTGAGAGGTTGCACGAGGTCTTAGGAAGAATCTTAAGCTCCTGTGTTTTTGCAACACTTTTCCCAACTAAATTTAAGTTCAGAGCTGAGGTAGGGAAGCAGTAGGAAGGTTGTTAAGTAGTACAGATTGGATTATAAATTTAAAATAAATAAATTCAATACTTTTGTTTGTTGTTCTATGCTAAGGAACAATTTTAATTCTCAAGTCTGTTATGTGTCCAGTCTGGAACTATATTTGCTTTGCTAAAAGAAGGATCATTTCCCTTAATTTTGTTCTGCAAGATTTTACTTCCTGTGTGAGAGGTAAGTTTTTCAACCTCTTTCATAGGAAGAGAAATGGCTTCTACACAAAGAATTCTCCAAACATTTCAAAAGTCACATTTGATTCTGTTCTTCAGAGCATGGCCTAAAAGGCCTGGGATATCGAAGAGATTTTTCAACTCTCCTGTATGCTGCATTGATACAGTGAATCTGGAATTCAACAGAAGCATCTACTTTCAAGTGAGTGAAGAAACAGAACAGAAGACAGGAAGAATTGGAGGTAATTCTTGGCTATAATTTAAGTTTTGTTGGAAATTAGGAAATTATGTCTTTTAGTTTTCATGCTCTTTTTTTTTTGCTTATTTGCTGGCATTAAATACATTTTAATTGATACTTTGGGATCCTGCTGTCTGTTGACATGGATACCAGCCACAGACTTTGTCTCTATCAACACAACTTTTACATTTTACTTACCTGCTGCAGTGACTGGATGGGTGTTTACCTAGTGTTGGGGAAATGAAATTCGTGTTTGTACTCTTTCTGTCTAAGCCAAAAGATTAGGTAAAGTTCACTTCAGGTTCACTATGAGCTTGGCCTTGAATTGCATCAAAAAAGTATTTTGCTGTGACTTTCAATAAATTTGATGGATTTTATTGTTTGGGACATAAAAAAAAAAAAAAAAGGACATAGAGAATCATCTCAATACTTCCCATCATCAAAGAGAGAGGAAATAAAGAATGAAGAGGGTCAGTGTATGACTGACCCACTTCAACAAAGCAGAAATGAAAGTGTGGCATGCCTTTCTTCTCAGAAGCACAGAGGCTTGAGGAAGACTCATAGAATCATCAAGTACTATCTTTTCCCACTATAAATATAACATTACACAATCCTTCGAAAATAGGTTTACTATTCTTTTTAAAGTGTTTAGATATTATGTCATTCTTTTCTATTCTTGCTTCTCCTATTTGAAGGCTGATTGTCAAAAATCTTCTTCTAATGTTCAATTTCAGTGCATTATTCACAAAATGTTGCATGTCTCTCCATGACCCACGAGCACATCCCAAAGTTACCAAAGCCTTGGTAACTTTTACAAACCCAGAAATACTTTTCAGGAGATCAGCATAAAGCTGAATGATGGATGCCTGTTGCATTGACATAAATCAACAGCAGCACCAACAGTAATTGTGACATGTCATTCTCAGCCCTTGTTATTAGAGTGGTGTCGCTGTATCTGCTGAAACCCCCCCCAGGCTACTGTGGCTCCACAAATTGCTGCTAATTCAATTTTCTAATGATACTGGGACAAATTTAATCACTTCAGAGGCTGAGGATGACAAAACTTTATTTAACCTAGAGGCACAGGGATCTGTGTGTCTCAACCTCTAACTCTCAGAAGCCACACAGGTTTTTTTTCCAGCTATGAGGTATTTATCTGCCTACATGCCTTGCTTTTGTGTGCAAACAAGAATTAGAACCCAAGAGTTCCACTCTTCTACTGCCCTCTCGTCAGTGATGGTCAGTGTTTGATACTTTGGAGCAATTGACTCTGACATGCAGCCAGAACAACCAATTGCTCAGTATCATACTTCAGGGGTAAAAGGGGTGAAAATGCCTTTCATCTTTCTTAAAAAATCCATGCCCTGAAGCAGGAAGGCTGAGGTCCCCTGTTGCTTTGTCCTTGCTGGTGTCACTAATTCATAGCTACTGGATTTTTCATGATGCTTCACCCAGTGAGACTGCACTTTGACTCCCTAGAACACACATCCTGTCCTGGCAGCCAAGTGTTTGAGGTCTCAGGCAACGGTGACCCAGGTTGGTTCTCTGTCCAGTATTGATCCAAACACACCCAAACGTTTCTCATGCAACTTAAACTGAGAAAGTTTTACTCTTTCAGCCTTACTCTGAGTATTACTTTGGTCTGGGCTTGGCTAGACTTGAATGTTAGATCTTGGAAAATTCACACATTCTTTTCTATCAGACTTGATCTGCATGTATAGTTGTTTCTTTGTATATATTCCAGACTGGTTTTCTAAGTAAACATGATAAAATAAAATTCTGTATTTATGTCAATGAGTGCACATTTTTCTTTTGTTTCTCTCTGTGTCAGCACTCGTTCTTCATCAGCTTTTAAACCTGTTGCTCAGTTTTGTGCACAATTAATAGATATTTACAACTATTAAGTTCTAATATGTTCCATGAAAATAATGTTTAAAAATACCCCAAAACAGACACCTTATTAGCTCATATGATCATCTGAGGGGTAAGATCATGACATCTTTTCTTAATAGTCCCACTAGAACCCACAATGAAAAGAGGAACTATGAGACTTTTTTCCAAAATCAAAATAGTTTTATTGCAACCTATAGCAATAAACCTGAGAAACAGGAAACACTGCAATGGATGTTTTTACTCTACAAGACTTCATAAAGTTCAGCCATCTAACATAAAGCCACGTTATTTATGCTGCCCACGATTCTTCTGTATCGACTGACACAGGATTCAAGCCCAGATCTTGGCATCCTTCCCTCAGAGATCAGGAAACAGGAGGGTGGTTGGTACTTACATAGCTGTGTAAAGGGAGAGGAAAAAGTTATCTGAGCTGTCATCTTTCTTTAGCCTGCTTGGGATCAGACCCATTATAGCAATTTTTGGTCTTTATATAGCACTTCTCACTCTTAGATTTCACAGCACTTTTCAAGCAAATAGAAGAATCTTTGACAAAACCACATTCCCATCAGCAATGAACAGTTCACTCAAAAATTAAACATTTTACAAAATTGGGTCAGATTCAATATAATATTGTACAGAAGAAAAATGGGATAAAAGCTCTCACAATTCAACACACTACATTTTGACATTGTTTGAAATAAGCTATTTCTTTCTTTTTTTGATCTTTCTTTTGAAATTACTTTCCATTCCTCTAGTATTACATAACACACTATACAAATACCATTCCATAACATCCCACATCACAATACAAATGATGAAATGTCAATTGAAATGTTTCAAATGTGTCGTAATGATATAAACCAGATTTTTTTCTTGATGAGAAATTAACAATTTCAGTTCTCCTCTCAAACCATATACAGCTGAAATTGGCAATTCTGTCAGCTTTCATTAAGTTGTAATTACATCTTCTGTATAACCAGAGCAAGTGTACTTATTCTTGTTTTACAAATGAGAAATTTGAGTCATGAAGAAGAAAAGAACTAAAGCTCAGAAAATAAATGTTGACAGATATGGAGGTAGAAATTCTAGTTCTGAATAGAGCTAAACATCCAGGGGTTATCTTTGTAGACAGACTTTTTTTGGTCCAAATTTCAAATATTTTTCTTTGAACCCATAGCAATAAAATCGATATTTATTCATCTATCTATGTATTTTTTACTCAATGCCTCACTAAACGGATGAAATCCAGAACCTGCAGCAGCCAAAAGTTTGAAATATGGATCTAATATGTCAAAGAATGAAAGTCTGGATAAATTCTGTCTCGAACAAAGAGAATTTGCACAAAAGAAACTAAGAGAACTATAAGGTTTTCAAATTGATGTATGAGCATTTTTAAGTGAAAACCAATTTAATCTGAATATTTCTAGCTATGTTCCTAGTCTTACTGCTCTGTTTCCTGCAAGATTTTAAATCATACTTCTCTATCTTGTGGAAATAAATAAGATTATGGATTGAAACATGCAGTAGGATTTCAGGGTGATCTGGCAATTGCAGTAGCAAAATTCTGACATACACTGATCTTATATTACAAGCTCATCACATTTTAAGAAAACTGCAGAAAAGAACCTGGGAGTCTTGGTGGGTGACAGGTTGACCATGAGTCGGTGATGTGCCCTTGTAGGCAAGAAGGCCAGTGGGATCCTGGGGATCTCTTTTATGAGGAGAGACTGTGGGAACTGGGCCAGTTCAGTCTGGTGAACAGACAACTGATAGGGGACCTCATCCATGCATACAAATACCTCAAAAATGGGTGCCAAGGGGACGGTGCCAGACTCTTTTCAGTGGTGCTTGGTGACAGGATGAGGAGCAGGGTCCATAAACTAAAACACAAGAAGTTCCACCTCAACACGAGGAAGAACATCTTTATGTTGAAGGTGGCAGAGCACTGGAACAGCTGCCCAGAGAGGTCCTGGAGTCTCCCTCTCTGAAGACATTCAAACCCCACCTGAACATGTTTCTGTGTCACCTGCTCCAGGTGACTCTGCCTTGGCAGGGACTTGGATTGGGTGATCTCCAGAGATCCCTTCCAACCGTAGCAATTCTGTGATTCTGTGAAAGTCCAGGAGAGTAAATCAAGAGCAATAAAGAGGGGCACTCAACATTCAAGAAGTGTAGCTAAGAAGACAGCTGCTTAAATCTTGGAGAAATTTTTTCAGCTCCTATGCTAATAAAAGGATTCAGATTTTCAGCAGTAAACTGTATGGCCATCATTTCACTTAGGGGTCCTTGTTTTGTTGTTTCATTATTTTAAAAAAGACATTTATTGTGATTTTTTTTAAAAAAAAAATTAGACTTTGTCTTTGAAATACCTATGCAAGCAAAAAATGTATTTGAACATTTTTGTTTCCAATTTTTTCTTGAAAAATGTTGAATAGCTGTATAAAAAGCCACATTTACTACAATTAAAAAGAAGTTTTTAACATTTCATGTGGTAGCTGAGGTTAAAATGATCAAAGAGCTTCTCCTAGGGTACGTGGTTCTGTTGGATTGGTGTGTTCTGGTTTGGGTTTCCCGGTTGGCTGCTGGCCTTGGCCCCTCACCACTCCCCCAGGGGTCTCCCACTGGTCCCTGCTCCCTGATCCCGCCTTTCCCCTGGCCCTGGGAAAAACCCTGAGTGACTCATTGTCCCCGAATTTGCTTGCCTGCCCTTTGAGGGTGAGGATGTAATAAACTCACTTCTCAGAATGAAGGCAAAGCAAATTCCTTTCCTGGTCTCTTTGCTACTGATTATAATACTGAACCTGCCTGTGCATTTATGGAGCCAGGCAGGGACGGTATTAAATGGTGCCCAGTGTGAGGCAGCCTCAAACTGACCATGAAGAGCGTCTCCAGCACAGCTTCGTCACTGGAATGAAACGTCGCCTTTCTAGCAGCCATTACCCCAAAGAAACCTCTGAGTTTTATCAGGGATCTTGGCGGGGAAGACCAACAATCTTCTAGACAAAGAGAAGACTGGTCTAAATCAGTAGACTGCCCTCGAGACTTTTATTTGACCCTCTAAGGTAATATGGGTCACTTTTGTATCCTTTTCTGTTAATTTCCTTTTATCTCGAGGGTTGGGAAGAGAGGGAGATGGGGACARARTTCKCTCRTCTCCTGYGGGAAGCCTTTCTCCCAGTTCTAAAAGTCCTTGTTTGGGAAATTTTTTGTTATACCAGGGAAGGTTTAAAACACTTTGTCCAGTGGTTATTTAAGCAGTGATTAGTTGAGTATTTAAAACGCTTTGTACGATGGTTGTTTTTGTCAGGAAAAGGGCATTTACTTTATCAGCTAGCAAAAGCTATTGATAGTTTTGTGAAACAGTTTAAAAATGTTAACCCCAGTTTAAAAAACTCTTTACCGTCTCCCCACCCTTGTATTCCTGTTCCCTCTCCCCTAAATCAAGGGAAACAGAGAGAAAGACCCTGCACTTGTGCACAGACTTGCTATCGTCAGCCTGCTCTCTCTTTGTCTCCTTTGTTCCCTGCCCGGAGTAGCGATGGCCAGGCTACTCCGCGTTCTATCCCAAAACCCTTCCTTATATGTAATTCCGTGGTTTTCCCCACTTTAAATTTGTTCCAAAGCTATAGCAGCATGGTCCGACCCGTCATATAAGCTGCTCCCTTTGTTTTCAATTCTCCCGCCTCCACTAAACATGGCAGCGGCCGCATGGTTTGAGCGGTGAGCTTTTCACCCCCGTGTGCCCCCCTTCCCCCATCCACTTCCACCCACGTTACCGCACGTGGCCCCTCCATCCCAGGCCCCTCCCACACATCAATGGGGGTTGCGTTGGGTCCCTCTCCCCCCGTCATGAATCCTCTGCCAGCGGCGGATACTGCGTCTCCCTTCTGTACCCCCGTCCTCCCCGTCAGCAGCCCAGCCCGTGAAAAAGAACCCACCTCGTGTTCCCACACAGCCAAGACCGAGAGTGTGGGGGAGGGTGGCAGCTGCAAAAATTCCAGGACGCTCGGAGACGGAAGCACGTCTGTGTGCGTTACCCTACTTTCATTCCCTTTGTTGCACAACAGTAGTGATGCTGCAGCTGTGTGCGCTGGAGCACGAGGCGCCACAAGTGCTGCTGCAAAAATGCAGCGTCTGCGCCTGCCTCGGGAGGGGGAGTTGCGGAGTGTCCGCACCTGCCCACTCCAAACTCCGGCCGAGCCGGCTTCAAGCCCCAGCAGCCCTGGCCCGAGCCTCGGGCAGGGGAGCAGTGAGCCGCCAGTGGGGCCACCCCAGCCTCACAACCCCGGTGGGTTCTGGCAGCAGCTGGGCGAGCCCCAAGCCAAAGTCCCAGAACGGCACAAGAGCCAAACTCAAGAAGGCATGCCAGAGTCACTGCACAAAGGCACCCTAGGGCTAAGTCCCCATCGCCGCCGAGCCCAGCCGTGACCCCCCGCCAGCCCATGCCTGGCTGCCCTCCCCCACCGAAACAAAGGGACGCCCAAACCAGCCACGCAGCCAGCCCAAAACCGAAACTGCTTGCTGCAGCCTGCCCCGGCCGGCCACGTGGCACGGAACTTAAAGAGACAGACCATCCTTGTTTTCAACCTAGTGAACTTAGCCTCCCCCCGCTGTAGCAGTGAGCTGGAAGCAGCTCCTGCAAAAACGCTTTGCCTCCGCTCACTCCAGCCGCTGTTTGACTATCATGGCACGGCTGAGCTGTGCCCAGCCCCCGCCACCTCCACCACAGCTTCGTAAATGCCCCAAGGCTCCGAAGTCTCAACTGCTGCCACTGCTCTGCGCAGCCAGCTGTGAAAACTCCTCCCAAGTGCTGCCTTTTACCTCGGCTCCAACCCTACCCACATCCCCTGCCCCCATGCTGCATGAAAAGCAGAAAAAGGGGGAAGACAGCAAGAGTGAAGCTGCAAAACCCCAAGAAAGCTGCAAAAATGTGGTGAAATAAGCAGTAGATGTAAGCAGCCCGCAGAAGCAGCCAGAGGGACAGAGCACTGACTTCTTGAGTTGTCGTGCTGAGTGTGAGGACCGGGGCAGACAGAGCAAGCAGAAAAGAAACCAAGGACCACGGATGACACCTGGAAGGTGTCAAAGAAAGGCATATCCTGCTCCAACTCGGCCGTCATTGCTGCTGCAGACATAACACCGACCAAGATGAACAGGGTGCAGTTAAAAGATGAAACCACCATAGCCTGGAAAAGAAGATGACGCAAACCAGCACAGATATCCAGTATAGAAACAGACACACCATTGAAATACAGACAAAGCTTCAAATGGATAAGTCAAAACACCTGTGGTGTCTCCCCAAATCATAACCCTTCAGTTGTTTTTTAAACAGTTAATGTTCCCTATTACCATCCCTCTGCTTTGCCTTTCCCACAACAACACTCCCCAATATTCCTATTAAGATATTTTCTGTTAACTTTCACCCTTCTCTTTATTTACTATCTGTTATCCATTCCCTAGCCACGAGTTCCCACACCCCTGTTACCTGTATACCATTCCCCTTTCCCCAGACTTCAAGTAAGAGAAGGGGGGAGAAAGGGAAAGCCCCCCCATTTAAAATTGCAAAATCATAACTTTGTTTGAAACCCCAACAGAAGCAAATGCCAGAGCCTGTGCCTGCATTCACCACGATGATGTCCAACACCCAACATCTATCACCCTGCTGTCCTCTGGATGCTCCTGGTACCATCAGCAGTGAGCACCTGAACTTTGCCACAGCTCAAAGAAAACTGTGCTGCTTCAACTTCACCTCTGCCTGTGAGAGCATCCATTCTAGCATCCAGAGAGAAAATCCTCTGAAAGATTTGAGGACTTGTTGGGACAGTGGGTTGAGGGTGTTTCTGATTGCTATTGTTAGTTTACATATGTTTAGTTTGTTGGGACATTGGGCTTTGGGTGCTTCTGATCATTTTTGCTGTTTTTGCATATGTTTAGTTGTTTGGGATATGGGGTGTTGGGATCCCTGGGGGAAGCCTCTTTTTTTAATACAGAAAGGAGGAATTGTGGTAGCTGAGGTTAAAATGATCAAAGGGCTTCTCCCGGGGTACGTGGTTCTGTTGGGTTGGTGCGTTCCGGTTTGGGTTTCCCGGTTGGCTGCTGGCCTTGGCCCCTCGCCACTCCCCCAGGGGTCTCCCATTGGTCCCTGCTCCCTGATCCCGCCTTTCCTCGGCCCTGGGAAAAACCTTGAGTGACTCATTGTCCTTGGATTTGCTTGCCTGCCCTTTGAGGGTGAAGATGTAACAAACTTGCCACAGAATGAAGGCAAAGCAAATTCCCTTCCTGGTCTCTTTGCTACTGATTATAATACTGAACCTGCCTGTGCATTCCCGGAGCCAGGCAAGGATGGTATTAATTTCGCTTTGTCAAAATTTTCAAGCAAAAGCTACACCTGGCTCACTACATAGATTTTCTTCCATTCATAACTTTTGCGTAAATATGATTAAACAAAAAATCCATTCCTTCCATTCTTTTTTTTCACTTGTTCATTCCATCTTTCTAGTCCTACATATCCTCTAGAACGTCTAAATTAAAGAGGAACAAATCCATCACTTCTTTAATTTTAAATTATGCATAACCTATACTCTTTAAGTGTGTTTCTGCAATAAGAATCTATGCTGAATGCATGCAGCGCAATTTATATTAATGTTTTACTGCATGTCTCTGACATGCAAAGTATGTTTACAGTGTGTGGAGTCAGTGTAAGGGTTCAGATGTTAATCTGAGGTTGCTTTGTCCGGTAGATATGTAGATGTACTTTATAAAGTGGGAGCTGCTTACATAGTGTGTGGAAAGAGACCTCTGAGAGGTTATGGGGTAGAGCCTCAGCATGTGTAATTTCTCATGAATATACCACATCTTTGCGGATCTGTATCTGAGATGTGAGGGGACAGATTTCATTTTGAATTCTGTGTGTTCTGGTAAAGGATTTTCCAGCAACTATTTTTCGTTCATCTGCATGTGCTGTGTAAAGGATGTTGGCAGAGTATTGCTTTACACCTATGTTTTCATTGCAGCACAAAGGAAAAGGAAAAATAAAATAGATTTTGCCCTTCAGATGATAATAGGTTCCCTGTGTTAGAAAGAAGCATTGAGTCTGTCCATTTTAAAACCTGTCTTTACACGTGATGCAGGTGATATTTACAGTCTAAAGAGTGATGACATTTATGAAAGAAAGACATTTTAGCCACAGATCAAACCCTTATGTTGGAAGACATTCTTCCATTCTGAGCTCCCTGCAGATCATATCGAGACTACCTAAATTCAGTTTCAGTCCCAATCCTCTTCTGTACAACAGGTATACAAGCTTGAAAACAGGTGTAGACTTTTGAATACTGAAAAGGTAGTGGTATTCATAGGGAAGACTTAACTCACCATCTGGCTCCCAGATACTCCCAGGTCTTCAACATCTTTCTATGCAGCATTCAGAAACCTGGATGTTCCTGCTCTCCTTTGATAGCCAATGGAAAGAAGTGAATATCTCAGCCAAGAGTTCCGAATTACTGGTATGATGCCAGCATTTGGAGGCTTGCAAAGGTCTGAATAGGCTAGTAATATCTTTTCCTCTTAAGCACAACTTATTTTGCAGACTCCCTGACTAATATAAGATTATTTTTCATGTCAAAATGTGTGTACAAAGTAAACTAGTCCCATATATTAAGCCTGTATTTACTTTTAACACATGGTCTAGGAGTACAATTGAAATTTCATTTTTATCATCTCTCACCTTTTTTTTTCTTTCTTCTGCTCAGCCCCTGGATTCAGATATGATTCCACACAGTGACTTAATTCCCAAGGTTTCTTGCAATGCCACCTCTACTCTGTCTAGCTTGTAAGAGCTGAATAATATAAAAAAAATTAGAACACAAAAATTTGAGTAGTCGAGTCCTCTGAAGTCTGAAAACCCACACTGTGCCATGTCTCTGAGTCTGTTTGCCACTGGATATTAAGGTTTTTAGGAGAAAGCACTTGCTTTGCCTTTTTACAAAATGATTTTCTTGCATGGCTGTGCTGCTACTCAGGGACGTGAGACGCTCTGCCTGTGCAATCTTGTCAAAGAAAATGGCTGAGCGAGGGTAGGACTTCCCTCACTGAACACTGTTCTGTTCTGAGGCAAGGAAGGTCTCACCATAGGAAAGATACTGCTGACAGGGTCCTAAATATAAGTGCATTAAAAGAGAATGGAATCAATCTGTGTCATTCTTTAAAACACATCGGAAATGGTGTAAAGGAGGAGATGAAGCTCCATGATCTTTCACTAAGGTAATTCTTCATGATTGCCTCGTTACTTTATCATCTTTTCTTAGCTATGTGGTCTTCTCACAAAGACTTGTAGTATAAAACATCACAAACTGACAGTCAAGTGAGCAGGACAAGCTGAGGGTCTTTCGGTTGTTGGAGGGAAGAAATAGTAGCATCCATTAAGTTATTCATCCACTTTTAAATAAATTTCTAAATTAAATAATTTTCTGAAAGTATCCAATCATCTCCATTGACCACATGTGGGAATAGTCTTCTCTTTGCTAATGCTAGATATATAACTTTGATGACTAAATTTAGGTGAGATGAAACATGCCTTCAAGAAATTCCATGATAATTCTGCAGACCATATCCTTTTGTGCTCCCTCTCTCCTCTGCTGTTTCTTTTCTTCACTTGTCACTTCTCATTTCCATGTCAGGTATCTAAACTTAGATAGTAAGGTCTTTGAAGCAGAAACCAGGCCTGAATATTTGTCTCAACACTGAATAACCAGATTAATCTACTAGTAGGACAGGCAGCTGTAGAGTGCCTAAGACACTATAAAGAAATTAACTATATATGATTAGAATTTTATTAGAAAATCTGCTCCCTTTTACCAATAAATCAGAAAAAAATCCAGTAGTCAGTAGAATGTACTAAGTTTTAGGTTTTTTATACTGAGTAGTGTTTTAACTATTTCTTTACTATAAAATGATAGTTTTATATAGATGACACTATTAAGGAATAAAGGATTCCTGATCCTGACAGCTCATCAAAATACCCCACTAGAACAGAATGAAGCCAGGGACCATAAGGAAAAATGCGTGGGTCAACATCACACAGTGAAAAGAAGTAAAACCTAAGTGGTTTGCAACATTATAACTAAATTGTCATTATTGTTGAAATTCTTTGCACAAGAAATGTTTTTTTCTCTGCAATAATTAGATCTGAACTAATAATTACAAGACTCATAAGTTTTCAATTACACTAACAATAAAGTATTGGGTTTATAGGAGATGGATATAAAGAAGATATGACGATATGACCTTTTCGGGGTTCAGTTTTTCTTTAGGTTAACTGAAAGTCTTGCTATAATCAAAACTGCAATTTTGACATAGCTAATCACTGGAGTATTTACCTGAAAAATCTGAGAAAATTTAGCAAGTAACATCCAGAAGTTCTGAAACTTGATACAATTGCAAGATCTTACAGTGAATTTAGCTCCCCTCTCCACCCTACCCCCAATATTATTTTTACTGTGAGATTCATCAGAGACCTGTAAAGACTTGCCCTTGGTTCAGGTAACATCTGAATATGAATCTAAATGTCTGCTTTTTATCTGTAAGGCACCTTTATGTCAACATCTATCATACCCAGAAAATACCTTCAGGACACAGACTTTGTTTAAAGAGCAAATGAAGAAACAACAGTACATTTCTAAAGAAAATGTCTTGTCATTTTTCTCTCTGAATACTGAACTTTTGAATAATAAAGATTGTTATTGCTCTGAAAACAGCTGTAATATTTTTATTCGTGTAAAGGAAGTTCCACACAATCCTCCAAATCCACCTTCACACACCATAATCTCGGCCAAGTCATGTATTTCATGTCATGCCAGGCACCGTATTTTACAAGGAGAGTTGAGGATGATTAGCTCATGCCAACATGTGGCTTTACATGCCAGCATTTAGATGAAAGGAACTCTAACTGAAGACAGAGTCTTCTCCTGGATTCTCAGTTGGAATTAAGGGGCAAGGAAAACCACTTCATCCATAAACAGGCCCAGACCATGGTACCAGCTCTAGAGATCAGGAAGAATGTTTCCACCACAGCACAGGAAGTTTGTGGCCTTTGGCAAGGTTTGGATTCCAGACATACCTCAGGTGAAGTGGGTAAATTTTTTTGTGCTTATTAGAAATAAGTACATATTTTTTCCACCACAAATGTGCTTCTAATTTGTCTTTCAAACATCCTCCTAGCATTTCTTGCTGCCAGGAAGCACAAACATGGAGTTAGAGAGGTATTTTGGTAAGGCTCAGAAAGCCCATAATAATCACACTCTGATCTCCTATGTTATACAAGCCAACAAATTTTACCAGGTAATTCTTGCATGAGGCCTTATCCTGGATGTGATAGAGGCAGTCTTTTAGGAAGACATCCAGGTCACATTGTCACCAGTCTTCTCTGAGGCTCCTCAGTGATTTTCACGTATCTGACCCCCCAAAACATCAGCAGGGGCTTTGGAAAATTATCAGAGAGTGCTTTCAAACCTAGATGCTTGCAGTATGATTACAGGTTCCAAAAACAGTGACGCAGACAGCAAGCAAGGGAAGCAGATCCACCCTTATTGTCTGAAAGTCTTGCAATAGAAATATTCTTACAGAGTCTCTTCGTTGAAGAACAAGAGATATAATTTAGAATGTAGCACTCCCAGGAAGGCAAATGACTAAAAACTAATTGTTTTTCTCATTACAGAGAACACCCATGATTGTACCAGTGTCAGTCTCTCTCAGAAAACATTCTAGACAAACATAATTTATTATGTGCAGCAATAATAATAGTAATGATACATTTTGTCTGTACAATGACATCCATCCCGATGAACCAAAGTGCTCTCAAATCTTGGTGATCTGTTTCTTTCAATGATTGACCTAGACCTTGGATAACAAATTGTGGCCACAGCTGGCAAAGAATTGAGAAAACATCCCTAGCTTTGCTGACTTTTACTCAAAAAACTTCTTGTCAAGGCTTTCTTGTTTGCCTTCTTCTGTCAAATATTTCCCCTGGGGAACATGAATACTTAAAAACACTTAACGTCCAAATCACCTAGGATTGGAGAAGAGACAGTTTGTTCAGCACCACCTTGGTTCAGCTTTTAGTTTTAGTACAGTATGACTATCTTAATTACTACTGTCAGTGGTTATTCACAGCTTTGCTGCTATGATACACAATGATCATTGTTATTAATTTGGCAATGAATATTGCTCTTATTCAACTTAGTGTTTTAATTCTTGTTTCTGCTGTGTGAATGCTAAAATTAATTTTTTTTATAAAACTAATGGCAACATGAAATATAATGATAATAATAATGATGTTCTATGGAGGAACATAGTTCGTTACAGAATCCTAATACAGTCTCTTTCAATAAGAGCTCCTAGCAATCCGAGAAGTAAGCATGCCCTCAGCTTATGATAAAGAAATAACCAGGTTTGGACAGTTACATAACATGTTTTCAAATGCCAGTGACAAACTCTCCTTAAATTCAACCATGTGATACTATTCTTTGATAATGGAAATTATCAATTATATTTGGAAAAGGAATTAAAAATAAATTTATAAGCAAGGTGGAATATACTTTCTGTAGGTGAACAAGGCTAGACAATTTTGTGTTTCGCATCATCTACTTAGCTTTGTAAATGTGTGTAGTACAAGTTGGTCATAGAGGCTCTCTCAATTTGTCATGGACACATCCTCTCCTAAGAAAGCTCTTTGTCAGCTGAAGAGTCTCCGAAGGCTTCTTGCTCTACTGATTAGCTAATGGCAGAGACTAAGTACACACACACCTCAATTCTGCAGAAGATGAGTTACAGAAAACAACTTGAAAGTCTTGTCCTGAGTGATTATGTGCTTTTGAGAGGATTTAGCTAGTCTGTCTGTATAATTCTCATTTTTTTATCCCATTTTTGGGTAAACTATCTAGAGGCAAATTAATACAAAAAGTTATGTGTTGCTTGTGTGTCTCAGGGGTCTGAAATACTTTATGGGATTGAGGCAATGGAATGAACGGTTTCAGCTAAAGTCAGTAAAGTCACAAAAGAAGAGACCTCTCAGGGTGATTACCATCTGAAATATCCATCTCCTGTACCACCTTGGTGCTTTGTTTTTTTCCATTAAGTACTGCACCAGCCTACATCTGAGAGTAGAAAGGACCAGAAAATCTAGCAATGTGACCTCAGTTCAAGGAATAAGAACATTTCAGATGTTGCAACATTTGATCTGAGAGGGTGTGATCAAGGCAAGAACTCCTCTAAAATAAATTTTCTATGTGCACATTGGTACACAGACAAGGTAAAACTGAACAGAAATTGTTGAGATAGAACTCAGACTCTTGATCCATTGAGTTTCATCCATCTGGGTGCGGATGCAAACCTGCTGTTTTCAGTTGATGCTGTAGTCTTCTTTCCAAATTAATTTGATTAATAACTATACCTAATTTTAGGTTAAGGAACAGCTGTACCTCAATTTGCAGTTTTGAAGCACAGTGCAGGTTTGAACCTATCCTGCCAGGAACACCAAGCAACATGGACCAACACATACCAACCACCCTACCAGCACTCAATCTCCTCTTTCTCTTATTCTATGTGCTTAAGTTTAAGGGATTTTAGTGTCACAATAGAAATCACTTTTTCCCGGATGGTCAAGAAGTCTGTACTTGTAATGGAGGCGGAATTTTGCCTTATATGTCATTTCAGCCTCAGCCATTCTACAATACATAGAGGGAAACAGGCAAGGATAAAGACATAAGCTGCAAAATGGGCAAAGGAGAAGGAATAATTACTTTTTTGGGTCTAAAGAATTTCCAAAATATGAAAGGCTTAGTCAAGAAATGCTGTCAGTTTATACCTATACTAGCTGGGTTTAACAAACAATGGATAAAAGCTCCTCTCCCCCCAAAATTATGACATAAAATAAAATAATTTTATTAGACAATCTTTGTTTTTCTTCTAACATTTCTGGATTCTAAATTTTAGTTAAATACCTTATTGTTTTAGTTCAAGTCTAGAATGTGAAATGAACAATTTAAGTTAGTTAAATGCAGCGAAGCCTCCAAAACATCCCTGACAGAGCTTTGAATGGAATTAACAAGTGCATGTACAAATTACATCTTATTATTCAGCAGATGAGTTTTTGCAAGGTTGAATTTTCAGTTATCAAGGTTATCCATCTTTCTGCCTAGACTATTTGTGAGGGAGATATAGAGCTCCTATTCTCCAGGGATTAAAACTTTTCTGATGAAAGAGACATTACCTCTAAACTCAACTAACATGAGAATGTCATGATCTCAGGTTATCTTGATGCACAGATGAGTCTGATATTACAAAACAGAATATGATTAAGAAAACCTCTTTTTATGGTTTTACATAACCATGAGGAATAAACCAATGCTATCTGGAACTCACGCCTCAATTTGGGAAGAAAATATGAGCTAAAAGAAAGAAAATACAAACAAGAAACACTATATATGTTGGCTTGAAGGCATAGCTTTTCATCACGTCCTGCAGAAAGGACTCTTCTACTTTAGCAATCAATAGACTGCCCTTCTAAGGAAGATAGCTTAAAACTAGGTGCCTAAAGATTTTAGAACTCCAGTTTAATTTGGGGGCTCCCAGGCACAGTTACCCTATGGAAAGTCTTGAAAAACCGAAAAGCTATCCTAAACTGGCAGTGAGAAACAATCAAAATATCTTACACTTACTTTAGTTTCCTCTTATATTTTTGTGTTATGAATTGTAAAGGAAAAATTAATAGAGTGGTATTACTGTAAGTTTATGTAATTGTCTTTAAAGAACATAGTTGGTGTGATTAGACAAGCTGAACCATAGATTGTCTAAGGATGCACCAGAGAGAGGGGACGAACTTAGCCCTTGGATTGTAGTCTAAGAGACATAAAAATAGCCCAAACTACAATATTTGCAGATGCACTGAGTTCTGTGGGTGGTAGGTCCCTTGGATTTCTTTAATGATTATCTTTAATTAATGAAGTTTGAATTCCAGATGTTGCGAGTTTCACTAAAGTTATGAGTGGAATAGAAAGAAGAGGGTCATTTTTTGGTTGCTTAGCCCTGAAAGGAAAGAAAGTTGTATGTTAGGAAGTCCTACTTAGAGTTTTGATACATAAAAGCAGAGCTCTGATGGATGTAGTGAATAATATGCACTGTAGAAAAGCATGCTTCTGGCTGTAGGTGTTAGCTTTGTTCTCAAACTTAGTGGATGAGACAGACTTTTAAGGCTCAGGCTCAGCTGTGAGCCTCCAACACAAGTCTGTGCTCTGCAGCACAGCCAGAGCATTTGGGGAGGCTTTGTGAACAGAGCTTTTGCCCTGTGCTGGGTGTCAGCCCGCTGAACAAGCAGGTCTCCAGCAAAAGCACTATGCAGGTGATTGAGCCATTCCTCAGAGACAGGGGTCTCAAAGACATTGGTGACAGCAGGCCTCACTTATGTTGTGCAATCTATGTAATTATCAGATTTGTTTTTGCAACTATCTCGCTAAACATTAAAATGTTCCGTTAAACTTTACTGAAGGCAGAATAAAATTAATTAAGTAGTTTTTTTACCATGTCCAGTGATAAACACGAACTTATACAAAACTGGAAAGTGAGAAAAATTAAGTATTTGACTTTCATTCGTGCTTTCCACACAGCAAAGTTCGTTAGGACTAGGCAGATATTTTAGACGCCATGACAATTTTGGGGGAGTAGTCACACAAGAATATCTGTACAGACTGACCTTCATGACTGCATCATCTATCACACCTTTGAGTGGACACCAAGAGTATGAAGTGACCTATAACTACAAAATTATTTTTGATTCTCGTACCCATGCTCTTTGCTCCTGGGAACCCTACTTATGATCGTAGTCAACAAAACAGATATACATGTAGTTAAAGTTTACTGAAGAAAGATGTTCCCATGAAGAAACATTCTAGAATTCTTTGATTTCAGAAACTGGTGCCCAGAATATGGATAGACCTAAGACCTTAGCTTTAAATATTCTCTAGAAGATGGAGATTATCCAGACCAGCTTTACTCTGAAACATCTCACAAACATGAGGTAACATAGACAACGTCAAAAAATAAGGTCCTCAACAAAATGGATTTGTTCAGAAAGATCCAGAACTGCTTGGCTAAATAAAAAAGCAAAATTTAGCTAATATGGTGAGGACACAGGGCTACAGCTTAGGGGAAGGTATTAACAGAGGAAAGACTTGCATTTTTAATGTAGGAATCCTGCACATCAGAAGTTAACTTGAGAAAATAATCTTAGCCCTTCCTCTGAAAGAGGATTCAAATGCATACCCATTTTGTCTAGATTCATTTTTAGGCTTATAACTTATCTGTTTAGAAAAATGCAATCATTCAAGTTCCTTTAAAAAAGACATATTTAAGGGAAAGTTTATTGTGCAGAATGGTGCTCTAAAATTCTTTTCCTTTCAGTCTCTGTTGAAAAAGCTTAGATGACTTATTTCTATTAGACATCACCAGATAGATCTCATTCAGACTTGACTAAACAAAGTCATCAGTCTACAGCATTAAACACAGATGGAGGCCAGAGTAACAATGTGTCTCTGTTAAACACTTAAATTCAAACTCTGAACTTTCTGTTGATTGAAAAAGCCAGCTTGGGGAACAAGGTAAAAACAGATATCCTCTAATGGGTAAAACATACTCATCAAAAATGCAGTGCAGGTTCCAGCACATAGGTCATTCCTGCATATTAATCTGCTTATACAAATATAGATTCTTAGATATGAGGGTTATGAGAATGGGATATAATCTTAGCTGCACTTATACGACTATTCCTCCTTCTAGATAGTGAGCATACTTACTGGTCAGAAACGCACCTTTCGATTCTCCGCTAAATTTATAATCTTTTTTTTCCGTATTTAGACAAAATAATGTCTTTCTAGGAGTTACAGTGAGTGTAGAAGAGTGTGAAAAGACAAAGTAAGTATGTTGCATTGTGAGCCTGCCCGTGTCAACCACATCAATGCTTGTACGACAGAGAAAGTTCCTGTGTGTCAGCGTAGGAGAGGGTCAGGTAGTTTTGTATGCGCAAGGAAGTCTGTGATGAGTTTTTGGGTAAGACCTCACGGGGTAAGTTGTTTGTGCATGACAGTTTGCTCGTGCACAAACCCCAATTTTTATCTGCATTAGTCTGTGAGCACAAGAGAGCGGGATGGTGCACGTGCACTCTGCAGAAAAAGGAAGAAACGGTGCAGGTGACAGAAGGAGATTCTGTGTATACATGTGTGCACAGGCACACACTTTGCCCTAGGCAAGTTCAGCTCTTAGTTGGAAACTTGAGAAATTGACTTTACTGGGATTTGAAAGAGATCTCAGGTGAACTAAATTTGTCTGCTTTCTTTTCCCACTAGTGCAGGCAAAACGGATTCTCAGTCTAATAAGGTTTGACAAGACCTGACACTGGAGGCAGGTGCCAAGGAATCCAACTAGTCAAAAGCATTAGAGACACCATGGGCACCAGAGGATAGAGGTGTTGCCATGGGAACAGAACGAAAAATGCTCCATGGTGGCTGGTTAGGAGGTTTGTTTAAGAGGGAGCCAAGCAGCTGCAGCCTTGCTATCACCCTATGCTTGAACAACAGTAGGTAAACTCCATCCTCCTGCGTTCTCTGCCAGGAAGTGAGGAATTTAATTCTTCCTCCTTACGTGAACCATGTTGAAATCACTGACATCCCTGGAGACTCCCAAATGGTTTGTGCTGCAAAAGAAGATGGTTTGGTACTCAATGCCACAAATGCTTGACCTTCAATGGGTGCTTGAGAGCATGGAAGATATTTTTTTAAAGAATTAGAGGACATAGTTTTTAGCTACAAAACTATGAATCTCCCTTTCTCTGTCTTCCTCTCTCTGCTGCAAACTCTTCCCCCACTGCTTAAAAAATATGCAGCCCCTTCCAAGGAGCCAGAGAAAGAACAATTTATTATGAAGTCAAGGTCTGCTTCAAGGGGAATTTATGAAAATATTACATACAAGGATTTGTTATTGTTACTTTCGTTTGTTTTTCGCGTCCCAAAATCTATAAAGATGGAAATAGTGTGTGAGGAAAGGAGAATGGAACTTTTCTGGCTCAAAACTAAAATACCAGCTGAGCAGCTGCAATATTGTAATTATAATAATTTGCATTTCAGTGATGTCTAGAATCCTCTGATAATACCACAACTCCATGGTGCTAGGTGCAGTACATAATGCAGCTGGAGACAATGGGTGGCCTGCAGTGCTTGAAAAGAAGATTAGAAAAGAAAACATAAAGCAACATAAAGCTAAAACCTAAATCTGAAAAAAATTCATTTTTGTATCACATCAGAAAATGGAGGGAGAGGATTAATAAGGAAGTGATTCCAATTATTTATTAACCAGCATTTAAGGATAATTTAGCAACGTTAGGCAAACAACAGCCTCTGGATACAACCTCTCATTCAAGTTATCTGTTTGTCAGCAGCAAGAGTCTCAGGTTAATGACCACGATACACAAACATACACATCCGTACCTCCATCCCTCTGTGAATGTGTGTGCATTTCTATCTGCCCATTCGGTTCCTGAAAACTGCTGCCTCAGAACCAACCACAGCCAGAGACAAGGTAGCTTTTGTTCTAACCAGTGCAAATATTCTTAATTAAATGTTTGCAACTTCCCTTTATGAAGCCCTACTCAGTACATCATGTTGATGCCCTCATTTAAACAGATGTCTGTAATTGGTTATAATACCTAGAAAGTCACAGGTTCAGTAACAAGTAAATTAAAACAAAAACATGATGTTGAACTATCTATACATTTAAACTTAAAACTGAAGGATTGCTTTGAAAAGCATGTGCAGTCATAAATGAAAAGTGTTTACCTCTTTCTACGGTTCATCTGCTGGACATGCTTAAGAATATTTCTGGCTTTTTTTAACCAGTTTTAGGTCCTGGGGACTTACATCATTTCTGTGTTCTGCTGCTCTTTAAGTCTGCTTTTAATGGACTTTGCAAACTTAGGTCTCTCATGGGCTTCAATTGTCTGACCATTGGATTAATGTTATCTTTGGGATTAATATTATCCTTAGGGATGACATTTACAATGGTGTTTAAGGCAGGCAAGTGTCAAGGATCTCTTAAATGTCAAAGAAAATATTTTATTTTTTTTATAGCCTGAATGATAAACTGTAAATTAAGCTCTATTATTGTAGGCAGCCAAGCTTGCATATGTTGGCCAGATCAAGTAAGTTGCTGCTGTAATGCCAGTACATGCAAGACAGATTAAACATAACCATGGGTGGCATGAAGAAAGTGAATAATTCTGATAGTTTTTTCCAACTTATCACATCTTAATTTAAATTTTAATTATATTTTATGCAAAAAAAAAAAGATTTTTTTTTGTTACATAATAAGCATGTTTATGAATGCTAAAATGGTTTCAAAAGAGAAAGAAATTATTAAAGAATAATAGTTTTTCAAGGTAACATGTACAAAGATATCACCTCTCCCAAAACAAGTCCCTTAGTCACAAAGTTTTGGAGGCCAGAGGAGTACTGGGGTCAAGTGCCACTCAATGACTGACATGTTTTTTATCAGAGATCTTCTGTGGACAATGCTGGAGTAATTGGATGGTCTGACTTGGCAGACCTTATGTTCATTTTTTTTAGGATGAACCACGGTAATGCATCCATTCTGAGATTAAATAAAGTTAACTGAAATTATGCAAGAAAGTGATAGGTGACTGCAGACTCAAGTTTAGGGGCTTGTAAGTAGATAGCAATTTCAGAATGGTCTAAAGATTGGTTCTTCCATAGGAAATGCAGACAAATTCAGTCCCTTTTCTTGAAAAGAGTCCAAATCAATTTTTTATTTTTCTTGCAGACACCTGAGTGTAATCCGTTTGCTGACCTAGAATTGGGTCATTTTTGATCCTTGATATTCCCTCCATAAACATGAGGAGACATCTTTCCTAAAGCAAAAAATGTCTCAGGTTCCTCTCCTATATCTCCGAGTGAACGCATTTAATTAAATTCAATGCTGGCAAAATAAATAAAACCTCCCCAGGATCAAAACTTGTAAAACAGCATTAAAGTAAAAGCTAGCTCTATGCAAGTCATTTCCTATACGAGTTTGAGGAGAAGGGATGGAAGAAGTTATTAGAATTAGATTTATAATGAGCCACTAGTTGCCCTTTGGTAGTGGAGTCACCACTTCATCTCCATCCTAATGTGGTGACTCAATGTCTGGGTTGCACTATTTGCTGTTAAATAATGAATATGCCTGTATCTATGATAACATGGAAAGGCTTCGATTTCCATTTGTTTGGGATTTTTTTTCTGGTTTTGGAAGTCTGATTCATTAAAATTTTATATCCCTTTATGTAGTCAGGATTCCATAAATAACAGAGAATTCATATCCAAAAAAATACTAACCAGAAAACTGACGCAAAAAATAAAACCCAAACCAAAACAAATCAAACACGCCCCCCCACTCAATGTTCTAAAATAACAATATAAATCCACCTTTGTTCCAAAACAAATTCGACCTCTTCATACTTCACTCTCAACCTTTTCTTAATATTTGTCACTAAAGCTCAGTGCAGGATGCACGCAAGCTCTGAAATTCAGTGATGGATGCCTCTTACTCACCCGATGAGAAAATTAAAGGTATGTAAACACATCATTGACAGGAATAAAACACAAGTAACTTTGCCTAGAAGTAGTTCAAATGTCTTGCCAGTAACCTCCACGTCTTAGAAAAAGAGTCTAATGGAGGAGTCTAGGAATTTTAATTAAGTTCTTGATCAAAGAGAGAGATAATTGTACAGTTACAGCTATTTGTCCTTTGAAATAAGTGGAATATAAACATTGGTATGAATGTATTTTCTTTTTTATCTAGTCTATTGAGGTTAGTGAGGGTGGTGAGGCATTGGCCCATAGGTTTTTCAGAGAAGCTGTGGATGTTCCATCCCTGGAAGTGTGCGAGGCTAGATTGGACAAGACTTGGAGGAACCTGGGTTAGTGGAAGGTGTCCCTGCCTATGGCAGGGGTTTGAAACAAGATGATCTTTAAGATCTCTTCACATCCAACCCATTCTGAGATTCTATGTTTCTATTTGTTTCATAGAAATAAACAAAGAGTTCATTTGAGTTGACCCACTTCAAATATTTTTTCAAAATCCCACTTCCAATTTGATTTTTTTCCCTGTTTAAAGGACCTACAATTTCTTATTTGTAAACCAGTATTGATAATCCTGCTTTGCACAGCTAGATGTAATTATGAATACATAAAAACAGCCTATTTTCAGGCTGTGGAGATAGTTATAATATTTGTCACTATTTCATCTCTTCTGGCTCTTCTACAGCTTCACTCACAACTACACTGGACATCCTCTCAGATACTATTTCATCATTTTTCAGCATTTTATGGTCTGAAAAAACAGGGAATTTGTATTATTTTAAGAAGCTGGCGTATGAAAAGATGAAAGATACTTGATGAAGGATATACAAAGTTCATGAAGCTCTGGAAATTGAATTCTCATTGTTCATGGCCACTTTGTTATTTTACCCCCCAAATGATTCTTCATTAGATCACAGAATAATATGGCCCGGAGATTTCAAGAGGTCGGACAGGCTGACTATGGCCCATGCATGTGCCAGATCTAGTCTAAACTATTCAGAAAGGCTTTCGAAGTTGGAAACCCCAAGATTTTTTTGTGGAACTGTACTCTGGCCCCTAACTAGCCTCACCATTGGAAAAGCTCCTTATCTCAAAGCTGGTATCTCCCCTGCAGCAATTTAAATGAGCAACTTCTTGTTCCGTCTGTCATAACAGGAAGGGATTATTTCCAACTTCTGTAGGACTTGACAGTGTTATCGCACCCCAAAGACAGATTTCTAAGCTCTCCAATAATTTCTTCCTCCAAAATCTCTACAGATGGTGGATCTATTTCTTGAAGTATGTTACTGAAAACAAGGTGAAAGATTCAGCTAAACTGCAAACTTTTGTGTTACAGAGAGAAAATCACCTACCTTTCTGATGTTTTCTTGACACATTGCATTATGAGCAGGTGTGGAAATCATGACATTCATATATTTCTTTTTTTCACATAATTGACACAAACTTCTAAAATATTTCCTGGTTTTTATAGCTTCATTTTTCATATTTCATGTAATTTCTTGCCAAGGTACTAACTACAAATTGGGTGTATTTTCCTACAGAAAGCTCAGTAACTCTTTTAACTTTTAATATTAAATTAATATAAAGAAAAAATATAGATGGAAAACATGGAAACCTCCTTAACTTTTCCTTTCATTTTTTTATTTTTTTTTTCCTGCTAACAGGTGTATTTGACTAAAAATATTGCAAATCTAAACCATAAAAGACCTACTTCATAATAGACAAAATGCTTAAAAACATCCTTAAATTTTTTAATATTTACAGTATTTTGCCTTTCCATAAATGTATTCTCTAGGTGAAAAAGTTTATCACTTCAAGTTATATTTGAAAATGTGATGAAAATATTTTTTCTAAAGGAGGAGATATCTGAGAACAGATCTCACAAACAGCTTTTTCTTTTTTTACATTGAACTTCACCCTGCTCATTTCTGGTCTTAAAAGAAAAACAAACAAAAAAAAACCCAAACCAAACCAATTCAAACAAAAAACCCAAAAACAAACAAACAAAAAATAAAACCAAAAACAAAAACCACCAACAAATACAAGGTTTTCTGATGTTCATTTCCATGGGCTTTAACAAAACCCTGGCAGCCAGGTGTGTATACAAGAAACTTCTTCGCAGTTGTTCGGGGTCACAGCAGATCAATTAATGTGAAATTAAATCCCAGCTATCCATTCACAGCAACACTGTAAAATGTACACAAGGCTTCTTAGCCTTGTCCGTCAGTCACCATTTCTTTGCAGAGCTGGTCAGTCAAACCCAGGAAGGCTCTCTGCAGAGGGGACAAATCATAGAGGTTATTTTGGGAGCTATGCTCTGCATTTTCTCATTGTTTTCGTCATTGGAGCTGGAGTGCTCCAGAGAAAGTGCACACTGGAGGAAGGCTCCCGGTTTTGTGGTTCTCAGATGCAGGCAGGGGAGAGAGGGAGACTGGGATTCTTTTCGTCCAAGAAGTCTGACATAGATACTGCTATTGCCATGGATTTGGACTTGGATTCATCCTAGCTAGCCAAGGGAACCCAACAGATCCCAAAGTTAGAAGTTCAGCCACAGCAGGCTCCCTCCCTAATCGATGAAAAGAAATAGATGCCTCTCAAGAGTGGGCTGTCTCACACTGGGAAGCATTTATGTCTTTCCTGTGACAGTGGGAAAAACCTAAAATAATTGTATATATTGCAGATATTTTTTGTTATATCAGTGGAGTGTAATCTGGGTCTTGATATGCCACTTGCTCAGACAGCAAAATGTTGATGAGTTAAACAAGACTCCAGAAGAAATTAGGAGCAAATTTAACACAGAAATGCAGAGTTTTGAGCCACAGTTTCTATTTTTTTTTTGTTTGTTTGTCTGCATGTTGCATTTTTCTCCCAGCTATGACAAATATTTTACTGTTGCCTTATAGTTTTAATAAAAGTTTGGACAACTTGTTAAACTGTATTTGTATGCCAAGTGAAATTAAAGGCTATAGAACCAACATGGCCACCTTCTTCAGCCTGCTGGGCTTGAGTTGCCTACTCCAGCACTTTTTAGGAGAAAAATGAGTTTCAAAGAAGCTCCCTGCATCCACCCTACCCACTTAAACGCCAAAAACAAATGAAACCAAGTTTTTAATTTTCAATACGGATTTTCAAAACTTCAAGTGCTCTCCTTGGATCTTTGCTGGCCAAGCACATGATGAAATCAGAACCTCCCACTTAATGTTTTACTTTGCTAGTTTCATGCTTATCATCATGCAGTCCCAGTATTCTTCAGGCTTTTGAATATTGATGGAAAACTGCCACAAATTACTGAAAAAACCTGTCATAAAACTTTTCTTCAGAATTCCAGGGGGGAAAAAAACAACTGGAAAAAAATCCGAGACAAAACATATCCTTTATTTGTCCTTCCCAACATTTTATACTTTTATAAAATTTGGAGAATATTCATTGTGGTTTTTTGCTTGTTCCTTCTTTTTATTGCAAGGATCAAAAAAAAGCTTGTTGGAAATTATGTTTTAAGAGATTTTTGGGTTCAATATAAAAATCTATAATGAAAAAATATTTACTCCTATTGCAAGTCTGGCTTTAAATAAAGACAAACCACTGCTGAATTCTGTGTCTTGAAACTTTTTCAAACTTCTTTGGATGCTTTGCAAGTATATTCTAGTGGAAATTCAACAGGATTTTCTCCTTGACCCGGATACATTGGGAAATTGTAGGTAAACATGCACAAAATCATAGCCTGAAAAGCAACTCCCCATCAGTAAATGCAAGAAACAGGAACCAGAAAGCTGGAAAAGTTACTTCTTTTCTCTCAAACACTCTGACAAGGAGCAGAGCATTCCAAATACTTGATTTCTTTGTGGAGATCTGTGCCTCTGTGCAAACCACACTGTACCTGAGCTGCGTTCCCGTATCATAGTGATGTTGTAAGGATGGCTTAGTGCAGGCTGAACAGAAAAAGGAAAGTGAAGGGAGAGAGAAGATCTAAAGGTTGAAGGGGGGAGGCTTTATCATTTGTTTCACATATCCTAGGCTCAATTAACACATCTCGAGGATTCTTATGACACTGCCAACAAAAATTAATGCAGAAGTTATGCATTTTACCTTTTATCTCAATTCTGTTGCACGAGTCTGGCAAAGTTGAAAAGCTGCTAATTTAGTAGTCAGCAGTGTCAAATAAAATTTCTAAACTGTATGTCTATAAAAGAACATCTTTGCAATAAGGCATAGCAAATATGCTTGCAAAACAGTTCAGTCAGCAAACCTGTTTTAGGTTTTGAAATATTTGCCAATGACATTTATTAGAACAAAACTATAATACATCAGTGATATAAAGAGCTGTTTCTTCATCACTGGTGCTTTATTATAGGTACTAATTTTGTGCAAAATCCTTTAGAATCTTTGCAAAACACCTGCTGAACTTAAAGAAATATGGTTACTGCTTGTGCTGAGAAAGATGTAGCTTAATCACATAATACCGAATTTGACTTTCCAGTGCCTTACAATAAATGAACTGAACATACCAGTGCAGGAGATTTAAATCTTGTTCCAATTTGAATATCACATTTGCTGACTGGAGGGTCTAAGCTACAGCCATCTTCCCCAGGTGTCCAACATTACACAGAAGACTTCTGTTTAAGCCAATGTATCTCTAGTTTAATTAAAAAAAAAAAAAAAGAAAAAAAAAAGAAGAAAAAAGAAAAAAAAAGAAAAAAAAAAGAAAAAAGCCTCAGAGAGTTTACTCAAAGAATGTTGAAATTCTTTGCAGATTATTTTTGTTTCTGTTACTTCCTTGCCTGTTTGAATCTAGCCAGGTATTGAGCTTTCCTCTAGCTGTATTGTTTCCTTTAGGCACTCTTTGTCAGCTTTTTTTTTTTTTTTCAGTGGGATGTTTGAAGGCTCTGTGTTTAAAAGGAATTTTGCTCTGGAGGCAGCTATTATGAACGTCTTGAGCTGACGATGGAATAAGACAGGTCGTTTTCTTACTGTGTCATCAGCTGCACGTGTCTAGTTTTATATATTGACTGTTTTTTGGTGGTAGAATAAGTCAATTTTTATGAATTTCAGTCACCAGGTAGTGCCCAGATTGAGATTCAAACTTGTTTAATCTTTTCTCTGTTGTATTTATGGATAAGGCAGATTCTGAGAATATGTGCACATATGTTTTTGAGTGCAACAATAAGTTGTGACTGTATATGCTTGCAAAAGAACGTGTAATAATCCAACTATACAGTCATATATATATAATCGTAGAATGGTTTAAGTTGGAAGAGACCCTAAAAATCATCTAGTTCTGACTCCCCAAAGTCTGCTCACAACATAGAGAAGTACGTGTTCCAGCACAGAGCACACAAATTTAAATGCACAAATACCCATAAACATATTTATAGAATATGTATGTTACATTTTACAATGCATATATTTTTGTCTCCCTCTATTGAGTCTTATTTACACTGTAATGTTAAATAATAGTACTTTAATTTTACTTCTTCAGATAAGCTCTGTGCTTCATAAAAAAGCATAAAACAATGAAAGCTCATGAATATTTATATCAATGGCTACATAGCATTATAGTCATAATCTCTGGAACTGGTTCTCACCAGTTCAGAATTAATTATCAAGTTCAGTTTTAATTGCATTCTTCTAAATTATAACCAAAAAAAAAAAAAAAAAGGAAAAAACACCCATAATGAATTAGCTCACAAGTGCTCTGCTGGGCCTGGTATCTGAGACTGCTTTCTGCAACCCCATCCTTTATGTGTAATGATGAGCCAAAGACATGTGATTCAGAGGCCCCTCTCGAAACCAACTTGCTTAAATGTTAATGCCTCTCCCACTTTAAAGATAAAATAAAAATTCTATTTCTAGTTGCTTCAGCAGACATGTTGAACTGAATATTCCTTAAAATAGTCTCTTTTTTTCTCTTTAGCTAGTTTTGATATATGATTGCATGCTACATTACATACTAAATATATTTCAGTAGTGTTGGCTGAAAAAAAATCTGGGGGAAAAGTGTCTTTCTGGAGAGAAAATCTTTCTCCTTTTGAGCTCTGTCCATCAGTAGTTTTCTGCATTAAACTCCAAATTATCTCTGATTGTATTTAAACCTAATTCATAAGGAAATAGCAAAAGTCTCTATCAAATTCTTCAGTATAAAAGACAAAATATACAGACTCACAAGATTTTAAGGGGTTCTTAGATGGAATGGGAATCTGAAACACATTTCCTCCCAGGTCCTGGTCACTCCTCCAAGACATAATCTATCTGATAAACCCGGGAGTTGTGTGTCGTCAGCACTCCCTTTTCTTTCCCTCTTCCCATCCACACACAACCACAGCTAGGGTCACTGATTACCCCATCCTTGAACAACACTTCTAAGCAGCTTAGAGCAGTGCCACACACCTAATGAGCTGAGTTTCAGCCCTGTACTTTTATCTTCTCATCTTCCTCCTGTCTAGGGAAGGCATACAGAGTCCTTCTTCCTTTAATTCATCAGCTCCAGTGTGCACACATGTAAAAAAGAGCAAAAATCAAATGCTTTTTTAGTTCTCTCTGGTTCAGTCATCCGAAGATCCTATGGCCTGTTTCCCAGCTGTGTAATCACAAAAAGTTTGCTACTCTCATCATTCCTTGCAGATGAAGGTCCTGACAGCACCTCAAGCTATTACCCTGTTCAGGCCGAGTGTGAAATGGAAGATTCAAAATTCATACTCCCTGTGTATAGTTGCTGATCTGTATCCAAAAGTCTTGCAAATGATCTGAGCTCAAGTCCATCTTTTAAAGAAAAGAAAAAGGAAAAAAAAAAAAAAGAATGAAAAAAGGGACCAAAATAATATCAAATAAAAGCAGGGAAAATTCTGGATCTTTCCTCTCAAGTGCCTATTTCCTAAAGTCAAATCCTGCTCAAGAGGAGTCACATTCCCTCCTGCCTGAATAGAGAGAAATTATATCATTTAAGCATTAGCAACTGGTTTTGGAGATAAATCTGGAGATTTGTTCTCAGGATGTTCACGAGACATTTCACCCACTCAGCTGCTTGCTAGGCAAGCAGTGTAACCAGGTGCCTTACTCTAAGCATATGAGTAACACGTTGATTTAATCAGAATTGCTCTGGCTCACGTGATACCTGTTCAATCCCTGCATGGAGAAGGATGTAAATTTTAAACAGTGGAAGAAGCACAAGTCAGTTTTTAATTTTAAGATAATTTGAAGGAAGCTGAACATGAGATTATCTATTAAAATTCAGGTCTGTATAGGAATAACCAAAAAACCCACTAATGCTGAAAGGGGCATCATCTCTGAGTTTGTCAGAGGGAAGGAAGGACAAAAGAAAATCAAAAAATATAACCTTACTGTTGGCAAATTCCACTGATCAGAAAAAGAAACTGGAGAGAAGCCCCAAACCACCCACCTAAATGTCTCAGTTGAGTACCATGAGAGATAGTCAAAAGACCTGTTATCCTGGAATTAGTCTGGTAAAAGAGGGTTAGAAACAGCATCAATATCTACTTGGTACTGCAGCCTAATGATCTGAAGAAAAACAGGCTATGACACTTACGTATTCCTACCAAAAAAGCACAACAATTCTTGTTTCAAACTACCTTCTAATACACTCACTTTTCCTCACTAGAATAATTTCTATTTTCCCCCTAATTTTAGATTACTCAGGCTGCTTATTTTTACTAGATTCACTGGCTGTCATTACAATGTAAGGTGCCTTTCAGACAAAGAAAGAGATATTCTTTATATTTATGCAGAAGCACTTGTTGCACATATAGCTTAACACGACTTTTTCTAACTGCCTGAAATTCCCAGGCACTACTGCAGCAAAAAGAACAACTATAAAAATGGAAGGATGGGAAAAGAAAGTATTAAAGAGTGAAAGAAAAGTCCAGACTAAAACTATACACGAAGTTGGATACAGGTAAGTTTTGTCCCAGGAAGAATCAATAAAGGCAATCATGTACAATCAACACTTATGTGGATTTAAGCCACGTGGCTCTAAAGCTTAAAATAGAGATGCATTACAGCAGATGGCAGCTTGTGGAGAAAAAAACATAGGTGCAAGAAATGCTGTCCTTTGAGGACATTTCACAAAGGTGTTATTGGCAGGGAGAATATAATTTTTTTTCTCTCACCCAGAAGTAAGAGAGGTAAGTTTTTGAGAAAATCATAGTCCAAGACAGTTGTAGGAGGTTGTGTGAGAAAGGAATTTCAGAGATGCTTAAATGCATTTATATGCAGTATGGCTGAATGAGGAAGAAAAAAAAAGGGGGTTGAAGGCTTTCTGTCAAACAGTTCTCCTTCCTTTCTTTTTCTTTCTTCTTTTTTTTCTGCCTTCCTTTCACAGTCAATTTGCTGCAAGTTGGATCTTGCAAAGAATGCTCTGACATCTAGCAGTGTGGCTAACCTGTTAGGGAGCTTTTCAATATTTATATATTGTAACCCCTGATAAGACTGTCTTTTTTCTAGATAAAGTCCTGCAGCCCTCCTTGGGGACCTTTTAGAACATCTTTGTAACTTAAAATCTGCATTTGTCTTTACATGTTTGCTTCTATTCAATAATCACTTTCTCTTGCTTTCTTTCTCCTTTTCTTAATTCTTGAAGTTTCATCCCCTCCATGGAGTTACATCTGCCTGTTGTTCCCTTGCATTTTTAATTTGAAGAAAATAACCACATAGCTTCATTATGGTGGGGGAGTGGCTGTGACTAGCAGCCACCTCCTCTTGGAGATAATGAGGGGACAATTAAATGGCCCTTTGCTTGGAAGCAGCTGAAACAATGGGAGCTACAACAGGTCACACACAAAATAAATCAGAGATGTGGAACCGTGTGGGTGGAAAAGTTCATAGTGGTCTGAATCAGAATACAGCAGTGGTGGGGAAGGAGGAAGGGTGAATTTGTCTGCAGCTGTTCAGAAAAGGGGTGGGAATAAAAGGTTGAAAGGGCAGAAGCAGAAATAGAAGTAATAGAAAAGGGCCAGTCAGCAAGAAAAGGCCTGGATACATGGTTAAGAAAAAAACGGAAGCAAAGGCAGAAGAGATGGAGAAAGAATACAACCATGCTCTGGTAAAAGAGAACTCTCAAAGGTTTTTTCTGTGACTCAGGTCTTTCTGTGTTCAGAAGTCAAGCTTCTGCATGTGTTCAAGTAAAATCACAGGGAAAAACTAACATCTTATTCCCTATACTCTTTGGAGTTAAGCAAGGCTCAGACCTACTCTGTTGCTTTCCATGCTATTCCTACGACATGTTTGGGTGAGAGAAATTATAATCTTCATATCTTTGTAGAGGATGGATATATGGGTTGCCAGCTGTAGTGCAGTTCAATACTTTGCAGAGACCTATTCTGTGTGGACAGGTTGGTCTCATCCCTGAAGTGAGAGGAAGGAAAACCAAGCATCAGAATTCACATGGTAACATTCTCATCCTGGATGGGTCTTTCTGAGTTTGCCTGTTAACAATGGACATTGAATGATTTGACACAAACTGCTTTTAAAAAATGCAGGGTTTTTATTTATTAGAGATGTAAAATTAGAGAGGACCTTCTTGGCCTCTAAGGTCAATTCCTTAGTTTCCTTTGTTGTCGTCTTAATCAAATTGATAAAAATCCTCATGACCTGCTAAATGTGTTTGTCTGTGCTTGTTAGCTGCCCTGGTCTGATTGTGACAGAATTTCTCTGCTTTGATGGTTTGGAACTGTTCAGTCTTGGATCTTGCTAGTTTTTCAAGTTTTATCAATAAACCGAATGGAAGCATTGCCTGTTTTATTCTCCCCATGAATTTTCCAGAGATGAACAGAAACAGAAATTTTCATTTCGAGTCTGAATGTAATTTTGCCATTTTATGTATATTGCATTTCATTTTTCTGTCCTTAGATCAGATAGCTTCTTTTTCCTTCTTTGTTATGTTAAATGAGAAATCGCTCAATTTTGTCACTGGGAAAGTTACAGTCCCTGTGTTAATTTCTGACAACCAGCTGGTATTTAGTTTTGGCTGATATGCACTATATTTCTTTGGCTATACTGAAATTCAAAATACATTAGAAACTAGGAGAAAAGAAAAAAAAATCAAACAGATCAAAAAAACCCAAAAACTTTCCAGCAAATAATAAAGTTATTTACTTTCCAGCAAATAAAAAGAATTATTTCTAGCAAGTAATATTACATGGTATCAATGACAGTATATGAAAGTTATTTGTAGTTTCTTAAGCCATTAGGTTTTCCTCTCAAAAAGGGAAAGTCAATCTAAAATATTAAGAACTAAGCAAAAGCTCCTATTCATCCAACCTTCAACTTTTGGTTGTTTTCTGTTTTTAATTGAGATTTTTTACTTGTCAAATGGAAAAAAAATCTCAGTGCTTTCTTTGAGTTTTTTTCTTTCAGGATTTTTTTTTCTTCTTTTTTCTCACTTCCCTCTTATCTGTATTGATATTGGGGATGGAAAGTGTGGAAGAGTAAATATTAGGAGAACACCAGTGGAAGGAAAATGGAAAGTCACTTGTATTCTCATTACTTTGTCTTTCATCAACACCTCGGAGATATCACACTCTTCACATCACTTAGCTCAAAACCAGAAGCAAGCCCAAGACCATTATTTTAAACACAAAAGGCACATCAAAGGTGAAGAAAAAGGAAATACAGTGTTTCATTTAATCACCACAAATGCCCAGATGCTGGAAAGCTATAGGTTAACAGCTGTATGAATGATAGAAGAGACACCACACACTGAACGCCAGCTCAGGACACTCTGGCTGGGGTTTTCAGCACAAAACCCTGACAGAAGGCTTGTTTCCTTTACATTTAAAAAACTATTTGTTAGTAGCTCCCTCTGTGTAATGTGGAATCAGTGTCTCCATCATCTTTGAACCTTTGGACAAGCACTGGCTTTGATACTTTGGACATCATCTCCCTCACAGGAACAGGAGCAAGGTGTGCAAGGAGTCCCTAGGGCCAAGCTTTTGCTTCAAATGAAGCATTTTCCACATCTATCCCTCTGCAACAAGAAGGAGATATGTTTCTATTTCACCGCTGTTTGAACAGACTCTAATTCATAGCCCATTCCCCCTCCCCACTCACCCCTTTATCAAGAGAGTGATAGATTTATTGAGCTAGGTCTTCGTCTGGTGTAAATTGGCATTGCTGCATTGATTCCTGTGGGTCTGCCTTGATTTATGCCAGCTGAGGATCTGGTCCATTTTCATGATATTTGAACATCAATCCTTGCATCTCCTTTTCCCGTCCGTAGGCTTTCTCTGTCATGCTTCTGAGAAGAAAACGCAAATGAGTTAAGGGGCTGTCACCAGCCCGGGGAAGAATTTGCTATTCTTTCTTTGTGACTAGGGTCTCTCCTGTTAATTTCCATGGCAGGTCCCTCTCAAGTTTCTCCAAAACTTGTTACCATGTCCTCCTGAGGATGTCAGCTCCGGTTGCAGACTGAAACATTAACAGGGGAAGTTATTAGCTATTCTCTTTACATACCGCCTTTCTTTATATCTGAATTAATAGAAGTATGAATGCTGGTCATCAAAAGAAATAATGAGTTTTAGAAAGCGAAAATGACACTGACAAAAACAAAAGAAATCTGATCTCAGCAGAGGGGTCCACAGAGAAGAGGAACAAAGAGGTAGAAGATAAAAAAGAAAAATTGAGAACCTAAAAGGAAAAGAAAAGAAAGGGGAAAAGAGAAGAAAAGAGAAGAAAAGGATGTTTGGAATGAGAAAGAGCAAACTAGTTCTTCAGTGGAATTGAAAGCAGTCATGGTGCAGACAGAAGGAAGAGAACTTATCAGATCTTTAAAGACTTTTTTTCTCCCTCTCATTTGACTGAATCATATAAATACATGTCATTAAGCCTCCATACTGGATGGTCTGTTTGCATATGTGTCTTTGATGGTTCCAGGCTGGACAGAAGACCCCACGCTCAGAAGCAAAATGCCGAAGAAGCACAATGTCCTACACCCACACAAAACCTGAACAGCCCCCTTCCATCCTTCTCCTCACAGCCCAAAAATCCTGCCCACTGTAGCTGTCAAAACCAGTGCTGGACATCAGGTGTGCGTTCGCTGTGGCAGAATTGCTTCTGGTTGAGAAAGGAGCACAGGGGCAAAGAGAGCAAAGGAAGAATGAAGAGAGGGAAAAGGAAAAAACCACAGAAAACCAACTTGCCACACAATCTTCTTGCTCCTGTCTTTGTTTAAAATTGACGAAGTCTTGTTACAGCTTTTCTTAGGAAAAAGGTCTTTTTGATCACTTCTAATACAGACTCATCTATTTTCTTTTTTTTTTTATCCCTTTCCCTCCATTCTGCTGATAAAATAAAAAGCTGAAAGGAGTAAATAATGAATGTCAATATTTTAACTATACTTAGGCATCTGCTTTCAACAGTTAAAGTAATTGATTTCATCAGCTTGAGACCATACAGACTCCTCTTAATGCATTGTGTCTCTAGTTTACTTGTTTGATACCTGTCTATCTGCTGTTTCAGGAAGTAGAGGCAGTTAGATTAGCAGTGCTGTAATCACACAAGTGTTAAGGTTGGAAAAGACCTCTATGATCATTGAGTCCATCCATTAACCCAGCACTGCCCTGGGTTAAACCATGTCTCCAAGTGCCATATCCACACATTTTCTAAACACTTCCAGGGATGGTGATTCCACCACTTCCATGGGCAGCCTGTTCCAATGCCTGATCATCCTTTCAGTGAAGAAATGTTTCTGAATATCACTCAGGTTCCTGCTTTGCCACATGTCTTCTGAATGTTCATAACTATGCCACTTACTCTCCCTAGTCTGAGTTTCTTTTTATCACGAATATCATGGTACTTTGCCCCCTTCTAGGGAAGAAGTATGGAAATAGTCTAGAAGTGCAATGTACCACAGGGACCCTTGACTTAAGGTTGTTTTATAGAACCAGCAATGACCACGGCACTTCTGAATAATGGGTGTATTTTGATATTCCTCTGGCAGACTTTGCCTTTCTCTTTCTTTTCTGCAGTATTCAGAGTGGACATCTCTAATCCATATTGCATTATATGATTAATAACACGTGAGTCATTTATGTGAAGACCAAATATAATAATGGAAGATTCTCATGAAAATAGCAAACTATTATTTTTGTACTGCCATGAGGTACTACACTCCCTGTCTTAATATTTTACACTCTTACCCACTTTAGATTGATGCTGGGGACATTTCAAGCAGTACAGCACGAAATTTCTGGTTCTTCCCTATTGAGGAATGACAGAAATTCCTCCTGGAGGGCTTTGCATATGTGGTTATCTCTAGCTCTGTCTCTGTCTATGCCATCTCTGACTGCCTCTAAAGTCTTCAGCTTAAAATGTGTCATGCTGTTAAACTGTGAAACAGAGTCTATGAGGTTTTAAATCTTGGGTGGATTGTTTGCCATGAAGAAATAAGAACATATCTATGCATATATCTAAATATTTGAACCTTGAGCCAAATTTATGGAAATACACCAGTGTGGCATCAGAGACTCTCAGAGACACTCAGCACGGCCTTTTCCATGGCCATGGTTCCTTTATAGTCCTGCTGGGTAATTCAGAGAGGACATTAATGAATCTTGAGGAGGGGTTATCCTGCTTTTTTTTTTTTTTTTTTTTTTAAACCCTCTTCACAAGCTACCAGATATTTCTGATTTCTGAACCTACTAATTGATGTAAATTTGTGTGATATCCTCCTGGGAGTCACTTACCTTGTATCACAGATGGTCTCCTGGGAGATATGGATCTCAGCTGCAGTCCTGTGAAGAAAAGCTAAGTGATCCTCTACTGCAGAAGAGCTGTGATCAAGACACTCTATAATACAAAGAGAAAGAATCTCAGGACACCTGATACAAGCTGCATAGAATAATGAAATATGGAACGGCAAAGTAACTAATGTAAATTATAAAAAATACACTCTTAAGACTGTTTGATACCTCCCTTTGAAGGTTGCAAATGAATAGAGATAAAAGCTTGTTGGGAAAGTCTGCTTTTCAGTATGACTGATTTTGAAAAAATAGCTATTTTATTATACTCTTCATCAAAAGTCCTCTTCAGAATTGTTGTCTGCAGTATGTTAAAAAAAATTAAAAATCCATAAACCTGCAGTCTTTTTGTATGATCAGGAACTAAACAGGTAAAATTAACTGGGGTTTTAGCAATCATAAACCGTTATACTGATTTAAAAAAAAAAAAATAACTAGTGTCCCCTTAGTAAGTATTGAATTTATAAGTAACATTTCAAAATTTTATATTTTAGATAAAATATTTATGAGAGGGAGAGATTTTTCTTCAATAAATACATATTATTATTATAAATAACTCTAAGAAATATTTTCAATAAAGGTAAAATACCAGTTTCTATCTTTTTTTCAGTCTATTTCAAATCATAGCAAAAAAATTTGCATAATCACAAATTAATTTAGCAATCTCTGTCCCATGATAAGGCAATGACCAGGAGCCATTGGGAATTCAGACCTTTTGACCGTGCGTTGGCCTCTTTCATCCCTGGTATAAATTACATTTATGAAAAACCTATCATTTCATCTTAGAGCAATGTGTCCTGCATAAACAAGAATTATGTTGATGGCTATGTAGTTCTTCCTTGACTTTGAAAGGATTATTTTCATTTCATTTTAGTTACTATTGAAGAAGCCTTTCACAGGATGTCTTAGTGAGATGTTGGCTCTCAGCTTGCAAAAAAATGTTTTGGTTTTTTTTCACATTTGGTTCGAGTTGAGATCGTCAAATGAGGCAAGCACTGACTTCTGACTTACTTTGAGATATATGATAAGTTATTATGATGTGTCACTTACTTAATCATACTCAAGGGTGTTAATATTTTGTGACATGTCAAGAATGAGGAGATGCTGTAACTCAGAAGTTGCCTTCTGTCACAGCTGTCAAGCAGGACCTGAAATCTGGTCCCTCCAGTAAAATTTACTTATCTACCTACCTAGTTTAGAACTAACACTTCAACATTCCTGTACTACCCCAGAGAAGTATTGTGTTAATGAAGAAGAATTTAAAGAAAAGGTTTTTTCAGTTTCTACACATATCACCTGTGAGTTTGGCCACTGAATTAGTGTGTGCTCTTGTATGCACTAGATCCTTTCCCTCCACCGTTTAAAGGACAAATCCATTTATCAGAGCAAAAAAGGATCAGCTCTCATATACTCCTCTTGAAACCAATGAGTTACAGATTTCACTGACACCAAGATTGTCAACGTGGCAGACAAGTACAGCCAAGTGCAAGAGTATTACACCTCCACAGATAGCAAAGAAGCGGCGAAGGTCTTTAAAATAAAACTTCTACAAAGGGTTATAGATAAAGTTACTGTTCTTCCCCTCAATACAAGACCTATGAAGCAAACAGTGTAATTATTAGGCACTTGAGTAAATATATATTTGCTTGTTTCCAATCTTGCTAACTCTTTGGCACAGCCTGTAATAGAAAACAAAACTATACTTTAGCTACAAAGTAATTATATTCTTTTCCAAAAACCACATTTCTTATAAAGCTAAATTGTTGATGAATATTGTTATAAGTCCTATTAGCAAGACCTAATTTCGATAGCATTTCAAGCCAACTTTAGGCAATGCTAATGGCTGATCCAACCATTAGGTGCTAATTCAATAAAAGGAATGCAGAGGCTCCTTTTCCTGGAAAAACGTATTTGATGGATGGGAGGACTGCATACATGACATACTAATGCTCTTTATTAAAAGATTACCAAAGCTTCTCTGGTAAGCTCAGTTCAGTTCAGCAAAGTCTTTTAATGTGGTTAATATGGAAAATTTGGTCAACCTAAACAGCAACTCTAGTATAAGGGATCTTCTCAGAAATCATGGAAAATTTTGGGTTGGAAGGCACCTTAAGATCATCTGGTTACAATGCCCCTGTAGTGGGCAGGGTCTCTTTCCACTAGACCAGGTTGTTCCTAGTCCCCTCCAGCCTGGCCTTGGACACTTCCAGGCATTTGGCATTCACAGTTTCTCTGGGCAGCCAATGCCAGGGCTCACCTCACAGGAAAGAATTTTTTCCTAATATCTGATCTAAACCACTCTCTTTGAGTTTGAAGGCATTCCCCCTTGCCCTGTTACTCCATGTCCTTGTAAAAAGTTCCTCTCCATCACACCTGTAACCCATCTAGGCACTGGAAGGTTCTAGAAGTTCTTCACAGAGACTTCTCCAGGCTGAACAAAAAAAGCTCTCAGACTGTCTTCATGGTAGAGGTTCTCTAGCCCACAGATCATCTTAGTGGCCTTCTCTGCACTCATTCCAGGGGGTCCATGTCTCTCTTATGGTGGAACACCATCTAGAGAAGACTGAGGCAAAAAAAGTTATTAAGCACCTCAACATACCCAGTCCCAGGCAAGCAGGTCTCCAGTTTCCATCCAGAAATGGCCCACATTTCCCCTGGTCTTTCTTTTATCACCAACATACCTAGAGAAGCTTTTCTTGTTGCCCTTGACAGAATACTGTTCTAAATTTTACACATGGCTTTTAATCTTACTGTAGGTCAAAGAAAATCCCAAAGCTGTATGTTTTCCTGAGGCTGTCAGGGCATTAGGATATGGTTCTATGTTTTCTGGTCTACACCCATCTCTCTTCCAAATACATAAAAAATAATAGAAGGAGGTCAGGGGCCAATTATTATAATTAGTCACCAAGGTCAGAACAAGAAGTAATGGGATGAAGCTGCAACAAAGGGGAAATTTTAGTTAATGATTAAGACAAACTTTATAACTATTAGGATAGCTAGATCCATGGAACAAACTGCCAAGGGAGGTCACATCACTTTCACTGAGAAGCATTCAAGGGCAGACTTATAATCAGTCTCACAGTAATGTCTTAAGGAAAATTAATTCAGTCTTGCTGTGAAGCACAAGCACAAGTTATGCCACTCACTAGGGTCCCTATTCCAACCCTAATGTTTCAGTGCTGAATCTATGCAAAAAAACCCAATAATTCTCTGTTCCTATAGAAAAAAAGTTTGAGGACAGAAAGCTGGTTATGTATATATTGACTAACACTTTGCAAATGTTCCTAGCATGTCTGAGTGCCACTATACATAAGATATTTTAAAGAATATTAACAGTGATTCTACCCAATATTCACTATTTTTATCCAAGCATCTCAAACCTCGTTGCAAGCTTTGTGAAGCTCGATTAACCTATCAAGCTTCACCACAGGAACATGTTGTGCCCAGGTGGTTATTGTGACAAAAGGAGCTGTGTCATGAGAATTGAGGATTTATTTCTAAATCATAATAAATAGCTTGAAGCAGCGCCAAATTCAGGATTGAGTTGAAAAGGTTGAGTGTATCAGAGAAAATAGGTGCTACTTTAAAAGCAGATAGACAATTAATAGTGCACCCTTGATCCTCTGGGCCATGTCCTGAGAGCTAACTGAATTGGACTTGGAGCAAAAATCCATGTGGGTGAATGCCTCATGGTCACTTTTTTACTTGGTTAAATCTTGGGCCAAACAAAGCGTTGCTGACAGTGTAATTTCTTAAGCTCTCTGGATAAAGGAAAACCTCTTTCCACAAAGAAAGCTCTGGGAGTTCCTTATATTAATGCCCACATTGAGTCCAAAATCTCTGTTTGAAGTAGGAAAAGAACAGCAAACCCATTTAAAGAACACCCAGAGATGGAAAATCTATCATCATCTTTGGTAAATAGCTCCCATGGTTAATGGTTTTACTGTTTAAATCTGTACTTTATTTTCAGTTTGAATTTCTATAGCTTTAACAACTAGCCATTAAACACTGCTGCAACCTTGTCCACAATGTTCTTTACATAGATATTTACAGACTAATCAAATCTCCACATGTGTTTTACCTCTGCCAAGTCAAATCAAATGAAATACCGAATTTGTATGGGGATGAGTAAGAAAAGATTGTCTGAATCCTGATGGGAAAAGATTGTACAAAGGGAACATGGATGAGCAGTAGTTATAGTCAGTTTAAAAATTACTAATTCCTTGCATTAACCTTCTGTTTCTATAGTCAGCTTCAATTCTTGTGCTTCCCTGGATTTGTAATGGCACATTTGGTCCCAACTGTTTGCTTACACCTGGCTTACCAAGCAATCCAGAGAGCTCCAAGTCAGTCATCCATTCTGCTCATTATTTACTGCTGCACCCAAATTTATGTCATCTGAAAATACTCTCACTAAATAATTTTCTGTTTACTTTTTTTTCCCCAGGTCCTTGTTAAAACTGTTTAATCATGATAGGTATGAAACATGACCTCACTGGAATTCCAGCAAAAGGAGTTTTTGAGGGCTGATTCCACATGTTATGTGTTATTTTGGGATCCAATACTCAGTATTTTTTCGTCTGTGCAAAGTAATCTGTATTAATTATTCAAGCCAAGAGTACCGACTACCTCTTCCACTTATTCTTAGAAGTGTTCTAACTTATGCTTGCAAAAATGTTCTTATAATCAGCCAACCCTTGTCTGGGACTTTGAAGCTTTTGTCTGAATATCAGTCTTTCCGAGTTATAATGACTAATGCATTAAAAATGAATTTAGCCTACTTCACAATGTCTGGTCAGAAAAAAATCAGTTACTCGGGTTTTTGGGGGGAGGGGTTGGCTTTTTGGTTTTTTGGTTTGTGGGTTTTTTTGGTTTGGTTTTTTTTATGGGGGGAAGTCATGTGACAAATACCTTTTTTCAGCCTTCTTCAAATGACTTTAGTTTCCCAGAATGAATTAAGTGCACATGGGAAGCATGAAAAGTGTCAAAGGACACTTTTATCCTGGCTGTTTCACAGCAGCAGTAAAAGCCAAGGAGGGAGTAACCAGAAACAACAGTTTTGGTAAGCACCAAGGCGAGACCATAAAAAGAAAAGGTGTGGAAAATATCAACCCATTTATGTCACCTATCCTTAGACCAGAATAGGGAGAAGTTACTTCCTTCCGTGTCGTTGTAAAAGTTCTTATCTACTTTCTAATCTGGAACAGAGGAGATGGAGAGGGGATGTTACCACTGTGTATGTCTGAAGGGAGGGTGTCAAGAGGATGGATCCAGGCTCTACTCAGTAGTGCCAAGCAATGGGACAGCAGAAACTGGCAGATGGGAAGTTCCATGTGAATTTGAGAAGGAATTTCTTTAATGTGTGGATGACTGAGCACTGGAACAGATTGCCCAGAAAGGTTGTGGAGTCCCCTTCCCTGTAGATACTCCAAAGCCATCTGGTCACAATCCTGAGCAATGTGCTGTCGGGGACCCTGCTGGAGCAGGGAGGCTGGAGTAGATGAGTTGCAGACACTCCCAACTTTATCTATATTCTGTGATTCTGTGATTCTTACAATTAGTTCAGTTACACCAAAAAAAAAGCTGCAGCTCTAGATCTTAAAAATGTAGGTACAGCAACACTTTGAACAGAACACTTATGCCAAAATTGAGAGACTGGACACCAATCATCAATGTGACAATTGAATCCATTGCTGCAGACAAAATGCTCTTGTAAACGTTCAAAAGACAGTGAAGGGAGAGGGGAAGAGGAAAAGAAAGAGGGGATATTCATTTTTATCACATTAGGATTGATTTAAAGATTGTTTGGGAGCTACTTTCATTTTCATTTTAATATTATTAGGAGATAGCAGCATGTAACAGGCTTTGACACTGAATGCTATGCTTTGCATCGGTTGCAGAAGATGCCTGGGGAAGCAGGGGGGAGCAGGGAGGAATTGATCAGATTCTTTTTTTTTGTATGGGAGGGAAAAGTTGTGTGACATTTACAAAGTCAACCTGAACAACAGGCTGGAAGACAAGTTCTTACATTTCATGCTTTATGTCTTATTTTAACCCATACACAACCATTTTTCTTGGCCTGAAGTTAAAGGGAACACTACTTCAAATGATGAAAATAAGCTACTTCTACTTATTCATCCATTATCTCTCTCACCATCCTTTCATTCAATGCCCTACTGTATTGTTCTCTCCAACTCAAACCTGTTGTCATCATGTTTTCAGTTGAAAACAAGCATTCATACCTAGACTTTCACTAACCTACCAGCCTCTAATAAAACCTTGCCAATAGTTGTTAAGGCATTTTACAAATAATTCTAATAATGGGATTTGAGATTTATGGCGTGTCTTGTTTTGAGGGTTAGATTTTTTTTTTTTTTTTTGGACAGGGCATCTGACAAAGAAAGACATGGAATCTATTGACAGGTGTTAAATGGTGAAATAACAGTCAAACAGGAACTTCTGTATCCCAAGTCTGAGCTTTGCAGCACAGTTTATCAACATACAGCAAACCATTTATGTTAGTATTATGGTTTCACTGCATGCTTTTGAGGACACTGCTTTTAAATTCTCTCTTTTTTTTTTTTTCCCCAGTTGCAGATGTTTCTTCATTCATTTCATCCCAAATCACTGAACAAACTGTCCAGTGATAGATCATTAAAGACTGATCAGGGTTACACTGCTTGAGGAAGAAAGGAGGTGACTAAGGATCATAGAATCATAGGATTATTTAGCTTGGAAAAGACCTCTAAGGTCATAGAGTTAACCCAGCACCACCAAGTCACCACTAAACCATGTGTCCCAAACGGTATATTCACACTTTTTAAAAAAATTTACAGGGATGGTGACTCCACCACTTCCCTGAGCAGCCTGTTCCAACACCTGACCACCCTTCAGGGAAGAAAAAATATTCTAATATACAATCTAAATTTCCCCTGAAAAAACTTGGAGTTGTTTCCTCTCATCCTGTCTCTTGTTACCTGGGAGAAGAGACTGACGCTCACCCAGCTACAACCTCCTTTCAGGTTTGATCTCTGAGATGGATCTGTCAGAGCAGAGGACTAATGAAGAGCCTAAACCAGTGAAGGACCAGCCCAGGTGTGAGGTATGTGTCACTGTGCAATCCTTCATGTCCTCCTGTAGGTTTTACTTTCCTGCTCTTTGTGTCTTCTTAATGCAGAGGATTGCCAAGCTGTCCCTGATGCTTCACCTGGACATCAGCTTGGGCTTTACTGTTTAAATTGAGTAGTGAAAATGTTTTTTCTTCTTCCATTTGGAGTCTACAGAGTCGATGGGATGGAGAGGAGAATCTGGGATCTCTGACTTATCGTCATGTCCAATTAAAAGCTGGGAGAGGGCATAGGATTGATGGACCCAACAAATATGTTGAAATGAGTACAGCATAAGCAGCTAGAAGGTTCTTAAAGGCATTAATCTTCTCTCCTTTCCTGAAATATGGCATCTAGGATAACAGATACACTCATGACCCCCCCACCAGAGCTGGTCTGCAGTTTCTTCTTGCTTTAAATGCGGAACAGCTTCTTCGGTGATAACACTGTGCATGGCAAGCAGAATAAGAAATCAGTCAGTTTACGGATCGATGGTACATTTCCAGTTGCATCCCAGCCTGGGGGAACATGCATGTTTCTGCTAAAGTCAAACACCTTCCCAGAGGGAGCCTACATGTCTCATTTTCTTGTGGAAATCATAGGTCTCATCAGTGCAGTAATTCAGTATGTCTCAAATATTTCAGATTAGACAGGACAGCTATAATCTTTTTCTTTTTCTTCTTCCCCAGAGGAGGGAAATTGCTTTATTTGCTGAGCTGCGTCTATATCTGTTTCTCTACAGGTACTTATGTGAAGAAATTATTGAGGTAGAGTTGAGTTTTGCACTTGGATTTGAATGTGGTTTCTCTGAAAGCATGGCCAAGATAGAAAACAGCACATTTTGAAGGAACTCACGGGTCAGACAAGATAGAAGTAGAGGGAACTTTCTCATTATTATTGCAATGATTGGTGGATAGAAGGCCAACTTCTTATCTTAATTATTTCTATATAACCCAGATGCCTGGGAATCATGGAGACCAGAAACAATCTATTGCTTTCAGTTGCTGGTGAGATTTATTTTTCCTGGGTGGATGACATTGTTACCAGGTTGAATATTCATAATTAGGTTTAATGTCTCTCCCATTTGTCTTGGTTTAACTAAGAATAATCTAATGTTACAGTGAACTTCTTCATATAGGTAGGATTTGCTTGTAAGTATCATCTGAAGAGGAATGTATGTTTGGAGCCAAGCAGGTCTAACCCCTGCAATAGAAGGGATCACAGCCTACTCCATTTGACTTCTGAATAAGTAAGTTTTCCACATTCTGACTTTGAAATAAAAATGTTGGTGCCTTATCTGCCTGCCTATATCAAAGACTAAGGCATTTAATCCCTTTGTGGGTGGACTCCTGTCCTTAGCAGATTTCAGGAAGTTAATGTGTTTTATTATTCCAGGTACTTAGTTTTCTTTGTCAGATATAACCTCTGGGATCATAGCTCTGGGCTGTGCTTCCACTGCAGAGGGCAGACACCTAATCATAATTCCAGTGGATCAGGTAGGATAAAGTGTTTTGCTCTGCCAGCTACTGCATGCTGCACTAACTTCAAAACTCTGGCCTAGGTACCTTGAGTAATTTGTTTTTAATTACAATACCTGAAGAACATCTTTGTGACCAGTATTAAATTGAGAGAGTGGTAAGAATCTTATGCTGATCTTGAATGAGATCTAGCATCTGGTTGAGCAACAATGAGCTCTGATTCAAGCTTCACCAGTGCAAAAATAGATAAGTCAAGTTTATGCTCTTGTAACCTAAACTGCAGTCTATCCATCTGACTTTATTCTTATAAGAGTCAATCCTCTTTACATTTACAGTTTAGTTGACATCCATCCCTTCGGATGACTTTTGTTCTACACTGAATTATTGCCTTTCAATGGAGCAGAAAGAGCTCAGACTCCCTCCATCAAAGTTCATTACAATTGTGTTACAAACCTCATCTGCAGACACATCCAAGCAAATGTAATCATTTGTGCTCCTAGCACTCTGAATTTGAAAACACTATAAATAATTATGATTGTGCTAAGCAACTAGAGCAAAGTCTGTTCAAGATAAGTTTTTACAGCTCTGGGTCAAATCTGTTGTAGGTGTAAATTGAGGAAGAGAGTAAGACTTACACTAGCTAAATAGTGTAGCAAATCTTGACAATGAGTCTGGTACCTAAGAGCAGGCACAAAAGCCTCAAGCCAGCTGTTCTGTCTGGTTTATCATGAACCACTGCCTTTGATCAGAGAAGAGGGGCTGAGATGTGCTGAGATGTGCTGAGGTTTATTAACTGCAGGTGTAACATTCAAGTGTGTTGCCCCCAGAGGAACTCCACAGTCTGTGGTGACACCAGTGGGATTACGGCAGCAATACGTGTGGCCCACCACCTTTCAGATCCATCATGTAAATACCAAATTTCATTTCCAGTAATGACACTGCAGGTAGATTGCTAAAATGGGCTGCCCACATGGGAGGACCAGGAGATGTTTATAGCTTCACATCTCTGTTTCTTGCCCATGTTTTTCATGCTCTTTCCTCAGGACTATGCACTTTTCATTTGCTGCTTTTCCCTGTAGTACAAATCTCTTCCCTCAATTTGCTCCCTTGAACCTCATTTTCTGCTATTTTAACTTCTACTCTTAGCACTATCTATGCTTCATCAATAAATCTCTCCTACTCATTTATCTTCCTGAGAATCTCACTTCCTATTTCTATCACTTTTGCTCTCTACCAAGAAGTCCTTTTCTAGTGTGACATCCCAGCACACTTAATCACAACATGGGCTACGGAGATGCCTTCCTTCAATGTGGTTGGCACAGCACAGAATAAAATTTGTGGCCAACAACAGCGATGAGTAAACCTTTCCAATGATCATTATAATGATGGGATGACACATTTAGCACATCCCAGAGGTTTTAATCCACTTCAGAGTATTATTAGGGAATTGGTGAAGTCGAAGGTGGCACCTGGGTTGTCAGACTCAGGTTTTAGCTGCTCTGGAGGGAATTTTTTTAGAAAAGTAAATAGCTAAACCTGAAGATTTCCACGAAGTGTCAAACCTGTCTCCTTCTTTTTCCAGATATCACTTTCTGTTTGGGACAATAGAGGACACAAAAAGACGGCTACAAATTGAATAGCTCTGGAATTTAATGTGCCGTTATATTCAGTACTTTGTTTGGGTTTCCTTCCTTTAAATGATATGGCTGTATCTAGCTCAGTTACAAAGGAGGTCTGTTTTACACACCTTCTGAAACTCACTATAAATTGTTTTGCAAGACAAAAGGCAGCAAAGAGCTGGCCCTTTTATTTGCAAACTCACACAAAAAATATTTATAGATCTGCATGCATGTGTGTATTAAGTGTATCTTATCATCAGTGCTCTGGGATGAAAAAGGCTTCACTTTGCCTTGGTTTATAACACCTTTTACTCCATTTAGTAAAAATATGTTATGTATTGTCTTTTCAGTCAAAATCTCCAGCTGCAGGAGATTTTCAATGGGTGATGTATACTCACCTGAATTTGGCCAGCATATCATTCTCAACTCTCTATTGCACATGCATGAAGACTATATAGACATTTTTAGTGAAAACAGCTAGTATTTTTTAGAGACATTTCATTCATTATCTGGCATATTTGAAAATAAATAATGTGCTGTATACAGTGCTGCATTCTATCAAACTGAAATAATAGAGGCCATGTGGATTCTTATCCATGTATTCATTTACTGTAAAAAAAACCCAAACAAACAGAAAATTAAAAAAAAATACTTATTTACAGTCTGGAATTCACAAGTAGAAGATACATCTGGATATTTTCTGATCAGAGGAAGTTTGCATATACAAAAAAATTATATTTCTGTAATGTGCAGGATCATTTTTAAAGGAGGGTGTTTATCTAAAACAACAAATATAAGTCAGGATTTACATCAAATGACTTCCACACCTCTTTAGATCCACTTTTGTCTCCTTTGTTTACCAGAGACTGAATTGTACTGGAACTGTATGCAATAATCAGAGACATCTAGTGGCTGCCTGATAGACTGCAAATAAACATCATCACATCCCTCTCCTCACAAGCCTCCAGAAACACAAACAGCTGTAGCTGTCCTTGTGTTTTAAGGATCCCTATTCCCAGTCCTTTCAAATGGGACCCTAGGGATTCATATCATTTCCCCACTGATGGAACAAGACTTTATGCTTCCCTTCCTAAAGTTCTCTCCAGTGAAAATGTTTAGGGATGCTCTTTCCCCTCCTTAGTCTGTGCTTTGCTTAATGTATTCCTGTCTAATCACTTACAATGCACTTCTGCAAACAAACAATTAAAAATGAAAAGGGCTACACCGAAGCAATGGATGCTTATTTTATCTGACCCAGAAAAAAAAACCAGTGGAAGTATACACTGTGTAGAAATTACAGGGCTAAGGTTACTTCCAGAAAAATAAAAATATCTCGTTTCCAATTTTGTTTTAGTTTGAAACTTACCTGACATGATACTACTTATGAGAAGAGCAAATACAAACTGAGATTTTTCGTACTTTTTCTTCCCTTCTTTCTTGCCTTGCCCTCTCCCCAACCTCCCTGGAAAACTGGCCAACTTTTTTGCCCAGGTTTTGTTGGGTTCTGAGGGGTTTGTTGTTGTGGTTTATTTGTCTGTATTTTTTAGCTTGGGGGCTTTACTAAGGAAATTTTCTTTTTAAAAACTGCAGTCTTCCCTACCTTGACAGGCCAGATGCTGATACAAACCTTTAGACTGTGTACAACTAACCCTAAATAGCATGTTTGTCAATTTTAATTTCCACATTTCTCACAGAAAATAAATTTGTAGCTGTTTGTTTAGTTTTATAGGTGCTTATGTTGAAAAATAACAGATTAATTGAACCAGTTTGTTGTTTGGGAAAAAAAAAAAAACAAAACAAACAAACAAAAAAACCCAACAAAAACCGAAAACACGTGGAGGAATTGTTTAGACATTATCTTACAGGGAATTTTCTTCTTTCTTCCTAAAGAATTATTATGCAATGGACCTGTAACAGGGAAATAAGTGGTGACCCCTTTCTGCATGAGATACCCCTGCCTCTATAAAGGAAAAAAACAGACAAAGCTCCAGAGAAAGTGGTGTCTGGAGAGCAGAGACACTCTTTGTTTGAAGCAGCTGGCGCAGTCACACCATAAGTTTCCATCTAGTTAAATCCCTGACTTCCCTTAAAGCAAACAAACTCCAAAATCACTCAGAACAAACACACTCCAGTCCAAACCAAGTCAAGACAGCAAGCGAATACACAATAGAAAACACCAAGCAATTAGACTCCTAAAGTCAGTTTAAACACAGGCACAGCAGATCAGCAAACACTTCCTTCCCCTTATGGAAAAAAAAGCACGAGAGGCAACCACGCTGCTCGGGCTGGCAGCCCTGGACCCCAATTCCCCAGAGGAAGGAGGACCATGTCTCTCCCATGGTGTATTGTTCTGTGTCTGTCTGGTTTCCTGACAGGGAAAGAAAATATTGATATAATTTTGCTAATTAGAGTTGTCTATATGCTTTTCTTATTATAGATGCATTATGTAATTATATTTTATTGGGCAGTTGGGGGTAGGAAACAGCTTGGCAAAATAGGATGTGGGGTGGGTATGATCAACTGGTTGACCATGAGACGAAAATGTGCTCTTGCAGCAAAGAAGGTCAACAGTAACCAGGGTTACATTAGACAAAGCACTGCCAGTGGACTGAGGAAGGAGATCCTTCTCTGCTCAGCACTGGTGAGACATCTCTAGAGAGCTCTGCTCCCCAGCACACGAGAGACATGGGTACATCAGAGTGTAGCAAAACACCATCCAAATGGTCAAGGACCTGCAGAACAGCATGAACACAGAGAAACTGATGAAGATGATGTCTGTTCACCCTGGAGAGAAGAAAAACGAAGGGTTTGGCATTTTATTATGCCTTTGATTACTTTGTAGACACTTAAAAAATATGAAATCAGATTATTACTGGAGATGACCAATGAAAAAATGAGAGATAACACACAGAAGATAAAGATTGTTCTCTCACTTTCTTCATCAGGGTAGAGTATTCATCTTTGGTTTCAGACTCAGCTTAAGAGAGACATCCCTGCTCTCTACAATTACCTAAAAGGATGTAGTAGATGGGTGGGAGTAAATCTCTTTGCCCCCATAAGAAGTAATAGGACAAGAGGAGATCTTCTCTAGTTGCACCAAGGAAGAATTAGATTGGATATTAGGAAAAACTTCATTGGAAGGGCAGACAGATATTGGAACAGGCTGCCCAAGGAAGTGGTGGAATCACCATCCCCTGGAAGTGTTCAAAAAATATGTGGATGTGGTGCTGAGAGTCACAATTGGTGGTGAACCTGGCACTGCTGGGTAAATGATTGATCTCAATGGTCTTAGAGGTCTTCCCCAACCTCAATTATTCTATGATTCTGATAAAAAATTTGTCATGCACAGTGCTAACAAGGAGAGGTTCTGTAGTAGATGTAACAGGCTTCACATTTTAACAGCATGCCATGCACAACAGTACCACTTGTTCACAATGGAAGATTCAAAAGCCCTTGCATCAAAACCCCTTCTCAGTTATCTGAAATATTCCAACAGTCCTTTAAGATGCAGGCAGGACAGGGCTCCAATTTACTTAATGCATTACAGTCCCAAATTTCTACTGAAGTTTCTAACACCCCTTTTTCCAAAATGAGCACTGTAGGGTCAGCTACTAAGGCTGAGGAATCACAGAATTATAGAATGGTTTGTTAGGGACCTTAAAGATCATCTCATTCCAGCCCCCTCCCATGGGCTGGGTCACCTTCCACTAGATCAGGTTGCTCCAAGCCCCATCCAAGAATCCATGTGGCTGTTTTCCAAATTTCAGGGTTTTTCCTACCTTTTTTACAAGCATCTAAAAATCTGTGCTGTAACAGAACTAAATTAAGGGAACATTCACAGAGCTTTTATACTGGAGTTAGGCCATACTTGTCTCATCTAAAGCTATTTGGAGGAATAATGTTGCTGATGTGGGTAAACATATAACAGGAGTTTGTGTTTACAGGACTACCTCTACAGATATTTCTTCATTACACTTTGGAAATCATACTCGAGCCAGAAGGCTCAAGTCATTTCTAAACCAGAAGAAAAAAAACCCTCATCTTAGCAGTTGCATTCCTATAAAGGCCTTATAAACTTGAGCTCAGAAGTGTGCCTGCTTATACAGCCTCCTGCCGTCTCTCCTCGCTTTTCAGTAACTTCCAGAAGATAATTGTGTGAATAAACTAGTGACGCATTTATGTCTCAGTCCAACTGGACAAGGTGCTTCATTTTAGCATCTGGCATTGAAGCAGACTCTGCCTGAATGTTTTTTTTTGTTCAGCATTGCAAAATCCTATTTTCAGCGGGCAAAAATTCACAAGCTAAATTTTGTGCATGAGGTGAATTACCTGTCTGAATGAGAGCTTCCTTTATGTGTCCTGGGTGGTCACAGACAGGAAATACACATGGTCATATTGCAATGTAGATAGTCTAGTTTCCTCAGAGTCAAACAAATACCAACAATGAATTTACAAGTTACTTCTTGTTCTTTTTTTAAACAGACAAATTAATTTCTCCAACAAAAAAAATATGTAAGAAATTTTTTGAAATATGTGTTCTGGTATGCTTTATGCAAGAGCAAGCCTTTGATATTTGCCAGCTACAGAGGGGAAAACCAGTAGAGAGTGTGAGTTGCAGTTACGATGAATATTAATTCTTTAAACAAATTCAGATGACTTGTGTGTACTAATTACTTTCAGGTATTAGCCTGATAACACTGGCCTTTTACCTTCCATTTAAATCACGTAATGTGGAAGGTGCTGGAAAAAAAAGAAAGGTAACTTAACAGTTCTTGCCTCAAAGAATAGACTATTGGACCTCTAGGGCACCGCAGCTGTTCTGTACAAGGAAATAAAAGTATAAGGCACCTCAAAGAGTGTTTTCACAAAGAAAAGTCAGGGGATGAGAAAGGAGAAAAAAACCCTACACTGAATACTGAGGTTTGTCAGAAAATCTTGGCCATATGTCAAACTCAAGCTCCTGATCAAGACTGCAGGTAGCTGCTTCAATCATCTGGTATCTGGTAGCCAGGACCCCGCATCAGGGGCAGTCTCATACATCTCTTCTTTGAATTAAATGCATATGGCTCACTTCTTTTAAGGGAGGAGAGAGTTATTCTACCACACACCTCTCTCCTGATCTCTCACTGGCTACGACATTCTCCACAAGCCCAGAATCTCCATTCCTGTACCCTGACAGAGTGCAACTTCCCTGCTCCTCGGGCTGTGCTGGGTGGACTGAGAGGGTCCCCAGGTGGGAGATTCCACACTCCCTGTGTCCTCCCCAAGTGCACTTGGGGAGCATGGGATACTACCCAGGGGAAGAGCTCCAATGGCAGGGGCTGCACGTGTATTTTGCAATTTGAATGAGAAACTGAGACAATTCTGGGATAGATGCCACAGCCAGAAACCACTGCATGGATTTATGCAAGGTGAGCACCCCAGGGGAGGAGCAGCACTACAGCCATGTCCTGTGCAGGAGACTGGGATGCAGGAGGGGAGTCATTTATTTCAAACTTTGCTTCAGGATGATGAACAATCTGTGTGCCTAGTGTCTTGGATATGTCTCTTTGTAGCAGATGAGAGCACAGGGTGGGTGAGCCTCTGGTAAGAGAGGAAGGCTCAGTGATTTTATGCAGTTGAAGACCATCTTTCACCACTGGATAACAGCACCAGAACTTCTCCATCCCATCTGCACAAGTTTCTCTATTTTTAAGAAGCTTCTTGGCTTTAATGTATGACCATAAACTGCAGACCCAGAGGCCAAGGGTAACATCAGAATTTCCAACTATTTCATGGATGCCAGGGACAGAAACCAAGTCTAGAGTCCCTCCTTTCTTCTTCATCCTGTTCTATGGAGCAATCCAGCAGGCAAGCCAATAACAGGAGTTTCATTAATTTCAGTAGGGAGTATTTAGGCTCCACATGTTGCAAGAACATTAGTTAGGTACATCAACCAATGAAGCAAATGGGGTTGGTTTAGTATTATACTGAAAGGCTATTTGTACAGAAAACTGTTCCATTTGACTGAAAAGGTTCACTTTGATATGACTTTCCTGGTTTTCCTTTCTGGGAAAGGAGAGACAAATAAAAAATATGCTTTCAAAAAATTAGAAATTGTTTTTGAAATTTAATGAAATTTAAACCCAAAAACAATACAGAACAAATTAATTCACTCGCTTTGCTGTTCCAAATATTTATTTTTTTTTCTTTTGAAAACTGTGTATTATTTTTATTTTAGGTTTAGATTAAAGTAAAATGGAATTTTATTGTGTGAAACATTTTTACAAAAATCCAAAGGCACAAAGGAAAAGGTCTTTATGTGTCTTGGTTTAGAAAGGTGTGCTTATGTCAGGAATTTAGAGGAAAAATTTAAATAAAATCCCAAGAAAATCACTGCTGGTTTTGATTACCCTTAGCAATGAGACAGATGTGTAGATTTATTATTTATTTTATGTGATTTGATAATGAACTGTGGTTTTTGTCTTTACTACATAGAGGAGTTTTTGCTTAATATTTCACTTTTTTTTTTTTCTACCTAATGTGTCTGGGGTCTGCAATGGCAGTGATTTTCTTGGTTTGTTTGCAGGTTTTACTGCAGGTAATGTAATACTCCCAGTGATGTATCAGAACCTCACTGTGGTACATGATATACAACTACTGAGTCAAAATATGGCCCCTGAAATATGAGGTAGGAGAAAAGAAAGAAAGAAAGAAAGAAAGAAAGAGAAAGAAAGAAAGAAAGAAGAGGGAAAGGGAAAGAAAGAAAGAAAAGGAAAGAAAAAAGGAAAGAAAAGGAAAGAAAAGGAAAGGAAAAAGGGAAGGGAAGGTGCGGGAAGGTGCGGGAAGGTGCGGGAAGGTGCGGGAAGGGAAGGGAAGGGAAGGGAAG
>RAHM01000149.1:1468601-1496966 GCA_003713295.1 Parotia lawesii | reverse complement strand
GAAGGGAAGGGAAGGGAAAAGAGAAGAGAAAAGAGAAAAGAGAAAAAAGAGAAAAGAGAAGAGAGAAAAGAGAAGAGAGAAGAGAGAAGAGAGAAGAGAGAAAAGAGAAAAGAGAAAAGAGAGAAAAGAGAGAAAAGAGAGAAAAGAGAAAAGAGAAAGAAAAGAGAAGAAAGAAGAAAGACAAAACCAAGACAAAAAGGACAACATATAACTTTAACTGGTTGATGTAGGCTGCAGTCTCTTTTGAGTCTCATAGCAATTCGTTCCCAGTATTAAAAATATAATGCTAATGTTCTAGGGGAAATGATGCACAGCCTGATAAAAAGTGAATCAAAATGCTTATTGTGATTAACAAACTTTTGTTGCATTTCATGGGCTACATTCCTGCAAAGAACGGAATGGTGGCACTAATGGGACAGCACCCATTTATACCTCTGCAGTCAGATGTATCTATTAGAACATAGATTAGCCCTGTGGCACTGTATGTAACTCAAATTTGTTGCTTGGCAGATGGAATTGCATGGCCAAAGATTCACACAAATTCTAATCTCAGAGAATACAAACAGTTCAGGCAGTACTATCATACAGAGCTCCAAGATACATTTACACCAAAGTAAATCTTGTTCAACTTGCTTTCCTTTGGACAAGACTGTAGTTAACTCTTCATGCCAAATTCATGAGTTTGTTCTTACCCTTCTTTCCAGTTGGATATTAAAATGGATTCAGAGAAGCTAAGCTTGGAAAACAGAAGAATGTCTTACAATGCATTCTGTGCTGATGTCTTATTTCTTACAAAAGAAGAAAGGTGAGGGAAATAAAGGAAAAAAAAAATTCTTGGGCTCTTATTTCATTATTCTCTTTCCTTTCTCTTCTTTTGCTTTAAGTATCAGCCCAAACCATTGACAGCACTTTGCTTCCAGGGGCCAGAAGGGTTAAATTCCTTCCACTTCACCCGGTCTCTCTTGAAGCTGGAGTTACACTCATCAAGGATCTAGCATGGGGAGGGATGGATTTCTTAAGACAGCCTGAGGGCTCCAACAGCAGCCTTCGCTTTCAATCAATGTCGAGAGGCACGAGTGGAAATTCATTCAGCGAACAGTCGGAGGTCTTCGCCTGTCCATACAGCCGCCTGGCACACAATCCCAAGCACAAACTGGTGGCGTCTCAGCTGGAGATCTGACATTTTGCCGAACCACTGTTTGCTTGAGAACTGATAATTAAACACTCCTTTTCCTTTAAAAAAATAATAAAAAGGTAGATGAAAAAATTAAGTCAACTCTGGTGGTAACCTTGGAGGCTTCCTTTTGTCAAGGTCTCAATATATGCCAAAATATATTTTGTTCAGGATTGGTCCTAGCGGTGCAATTGCCTTTTCAGTTACCTGAGTGTATTATTCTGACTGTTTTCATTTGACTTGCCTCTAGGATGCTGTGCTGCTCTGGCAGAGAAATCTGTGCGCTGGCAGAGTTCATGAACTCACGCTTGCAAGCTGATCTTTGCCCTGTGTATTTCTAAATATTTTGGTGTGTATGTAACATGACAGAATGTGACTTTGCACTGAAAAGCCAGATAGACACAAAGAGGAAGAAACATCTCACATCCCCTCCTTCCTCCACGTCTCCCCCCTCCTCAATCCTGTCAAGTTTTATTATGCTCAGAAGGCAACCAGGTGAGTCATAATATTTAACCAATACTGGGGGAAGGGAGTGGTTTTAATTAATTTCATTACACATTAACAAAGTCCAGCTCATGATTCAGTGGAAGTCTATACAGTCTTTTGCAGACAGATGGGTGCTTACGCTCTCTGTCCTCTGAGTTCCCTGGATGAAGTGAAGAAGTATTAACACAGCTTATTAGCTGTTCTGCAGTGCTGCTTTAAGTCTAATGCCACAGTAAGACAAGCCAAGCAACCCATTGTTTGAAGCTGGCTTGGCAAACTTATACTGAAAGGCACTGGTTTGGGTTTTTTTCAACTCTACCCACAGAGAAAAACCCTGAAAATTGTAAGCATATCTGGAGGTGTCTCTTAAAGCCTCAGAGAAACAGCCCTGGTGTTCTGTATGATCAGATGTCACCTGGTTCCAATCAGCTATGGTCAGAGGTGGCTTGAAGCCTGTTTCTGATGCAGGAAAGTAATCAAGCCTAGATACTAAAAGGGCAGAGGCAACCAATATACTCCATAGTTTCACATCAGGAAAGGAATATGGTCAGAGAGGACTGGAGAAGGGATTCAGTTGTCTGACAACACTTCTCATTTGTGCTGTCTTTGTCATCACTACCTGAAGGTGGTCTTGGTCCACTGATTCTAGTCTTGGTTCTAGATTAGTTTTGTTTTCTTTTTCTTTCTTTCTTTCTTTCTTTCTTTCTTTCTTTCTTTCTTTCTTTCTTTCTTTCTTTCTTTCTTTCTTTCTTTCTTTCTTTCTTTCTTTCTTTCTTCCTTTCTTCCTTTCTTCCTTTCTTTCTTCCTTCCTTCCTTCCTTTCTTCCTTTCTTCCTTTCTCTCTCTCTTTTCTCTCTCTTTTTTTTTTCTTGCTTATTTTTGTTTTATTTCCTTTTTTTTCTTTTATTTTGAAACTTGGGCAAGAAGAAAATAAAAAACCATCTATTTCCAAGAAGGTCACCTCATAAAGAACAAGCCTCATACCTGTGCTTCAGCTGTCTTACAGGTGCCAGGCGAGACCTAGCTCAATTTTCGTTTCTCATGTTAGGAAATTTTTACACAGTGCATATGAAGCTGAATCTGAGTCTGCAAGAAGGAATGATGCCGATGTTGTACCAGGATGTAAACAGAAGCAAGAAAGGCTCAGAATTCCTTGTGACTAGGCAGAGAAGGTGGCCTAAAAGTTTTGACAGAAAAGAGTCTTAAGGTATACACTTTTCTTCTCCCCTTTTATTTAAGACAATGTTTGTAGGCAAAATGAGCATTGAGCTATTACTGTCCATATCTCACCTAATTTTTCTCTGTAATTCAATGTCTTTTTTTGCATGAACTAGCCCAAGGCCAGGGTAGGCATTTCTGGATCTCTGCACTTCCTCACTCTAAACTCAGAGTACAGAAAGCTCCAAGGTCAAGCAACACAGTTCAGCTTCATGCTAGGAGTCATACTAAAATAAATAAATAAATTAAACAAAAATTTTATAAGTGGATTAAAAAAATAATAACAATTACTTTAAATTAAATTCTGCTTAAATGTTCCTCTCTGAATGTCTTTATTCTGGACTTTCTGAGAGAGCAGGAACTCTTCCAGCCTTTGTCCCCAGGCTGCTGCAAAACCTTTCCTGTTCCTCTCTGAGTAATCCAGAGGCAGCAACCAAACTGAGGGAGCAGGAGTATTCATCTGCACTGCCAGTTTGGGGCTGAACCAGGTGGGTGGTGGAGTTCCCCTTTCCAGACAGGAATTTTCTCCTCTTCTGTTTGCTCCTGCACGTGTCAGATCAAGCAAGAAGCATTAGAGAGACAATGCTTCAGGGAAACGTAACCTAGGGTCACGCCTGCTGGGTCAGGAAAGCTTCTGCACACAGTATTTTTCAGGGCAGTGCTCTAATATGTTACAGAGACAGCAGCCAAGTCTGTGTGCCCATAACCCTCCAAGACTGTAATCTGCTCCTTAACCCGTTAATTGGGAAACCCAGATGACTGAGCAAATAAATCAGAGGCACATCATCAAAGAGCACAATAATGAAAAGTATTTACTAGACATACACTCAGAAGTGACCATCTCTATTTTTATTGTTTTTTAAACAAATTTTCATTGGGTTCCTTCAGTATGTCACAAAGCACTGAGGGCAACTGAGTCCTTCACCACCTCATGACCCTGTTGCAGACCCTGCTTTCTCCATCCTTTGTGCATATCAGCCAGCTCCTCTGCCTGGTTTTCTCACACATCACATCCCTCTGTGACGCTGCACACAGAACAAATAGCAGCAGGTGCACTAAGCCAAACACACCTTGTCAAGCAACTGCCGTTACAATATAAGGATTGATTTGCTAGTGGAGGTCTTGCATATAAGCAGACATGGAAGCCACAGCCTGGGTTAAAAGTTTCCATGTGGAGAATTTATTAAGAGCAAAATAACGGACAATCCCTGATGTTGCCTCTTAAATCCCAGCTATTGCAGATTTGGGTTGGCCTCAAAACTTCCTGGGATGAGACGAAGAGAGAGTTATATTTATACAGTCCCTGCACCTCTTCCAGGCAAGTGCTTCCAGCAGGTAGCTGTCTCTTTGGATATTAATGTTCACATACCCTCATTTTTGTTGTCAGCTGCAGCCTCTAGCAACCCGCCTCTGGTGATAACCTTGTCAGTTCTCCCTGGACAAGCTGGAAGAGTTGTTTTCTGAATAAGAGCTGCAGTGACATCCCCCAACTTTGTGGGAAATGCTGCTAGTGATGCACAAGTGGCATCCACTTCTCCCCTGCCGGTTATGTCTCGCACCAGTGCCAGAATATTAAGCTTTGAAGGAACACCATGTTCAAGATAAGACACTGAATAATGACTTGATTTAGTAGCAGGTCTTCCAAGTAGAATGGAGTCAGGTGCTCAACCAGCCCCTTGGAATGCCATCAGGATGAGAAGATCTTGAGATCTTTACCACACACTCCATAATCTCCCAGCATGGAGACTGCCTTTGTTTCTCCTTTCCAGAAGGACGTGGAAGTTCGCATGAGTATTTGACCAAGTTTGCATGAGATTTTGTGCAATGAATGGGCTCATATTGGATATTGAGTATGCATTTCCAGGGAAGTGGATTGGGTTGACAAGAGCCATCATTTCCACCCTTAATATCTATGATTCTAGAAGACCCTTATGGTTAAGGTGAAGGTGAATTAACTCAACAATGGGATAACCTCCAAAATCTATACTTATACTTTTATATTTATTGTTTTTTGAAAAATTAGATTTTGAATTATTTTTTTCTTCTTTTTTTAAAAAGATGCATGACTTTAAATACTTTGGGGAACATTTCTAAAAGTATAAATTTAGTTTTAAACCAAACCACAGAATAAAAATGTTGTTTGATATTGTCAGAGATTCTCCTTGTTAGGAAACTACAGCATTCATAAACTGTTTATTTGCCCCTTGGATCCTTTAGAGAGGAAGACTTCGTATTAATGTCTGTCTATGTGGTAAAGAAAGTAGGATTCATGTGACTTTGACTCTCGAGGCTGTGAAACATCTAAGAGTTTGTTGTACATTGTACTGTAAGGTTTGATCTGGAACAACAGGCACATTTTGCCATTGGTGGTCAAAACGAAAATTACGGGGTTTCATGTAAAATCACAACGTTAATTTTCTTGTCATGGCTACACTTATTTCTTTTAGAATTCTGTATATATTAGATAGAAATGCCACTTGTCTGCAATGTTCTTCCCCTACCTGCACACAATCACACTACATAGCCATGCCCTGGGCTCTGTGGATCAAAATTTGTCATCGTCCATCATACAGAAGGATTCAAATCAGAGATGGATTAAACAGCTGTGGTCCAGTTCTGCAAAATACTCAAGAAAGGATAAACATTCCTATTCAAAAGTCTTTAAAGCTGCCTTACATTTTTTAAGGTGCTCAAAACTTTTGAAGCTGAAGGTACACCAGCATTTTTTTAAGGCTTAAGCACATCATTTAGTAGGCCATGAAGGAGAATTGCCATCACAGTGCAAGGCTTTGTGGAAAAAGTAAACAATTGACAACCATTACTTTGTGAACAAATTGTAGGTCATTCATGGAGATTAAAGGGTATTTCAGAGATTGTTATTTTTCCCTGTGTTTTTTTATTTTTATCATTTTTCTGAACTCTCAAAAAAACTAGAGATGGTTGAGCCTTTCAAGCCTAGGGAGAAATGTTTGTAGGAAATACCTTTCAAAATATTAAGAGCAAAATTGGATGAAACCATTTTAATGCAATGGAAAAATAATAATTTTTAAGAGGAAGCGATGTTCAATGTTGAAAATTATAACAATGTTCATTATTCTGTTGGGTTTCAGAATGGGCAGCCCCTTCGCACGTATTTGCCATTAAGAATGATATAGCCATGTTGTTTGTTCTTTAATTAGTTTTCTAAACACATAAGAAACTGAACTGAATAAATCAAAATGACCTTTAAATTCCCAGAATTACAGCCTATTTAAATGGCCTTAATAAGGTAATAATAACCCAAGCTAATGGTAGTTCTACTTCTCTACCCTGTGTCTTGCCATGTGATATGCGACATTACGAATTTTAGTGTGATTACAAATTATTCCCATAGTTCAGCTTTAATACAGTATTGATGTTGTTACTAATATAGATTTGTCAGTAAAGATACAAAGAAAAGGCAGTCCCACTTAATGTCGGCTGACAAGTCAAAACAACTAAAAGGAAAAAAAACCACAAGGAAAAAAACAAGTTAAAAACTGCCACCACCTTAAAGATTAATGCACAGGGGGAGAAAGAAGTGCAAGTGAAAAATAATGATTCAATTTCATTAAAGGCGTACTTAACCTGAAGTAGAGAATATAAAGGGGGAGAAGTGTTACTTGTAGCAAGTATCTGCTATTACTGAGTTTCTAGAATGAGAGCAAGTATTTACTACTCCTGCTGTGTCCTTGTGGTTGATGTTACAAGTCAATCATTTTGCTGGTGTGAATCCAGTAAAAATTAGCGTTTTATTCTAGATTTATATCATGTAACTTAAAGAAGAATTCGATGCAGATGCATATCTGACATGATATGGTTACTTATTCTACTACTTATCTGGAAAATCATACCAGGTCTGCCCGCGTTTGGTTTTTTTTGTCCTGAGCTTGCCTGGCCCTTGGTCTAACCAGTTTTGTTATGTGCTTTACCTACAGCACATGTATCTATCTCTGAGCTGAAACATAGCAGGTATCATAATCTCTGGAAAATGATGCTGTTGCTTGCTAGATCCCGGTTGAGTGCTATAGCTGGATGTGAAATCTCTTCCACTCTAGTATGAAGACAAACAAGTTAATGCAAAGCACAGATGGTCTGAAATAACCTGTTTGACCATGCTCCATGCCAGAAGATAAATGAAGACATATCTATCTACCAGTTCACAAAAAGCAGTCATTGTACTGATTGTCAGTTCTTAGTTTCCCAAATTCCTGTCTATTCAGTTGACATTTAATTGATCAGGGAGCAAAAGCTCCTCTGGAGGACTGAGTTTCCTGCAATTTCTTTACCCGTGGAGTATTCCAGGAGCAATAACAGACATTGCCTAAGTGAGAGGTTTGAGTTATCCTCCAAAGTAGAGTCCTGTACAACTAATATCCCTTACTTTATTAAAAAGCATTAAAAGTCACATGTGTAAAGGCTCAAGCATGTGAATATGAAGGAGTAACAAATGATCCTGTGTCAGCTCAGCTGGGACAACTCACGTGTATTTACCCTGTAGCAAATGCGAGGTAATATGCACTAAGCTTTTAAAAGAAAAACTTACCCTACTTACCTTATATTCATCCAGGACTAAGAGTGTCTACATGGATTTGTTATCACAGTTTAGCTCACGTTTTTAACTAATTACATAAATAAATGATTTGTGCACCTGGCACACTAGGCCAGATGTTGTTCATATGCATAATAAAGAATCCTATCTTGCCTGCAGAACTTGCTTTTTAATCAAACAAGGCAAAGGGTGGTTGTTATTCCCTATTTTGCAACAGGGGAACAGACATATGACTGAGAAGCTGACTTGGCCTAGGTAGCACTGCTAATGTGAGGGAAGACACAGGACTGAACTCAGATATCTAATGAGATAGCTGTGAAATCATCTTTCTGATCAGTAGGCTTTCCCACCAGAGTAACTCCCTGTTTTTCTCTCACAAATACATGAGAAAAATGAGAGAAATATCTGAGTATTTGAGAGAAGTATCTGAGCCCAAGAAATATTTCACTCCTGGTGGCCCCCAGGAGTCCTCTCTCAAATGTGTAATTCCAATAATATTATATAAGGATAAGAGATTATAGGGATAAGGCATTCAATGGGGTTTATGGACCCTTTCTTGCAAATCATGGACTTGTGTCAAATGGGAAGAAAGCTCATTGCCAGCACAACCCTCTTTTACAGGTGTGCTCAGCACCTGCTAGGAAAGTGACTTAAGAACAACACTCTGAAGTTGCTTTTGTTGCATTCAGGCTTCGGCTTACCTAAAATTCAGAAGAAATCAAGGAAAATATCACAAAAGGGTCATGGGTTTATTGTAGGCACTAAAAGTGCCACCCTAAACATCCTCTGCAAAAGTCACCAACAAAACCTTTTCCAGTGAAGAGAATCCAAGAAGCCTGGTTTGCATCCCCGTTTCCATACTACTTTACAAGATCCACAGTTTATAGAACAAGCTGATACATGAATGTGGTATTTATTTGCACTACTGTAGATCACTAAACAAGCAGAAAAGGCATGGGAATTATGAGGAATGCCCAGTAGTCAAGCATCTGTTTTATGACCTAGCAATTTTATGAAATGCTGTTTAGATCTCATCTTGTTTTGAAATAAAAAAATAAATGAATAAATAAATAAATAAATAAATATCTTACATTAGAGATTAAGAGCAATTTCAGGAGACATCTGGAGATACTACAGCAATTAGGTTTGCGCTTAAGGAAAATTCTTCACACTGATGTTGGTCATGCCCTGAAATTAAAAGGAATAGCAAAAAATATTGAAAGACATCTATTTTTCTCCTCCTTTCATCCCAATGCAACTCTTTTCTTTTATCCCAGAGATGACAAGTACCTAGTGAACATACATGTAAACACATCCCATACAGGTTCAGCTGCATGTCATCTTGAGCTTGCTACTCCTCCAAAGAAGATGAGCAAAAATACATTCAAATTCCCTATACAAATATGCTAAAGACAAAGTCATGAATTCTGCTTCCCTTTTGAATGTTTGCTGTATTCAAAGAGCACTGTAACAGATCTTTATAAGGGGTGTTTTTCCAGAAGGTTGATCTGTGGGGTCTTTTTCCCACTTAAATGAGTGTTTATTTGCATATGGGAACCTGTGCTGATGAATTTTATCCAGTAGAATAAAGAAAAGGAGAAGGGAATTAAATGAAAGGAGACAACATGGCCTAGTAAATAAAGTAACAGACTTGGGGGAATCAGGAGACCTAGATACTATTCCCAACTCTTCCCTGCAGTGTGACTTTAGGCAAGTCTCTGAGCAAGCTTTCCCTTACCACTCTGTTGTCTATTTATATTGTAAACTCTTCAGAGCAAGCACTGTCCTTTGCTGCATGTTTCTACAACCCCAACTGCAAAGGATCTCTGTTCTGCATTGGAACATCCTGCAAATAGTAATTGAAGTAAGCCTCTGTGATCCACTTGTCAATGAAAATGTTAATCTACCTTTCTGCAGCCAGTCTGGCTGCAGACAGTTCTTGGTAGTATGCAGTATCCAGACCATAGAAATAAACAAGACTATCCCAGGAATAAACACAGGAATTTAGTGGCATCAGCAATTCCAGTGCAATGTCCCACTGCAAAAAAATCTGGGTTCTGAAAAAAATGTCAGTATAGGGTTTAATAAGAGTACAAGAACATGGTCTTTCATCTAGAGATAAAGTTCATGAGTTGCAAGGAAAAAAAATTAAATGGAGTGGCCTAGTTTCAAAAAGCACAGTATGTCTGAAAGAGAGGAATGATTTTCTTCTTGAGAAAAGAGTCGGAGGGAAGAAGGGGACCAAAGTTCCTTCTGTTAACATCTCCCTATGTACTGTGCGTGCTTTGCCTCGGATAATGCAGCAGAAACTGTGCTCACCCTAGTACTGCATCCTTCCCCGAAGGAAATTACTATAGCCAGAGAGTGTGAAATTGTGTATTTTGTCCTCACAGAAAAGTATTAAAATAAAAATGATAGAGCCTGGCAAGAGAGGGTTATCTACATAACTCTAACATCCACTACAACGACAGGAGGTTAGATTCTTCTGGCACAGAACGTTAAGTTGAAATGTGGGAGCTTTTCTGCATAGGACACAGCTGTGGATGTTCTTTGCTGAACTTTTGGAAAAGTGTTCATGGCTTGAACTTCATGCTGCAGCACGGACAAAAAGTTAAGTAATCCTGAAATACTGTCTTAAAGTTTTTTTTCTTTTATGTGGTCATTTCTGACATCTACCTGTGTAGACATTCCTAGTTTTAAGTAAAAGGTTAAGACCACTTTGTAATTTAAGCACAAATCTGAGCTTATTCTTTACTCAGAGTTCAGTCACCATTGGCATAGAGATTTTTCACACCTCAGTGAGAGTGGGGCACAGTGCAAATTTTGGATCTTCAGTGGAATGAGTCCTAGGTTATCTCAAACCCTAAAATGAGAGCCATGCACCATGAACTCTGATCAAAGGAGGCACGCACAGACCACAACATACAACATCTTAGTCCTACATGAAACATAACCATATTAGCCCTTCCTAGTAACAATGTGGCTTTACCAAGCCCAGTCTGCAGATTGTGACAGCCAGCATGTGTCAGATAACAAAAGGGCCTCAATATGTATAACTTAACATTAATGCTGCAGGTACACACAGCCCAGTGGACTCAGGGAGTTATATTACACTTGCAGAAGCTTTGAGCTCAGCCCAGACTAATCATCAAACACTGACTCCCTTCCCAGAGGGATTTTGCAGCTTTTGCTGCAACTGATGAACATCTGTGGTGGGTGAACCATAGCCAGCAGCTAACCACCCACCCAGATTCTCACTCACACCTGTCCCTAGCAGGATGGTGGAGAAAATAGGAGTTGTAAAAGCAAGAAAACTCATTCAAGGTTCTAGACAAGGCAAGAGGGGAGAACCCAAGTGATACAAAGGCAATTGCCACCTCCCACAACCAGAATGATGCCCTGCCAATCTCCAAGGAACAGTTGGCTTGGAAGACAACCCACACACTCTCTCCAGTTTTTATTGCTGAGCCTGGAGTTATGTGGTAAGGAACATCCCTTTGGTTAGTTTGGGTCAGCTGTCCCAGCTGTGTCCCTCCCAACTTCTGGCCCACTCCCAGGCTGGTCATTGCAAGGCGGTAGAGTAAGAAACAGGAAAAACCTTGACACAGCAAACGCTGTTCAGCAAGAGCTAAAACACCAGTGTGTTACCAACATAGTTTTAGTCAGAAATCCAAACCACAGCAGTATACAGGCTGGTGTGAAGAAAGTTATTTCATACCAGACAGATCCAGTACAACAGAGGAAGTTAATGTCAGTTTGATGTATTTGTCCTCATCACCCATTCTCAGCCTGACCCTTCAGATACCTTTTGTTTGAAAGAGGGTCAAATACAATCCTGGGACAAACTCAAAGTGAGTTTACTATAACTGTTGAATTTCCTTGAGATTCCTTTAAGAAAAGTGTCATTCGGGACACTATGTAAAGCATTGACTTTCAATCTAGGATTTAATAGCATATTTCAGAGGAGTCAGCTAAGTATGAGGTATACAAAATTCTGCCCATGCATCAAAAAATGTTAGGAGTCTGAAAGCGGGGAGTGGAGAAAAACTGACTTTAGGAAAATTTGAAGATCATATTGATAATGAAATTTATTTTTGATTAGTATAACACTTTAATTTTAATGTCAGAGACAAAACAATCAAGGACATTAACGATGCACAAAAAGTTTTGTGTGCAGTGTAGATTCTTGTCAGCTTCATTTAAAATTATTTCTTTCTATCCTTTGACATATTTATTTGTCTTTGTAATTTTTTTTTTAATTTACTTGTTTAAAAGTTTTCTGCGTTCAATAGCAGCTGGAATCCTAAAATGAAATTAAAACCATGTAGGTGCCAATATATATATTCAATAGATATGAGACTAAATTAAACTAATTGACATTTTATTAATACTCTGCTGTTTGTTCCCGCAGAGTTAAAACCGTACTCAAGATCCCATTATATGAAGATATACTCTGGACCATCTGGTGGCCAAACATTTCTGATTATAAATAAGTCATTTTTTGTTAATTATTTATTTGAGACCTTTTGTTTATTACACAAAAATCTGGAAACGGAGAAGAAATAGCTAAATGTGCTGGGGTTTATAATACATCTTTCATAAACAAAACTATTTTTTGCAGAAAAATCTGGTTGAGGCAGGAGAGAACACTGAATATTCATTTGAATTAGAAAACTCTTTCTGATATGATTCTTGTTTGCAGCCCTTTTGGCTTCACTTCGTATGAACATACAGGCAGCTAGAGAAGACACTCAGAAGTAGCAAACACTGAGCTGTAACGTTAAACTCTAAAAAGGAAGGAAACTGTTTTTCACAGAGAAAAAAAGGAGACAGACACTATGAAAAAGAAAAGAAAGTAAATCCCTTTGATAATGATAATGAAGTTTTGGGAGTATTAGTGAAGGAAAGTTGAAGGCTTTTCATCACTGGAGGTTTTCAAGAACTTATCAACTACTATCAGGAATGATTTGGGTAAAATTGATCTTTTTTGAGGAAGTACACTTGAGTTTTTGACAATGGACTACTCAGTTTCTCAATATAAGTGCCAGCTGTGTTTTCAGCATTCACAAATAGATATCTCCATATATTTTTGATAACTGGCATAGTTTTGAACTTTAACCTTCAATCAAAGTCGTTAATGCTGTGAGACACAAGAAGCCATGAGATTTGGCTAGTCATTGGTTTCAAAAGAAACTTGAAATAAAGACCAAATTTCATTTGGTTTATTTAAAACCTGGAAGTTCTTCCTTTGTCTCATATCCTGTATTCCAAACAAACTTCCAGATATCCACACTAGAGAAATACAAAAGAATACAATGTCCAAGAAGCCTTAGTACATTGAACAGTTATTTATCATTCATATCTGAAACAAAGGCAATACTCATTTCTGAGCATTGTACAAAACCTAGATCAACCATAACCACCCAGAAGTGGATGCCTTTGGTCTACGGCTTTGGGAGCTAGGGAAATCCTGGTCTGACTGCAAAGAAATAAATATGTTACAGTTACAAATATGCTTAGTCACTGAAAACAAGTCACTGAAGGCACTTTTGAAGGAAAAGCAGAAGCTACAATGATAAAACTGAAGAGGACATTTGTAGGCAGGGGCAGAGAGCTTAGCAGGAGTGCTGTGAGACTGACAAAATTTGAAAGATAATATTCCTTATTGAGTAGGAATGACAAGCAAATGAAGAAAAGTAAAACTTCTATAATTTTTTTTTTTTAACTCACTGCTTGCAAAACAGACAATTTATCCCTGACAATCCTTAACCACACAGGCAAGGGGAAAGGAGTATCTACCTTGTTGATCTCAATCCCTCATCAGGGTGGAGTTCTTCCCCTAACCTCCTCTGCTGGGCTCATTCCATCTCAGTTTTGAGCTCCCTTGTTAGGGGTAATATCATAATGTTGTTTGTCCAAATATTTTTAATCCTAACAGAGCATATTATCAAGTAATTACCCTTCTTACTCTAAATTAAAATATTTTCTTCCACTTATTTCTCACATTGCTTATAATTATGAATGTGGTTTCTTTTGCTTCAGGGGGAGTAGCATGCAAAAATAAAGAGTTGGAGTGAATAGTGTACTGTCTTCTAGATGTACGTACAAATGATCCTGACAGACAGCTGAGGTCCTCAAGCAATATTGATACATACCTCTAATCTGTTAACATTAATAAAGCATTCATAAATACAGAAGTGAATGGAAGTTTAGATATTGGTTCCCCACTGTTATGTGGGTTGTCCTAAAAATCAAGATACCATTATCAGTAGAAAAGGGAAAAAAGACTAAACCTGCCTCATTTTATTTTTGTTTGTTTGTTTGCTTTTTTAATTTGTTTATTTTGTTGGTTTGGTTTGTTGGTTTGAGGTTTTTTTCCCACTTGATTAGGCCTGGGTTTTGGGGAAAAGCACTATTTTGGATGAGGGACACAAAGAACCTCACAACACTTCAGTAGCCCTCCAGCCTCAAATGCCTTGTAATAGCCAAAGAAACCATTACTGCAGCCATTAAAATCACACTCTGTTTTAAACCTTTAAATGGTTTATAATGTAAACAGTCTTTGTAGTCATGCAGCACAATTTTCTGTGGAACAAAGAATTAGTTCATGAGGCTTTGAGTTAACTCTTCATGGAATTAGAATAGGTGTTAAACAAATAAGAAGGATAAGGAGACAGTGGAGGAGGAGAAGAAGGAAGTGGAGGAAAGAAAACAGTGAAGGAAACAAAGTGCCAGCACTACAGAGTTTACTAGTGCAAATATCATTTTTGTTTTAATGTTTTTGGTTTGTGGTGTTTCGATGGCGTTTTTTTGTTCTTTCGTGGTGTTGCGGGGTTTTTGGTTTGGTTTTTTTTTTGGGGGGTGGGGGGGAGAGATGGGGTTTACTGTTCAAGTGCTATGCACTGGGTATTGCCAGTCCTGTGTTTGATAGAAGAATAATCTATTTCCATTTTTCCTGTGAACACTTATAGTCTCTGTTTTAGTCTTCTTCCCAGCAGAGTCTAGTGTAGTTCATTATTTCCTATGGGCTTGGAAAATAAATAAAAATTGTGGTGGGGACTAGAACAAAAATGGGTCTGCAAACATGGAGCACTTTATGTGCAATATGGATAGGTAGTATGAGAATTGAGAAACTTGACAGAAAGAAATATTTGCCATCCCTAGGAAGGTGAAAAGGACATGACTGATGTGTACATTTTCCCTGGGAAGAAGTAAAGAACAAGGGAGGAAAGGACAAATAAGAGAAAAGGGATTTGAAGTCATCAGAGGGGCACACACTGAGTGTATTCCCCTGCTTGCAGGGCAAAACAGAAGATAATGAGAGTGGGTAATAAAGGGGGACACAGAGACCCTGATGCAAGGAAGCAAGAGTTCCATGTACTAAAAGAGAAGGAGGTGTGGTGCAGGGCAATGGACTAACTTGGCAGGAGCCATGCCAGGTGCAATGGGTCTGGTGGCAGAAGCATCCCAGTGGGCAAGAGCAAGTCCTATGAACCATGAAAAGAGAAAAGAAATCTTAACCATAGGAAAGCCTGTGGAAATTCTCTTTGTTTTGCACCACTGTGTGTTTCCAAAGTATTTTAGAGCAGTCTGACATCCCAGCTAACCCATTTCAAAATGTGTGTGTATGTGTAAATAAGCTGTTAGGTCTTCACTTTGAGGGCACTGGTATTCATAGTGAAATGTGCTACAGAACTGGAGCCAGCCAGTAATGCAGATCTCCCCTAAACAGCTCTGGAAAAAGTGACCTGCTCTTTTTCCACCAGTCTAGAAGCTTTTTTAGATAGCACTTTCATCTATTTTCTCTCAGATTTTTTTTCAAATTCTGAACTAGATCTACCAGCCCAGCCAATATCACAGGGAGGTATTGTTTAGGATTTAGGGGAATTATTCTTCTCCTGCAAACTGCGGGGCTGGTTCTGCTTCCTCCCTACAGAGCTAAGAAACTAATTTGCATGATGTTGAAAAAGAGAAATCTTTTCTGATGTTTTTTTCTTTGAATGCTTTGTGTGTAGAGCTGTGTTCGTTCCCTCCATGGTGGTGATTATTCAGAAAATCTGAGTGAATAACTGTGCCTAAGTATTTACGTTTCAATATTTTATTAAATGATCACTCATATTATCCACTCAGTACAACAGGAGCCAGCTATGTGGCTCCTTCAAGACCAGGAGAGGCAAAACCATGGGAGGCTGCATTTATTTCTTTAGGACAAAGTCTAACCATGAAGTGCATAACCAGTCATGAGCCACTTATGTTATACCAGCCTTGGAGTGAAAACAAAGCTAACCTTTCTGCATTAGCGCAGTTGAAGGATAAAGCCGCTGGCTTTTGGGTCTGGCACAATTTTGAGCCATGCTGTTGCTAATCCACAGAAAGGAGAAATAGCAGAGAGGAATCTGGAACCATTTTTGTTTCCCCATATTAATTTTTTGCTGTTCTGTTGACAGCTTACTGTGCTGCTGTTGTGTTTTGGTGTGGTCATGTCTACAGTCAATCAAGAGAGACCACGTGTCTCTGTTTTCTAAACCCCGTATGAGGCCCAACACACTCCAATTGCCTGCCTTCAGACACCTAAGATTTCATCTCATGGATTTCCCGATATTTGAGGGAAGTACAATGTCAGAAATACTGTGGGGCTAGTGTTTGGCTGTAATATACATTTTAGAATCCCTAATTGTTCATTTCTCCTAATCTCATCCAGGTCAACAGGAAGAACTGTGCCTGTCCTTAGCAGGGCTGGACTGGTTTGGTGAGTTATTTTATGCTTTCAAAGAGCTGTGTGCATTGTGAATGTCATTACATAGACTGTATGCTTGATCATACAAAATAGGAGGTAGTGACCAGAGCTAAACTGAAAAGCTGGCCCTATAACTTCAAAGGAAAGAAGAAAAGGAAAATAAAGTTACCTTCAGAGCAGCTTTTGTACCTGCACACACTAAGGTTAATCAAATCTTATGCTTCAGAGTATATGGCTGATTAGCTTGTGTCTGGAAGCACTTCCCCTTATTTGCCATTCTACTCTTAGCTGCAGAAAGAACAAAGTTCATGTTAGTTCTAGGATATTTTTTGTCATTTTTTCCCTCATTCACTTGCCAAAGAAACTTTGAAAACTACTGGTTGTGCTGAGAAGTGCCCTACGCAGAACAACTGTATTCTGACAGGGAGATTGGGAAGCCTGCAAGCTTTGATATGTATTAGAAAACAAAATTATTTTGCCCTTATTACTGTGAAGTGCCTCCTTCTTACGGAATTTTACATCTGAGAATGAATTATACTTCTATGAACCCTTGCGGTAGAGAAGTCTTCTCCCTCCTGCAACCTATCTTTGAATTGTGATTTAAATAATAGAGAGACTAAATGGAGGCTAGTGTTGTGGTTTTTTTTATTTGTTTTGGTTTGGTTTTTAACCTTCATAGTTAAGTAGGAATGTCCAGAACGAAATCTCAGTGCTCTCCTTCCTTCTCTCTCTCTCTCGTTCTCATTTCCACGTGAGATCCTCTTCATCCTGTTAATCTTCACAGTCCTGTGCCAACCTACCTATTAATTTTAGCATTCAGTTCTTTTTTTTTTTTTTTTTTTTTTTTTTTTTTTTTTTTTTTTTTTTTTTTTTTTTTTTTTNAGTTATTTTGACTTGCAGATTTGAATAGGCACTAACTCTGTCCATTCAGTACAGCTCTATCAACTTCATTACCGTTCTGGCAATTTACTCTTGGTGAAGAGTTGGCCATGGGGCCTGTAAGAATTTATGATGTCAAGGTCATGTAATTACAGGCATTTATAATTTCATGAAGAGTTTAAGGCGCAGGTAATTTGCAATGTAATTATTAGGGATTTAAGTACCTGTGTGCATGCCTGGCCTCACTGACTGTCACAGGGGTGAAGCACGTACCTGAGCTATCCATCACATCAAAAAGCACCATTGGCAAGGCATGATCTGTTGAGAGCACTTCTTCCACTCTCCTTCTCATGCTGTGACCTGGGTCCAGCCTATTTCAGGAGATGCAGGTTTTGAATGATTTTGCAAAGTGGATTTTTCACTAAAAAAAATTATGTCAAACAGAAGATTGTTACATAACCTTAAAAATGAAGTGGGCAAAACTCTAACCTCGAATTGAGGGTATGGGGAAAGTGGGGTTCACATGTCAGAGAGGAAATTAGGCTGTGTGTATTTCATGGCTGTAGATATCAAGCAATCTTGAGATGTACTATGGATTAATTATTCTGCCCTGGTAGTCTTGGGAAGGCAAACATATTTTGGCTTCTGAAGACCTCTGTGGGAAATAGAGACAGAAGCTTTAGGCAAGATATTTTTTCCCTACCTCAGATAAAGTTCCTTATTAAGCATCTTGAAGAAAGAAAGTTTGCATAATGCTTGATCCTTGTCATTTGCTTCCTATCTGTTTAACAAAAGCAGCAATTGAATTTCTCCTTGAAAAGGCCAAATCTGACTGAATTGACGGGGAATTTTGGTCAAGGGATGTTTGGATGCGTACCCTACACTACTCTCCTCAAAGCAGCTAAATGACCTGCAGCCAAAAGGGACTTTCTAAAATAATTTCAGAGATCTGGTACCTGCTGGATGTATTATCATCATAATAATATTAATTAGCTACATATTTCTTGATGAAGTAGCCAGTAAGAAAACAAACAAACAAACAAACAAAACCAAAACCAAAACCAAAACCTAACAACAACACTCCCCTGCCAAGAAAAATAGAAAATCTTGAAATTATGCAGAGAAGTGAATGAAAGGTAACTACTCAGATCACAACATATCTGACCTTCTTGGAGTGACCTTAATACTTTAATAAAAAATATATAATGATCATAGTTTTTTTTTCTAGTCATAGACTGCCATGTTTTCATAGGTTTACTCATACCTTGTGGAAGAGAAAACAACTATTTCTTCTAAGTTGTACAAAGCAGTACAGAGAATATTTTTAGTTCATTTTCCTTAGTAAAAATGTCACTTGTAATTCTCTCTTTTATGAACTATAGGTTTATTTGGAATAAAGAATAGTCCTTAATTAAATTACATTTCTAGGGTTTAATATGTTTACATTTTTATTGCAGGGAAGAGAGCAGCAGTTCGCTCTCAACTTATGTGTCTGCTTGCAACACTTTCTCAGCCACCAGAAATAAGATGAAATTTGGTGGAGCATAAGCATTTATTTTTATATTATACCCGATTTTCAGAATATCTTTATGTATTTATTTATAATGTTTATCAGCACTCTAATGCTAATTTAATCTTTTTGAAAAAAATGTGTCATCAGGCTTGTAATGAATGATAGATTGGGAAATAGGGAATTGATAATGTTTTGCCATTTCAATGTGGTCTGAAATTCTAGTTTAGATCTACACTTAGGAATTATTTATATCCTCTTATGTCATATCAATTTAAATAATATTCCACTCATCGAGGCATAAAGAATAATGTTAATATTAAAGTTTCTATTTAAAATTTGCTAATTGCACATGAAGGGGTTATATCTGCTGCATTCAGGGTTTTTAAATTTAATTTTATTGTATTAGAAAATCTATGAGGTTAAATCTGCAGAAATTATTGCTTTTAAATGTTGTATAATAAGAATCTTGCTGCTGTTATGAGCACTGAAAAATGTGCCTTCATCTCAAATAAGCCTTGTTAAAGCTACAGTTCTGGAACTGCCAGGATTTAATACTAAATTTGAGCCTGATCCAGCTCAGCTTTACTCATGTGCGCAGCTCTGTCTCCTCTGAAGAAATCTGTGCCTGAGCAAAGGTTACTGGAGATCCCTGTGCAAAGTTATTGTTCTGGGGAAAGGTAGGGAGTGGAGAAGAAATAAGGATGAGTATAAAATTTCCACACATTTAGGCATTGGCCTCCAAAATTAATACGTCTCCAAGAAGTCCTTTTTAGAGGTGGGGTGTCAAATAACAAACTGAAGCCTGTGACAAGGTATTAAAGGACACTGAAGACTTTTTTTGACCCATCTCCACACACCTGAAACAGGTGGACAGTGTCACAGTCTTGCAAGAAGTGTGAGGACTCTGCAGGTCCATGCAGACAGAAGATTCCTCTGCCCTCCGACCACTCTCAACTCCTGCTCATTGCTGCTGAGGGCCAAAATCAGGAAAGCACATTGTCAATAACAGTTTGCTTGATTAGACCCCTTAGGGGAAGTCACCAGAAGTAGTTTTATCCCCAGGGAAAGGAAATTATTAAAGTAAATATGAGTCTATTGACTACTGAAGTCATGTGGAAAACAGTCATTGACTTCACCCTCAACAGGAAACAGCCCAATATGACTGTAAAAGTTATGGACTTAAGTGAGTGACACTTTGCTTGTTCTAATGCCAAACGACAAATCAAATTATCTTGCTTTCTGCCCTTAAGCACACATACTAAGCTTGATTCTCTTCCCACTTTCATACAATGACATCATTCTGGAGCAAAAATCTTGATGACAAAAGGATTAGATCATGGGCAAGCTGACGAGAGCAGAACCAGTCCCATTTGTCTATGACTGATATTTTGAAATTGCTGAAGTTCTAAAGTTTCAGATTCGCATTGGACAGGTCTCTGTCTTTTGATAACATATGCTTTTAATTTTTAGCTCTAGATGAATCTGACCAGTTTAATATTTCATTTTAATTAAGTATCAAAATATTAGGGTTCTTATCCTAATTTGAGGCTCCTGAGTTTGAGCTATTTGTCTTAGAATCTTCCCAGGACAACCTACCACCACATTAGATCAGTTTCGTGTCCTAATTGGTACCACAAAGAAAAACAGTAATCAATTAAGTTGTCAATTAACAAACAAACAATTCTTCAGCGTCCAGTAAGGTTTTCTTGCAACATGAAGTGGGAACTTTTCTGTAATCTCCAGACAATATTTATATTTCTGTTCGTACATATGTATGCACATGCGCACACACACGCATGTATAATTTAAGGGTATCCTTAATGTTATTGCAGTTATTTCCCTCCAATCTTTAGCACTGCCCTGGAAGGAATGCCACTGAGCTCAAATGATGACACTGATAGCTGAGAGGCATTCGTTTTGCAGTGGCTAATTAAGCGTATGAAGGCCACGTAAAGGATTGGTTCTATCAGCACACACTCACCATCAACAGCCTGTCCCCTGCAGGGTTAAGAAGAAGACATTAAATGATCACCTGTCCCAAACACCAAATGACAGTTTCAAGGTAGCAAATGAAGCCTGAGGTTATTGACAGATAAACTTGATTCTTAGCTTTGCAATCAAAGGAAGAAAACAGTTGAGGAAAATCACCTTCTGAAAGCTTAGAGACCTCTAAACAGAATTTTGCGTTGCCCCTTTATATGTGTTTTCTAGAGATGCTCCTTGGGAGAAATTCTCATTTCGATGAATGTTCAGACTATGCAAATCTTGAGCTCACAGCTGACACCCTTTTCAAGCCCTGCCTGCCCTCCTCTGGGGATGAATTACCCCTCCGGTACAAATTACACATGCACACCAGATGGGGTGAATTGAATGCTCTAACTAGAAACAGAGGGAGAATGATCTTGTGTTTAATATGAAGGTCGGGGACTCAAGAGACTTTGATTCTATTCCTGGCTCTGCCCCAGACCTTGCATAACTTTGGGTGACTTGTTTAATCGTTCTGCCTTGGTTCTTCTCATCTATAAAATGGGAATGGTAATACTGTACTACGTTGTCAGGGTGTTACAAAACTAAATGACTGCTGGTAAGATGTACTGCAATCTATAGCTGAAAGAGAACACAGACCATTTGTAACTGCTAATAATCATTTGGGGCAGGAACTTTAACTTTCACATGTCTTCTAAAAATATATGTATTCAGGCTTATAAGTTTATTTTTAGGGGTGCTTTGGAGTAATTTCTCTCTAGGAGCCTGAAAATGACGCAGAAAGTAAAGTTTTGAGAACATACAAAGAAATACTAGGGAATTACCTTTAACAGTGTGGGTGGGGTAAGAAGAAAAAACAAAACAAAAAACCAACCAAACAAAATAAAAAACCCAAACAGACAAATGAACAAAGAAAAAACCCACAAAACCAAAAACAAACAAACACATAAAACAAACCAGCAAAAGAGGGAAGAAATTATCTCACCTTTTGGAATATCCTGTTTACTTTTGAAATCTGTATTATGTATCGCTCAATTGCAAAAATAACTTACTGATCAAGGAATGATATTCCACACACACAGACATACATAGCCTTTTTGAAGAGAATGTCTCAGCAAAGTGTTTGACTGTTCTGGCATATTTATGTCATATTTTGTTTCTAGACAGGCCCATCAACCAAATTTTTTACTGGTTTCCTTCCCTTGCCTGTTCCCAGAGTGCTTCTGTTGTTAGAAAATTTAAAACCTAAAAATATCTCTCAGCCCTAATGAAAGGAAATGAACAGATTTACTAAATTATAATTATTGTATTCTGTATAACGTTATCGATGAATGACAGCTCTCTAAACATCTCACTGGATTACAGTGCCGCTTTGCCATTATATAGGATCTCTGTATCAGAGAATCTCAAAGCATTTTCTGGAAAGTAATTAATTAACTAACCCTAACCATCCTGTTTTGTCTCTGCTGGAGTCAAAGGAAAAATTTTTTTCACTGATTTCAATGGCAGCTGGAGGTCAAGCTGCATGATTAGCACTCCTGTAATTTGTCCACTGCCCACTCTCCCCAGAAAGGAAAAGGCGCCACAGCTCTCTCTTTCGTCGTCTCCACTGTCTAAAAGCCTTATCCAGGTAACTTCCTGCATACTGATCTGCTCCTGAATTCAGTAAGACACCTCTCAGGGAGGTTTAGCAGGATCTGGCCCTGCATAATCAAATGCCCTCTCTGATTTTCTCTTGTTGGTAAAGTTTCGAATATCAAATATTCTGATACAAATTCTCGCCCGGATTGAGAAGTGATTTATTTTAATGGAATGGTATCAAGGCCCCCTTTTGTTCCTCCCCCTGTACACCTAGGAAAGAAAGGACATCCTTTTTCTCCCTCAATGAGCCTGCAAATCACTATTCCCCCTGGAGTCTGAATATCTATTCAAAAAAAGTAGCTAACTCAGAATCTGTTCTCATCTTCTCGTTCCTATAATTAAAGTTTTAAATCCTCAACTGTAGGGGTCAAATAGCACATGTAGAACATTTGCACTCCAGCTTACTGACTGTCAGCACAGGGCCAAATCCTTAAGTTTTTATGCAGTCAATGTAGTTGACAGAATTTTTCCTGGAGTTAGGGCCAGATTCAGCCTATTCCTATTTTTCAGATCAGTAAACTAAGGCACAGAATGATTACGGATAGGCACAGATACCTGCTCGTGGCATAAGAATGAGTGGTCCAGGGTGTCAAACCTTGGGTTTCAAATGCTAACCCTAAAATTAATGCCGCCAACCTGATACGTGCAAAGGAAAAATAAACCACTTTGTGGCAGGAAAAAAAAAAATTCACTGAAGAAGGCTGAGTTTACTCTGTTGATTCTGCCAAAGAGTTTTGATCCTGATGTACTCAGTTACTTGCCGGGTGCTTTAGACTCTCGGTATGCAGCAGGATAAAAAAGTAGATCTCCATAACTCTTTGCTGAAGACTGTTTCTCCAAGAAAAAAATGAGCAGAATACCATTTATATGCATGTTCACATACGTATATATATATACATATTTGTATGGCCTCAGAGAGAGCTGGAATATATGCGAATTTACATGCTTGAGTTAGTTCAACAAATTGTGTCCCATTCATGCCTGCCCAGGTATGCAGCCTGCAGATTATGAGCCTGCCATGTGACTGGGAGATGGGAGGGGTTTGTGTGTAAAACTGCTCCTATACCCACCACCAGCCACAGCGTAGAGCCTGTCAACCCTTTGCACCCTCTGTCTGCCATCTCTGTGGACTCTATAATGTGAAAAAAGTGTTTTATTCTGTATATTTACAGCAGAAAGAGAGACAGAGGTGTTCTGAACTCTGGGATCTATTGCATGCTGTAAACTGCAGACAGAAGGAAAGGATTGAAATAGAGGGCAGTTTGAGCCTGGCTATTAGTGTAATGGGATATGTCACAGTTTGGCCACTCTTATTTCATAATTCCCCTTTTAGACACAGAAATTACAAAATGGAAAATTATAAGCAAATTAGATTAAAAATTTTAGATCAAAGTCCCCACACCACCTCAAATCTCTACTGATGGTGAGCCAAATATATTTAATTATTGTCAACATAAATTGACTTGCCACTAAATGAAATTGACTTTGAAGTGTCTGTTAGGCAATTTATTGTGTTTTGTTTTTCCCATGATCTGCACATGATTTCCAGGTCTACATAAACTAAAAATCTGACTTACTACTTGCAGAGCCTTGTGGTGAACCAGATGTTGTACCTGTTGCACTATTATCATTAATGCTGCACCTAGTGAGAATAATCTGTTATTTCACGTTGAACTTTACATTATCATCCCAATGTCAATTTGCTGCTTCTCTCTCTGGACTAGGGACCAGTTTTTTGGACTAAGCCTCTCCCTGAATATTTTCTGGGAACACTGATCCAAATTCTTTCCACTTGTCTTCATCTGACTACCTAAGGGTCTGATTTAGGAATGCCTGCTCTGTGGAGCCAGCTGAGAAGAAGGCAGGCAGCCTGGCTGGTGCTAGAGATTTTAAGTGGCCATCACTGTCTTATTATGATTATGCTTGTAGTGAAGCTCTCCTGCAAGGAGATATATATAACCTTGTATGTGAGGAAGACAGGTGATTGCAGCAGGAGACAAAGAATACACAATATGCCATCACCTCAGCTGAGTAGTATGGGAGCAATTTAACTTTACTCACATGAGAATGCAGGCTAATGCATTTTGGGATTTAGTTTCTTCTGCATGTCATTTTGCCCTTCCATTATTAGCAAATATATATCAGCAGAAATCACTGATTATTCAGCTAAATTATTATAACAAAAAAAAACCCCAAAACCTAAAAGGATCAGAGAGGCGAGCAAGAGAGGATTTCTTTTCTAGCTTAGGCATAGATGAAACCAGAAATACAGTGTCTGGAGACTCCTGAGAAACAGGAACAGGCTTTAGCAATTGTTCTAGTTCTACCTTTCATATTTAAATTTATTTGAGTGCAAAAATACAGGCAGGATTGTAGAGACAGTCTACCAAAAAAAAAAAAAAAAAGAGCCCAGAATTATCCAAAGTTTTACCAAAAAAAAACAAATAATCCCCCTTTGCCACCACCTTCTTGGAAATCAGAACACAAATCTCTGAAAAATAAAAGCTTTTCAGTTTGCTGTTAAGTAAAATACGCAATACCGAAATTCATTATACACATCTTTTTTTTTTCACCCAAGTTATAACGCTTATGTTATACAAACAAGGGAATTTGTAAGAAGGAGGTTTCAGTCAATACAATCAATATCCACAAGAAAAATTTACTTCAGTCATAAATTTTATTTGGAATTCATATGGAATAATCTATTTATTTTCACACAGATGCACAAAAAACCCATCATAAATAGGACAGTCCTGCCACTTTTCTGCTTTGTAACACCCTTGGAAATGAAAGGAAACTGACTCATTGCACACCAAAAAAAGTACATCAGGCCATTTTCCATTTCTTCCTCCTCCAGAGCTCAGTTGTCGACACTACTTACAAATGGCCAAAATAAATCTCGAAAGTTTCCCCATAAACAGAAGTCTCAGTTTCTACTACCTGCTTGAGTTCATTGATTAAGCTATTTTATAAGATAATAAAATAAAATAACCCCCACACACAAATAGAAAGCATCACTTTGGCCTGAGGCGTCCCAGTGCTTCACTCTCCTGCAGAAGTTCATAAGTCATAACTGGAGGTGCATAAAATGTTTTGGGCTCAGGCGACAGCGGGGTGAGCAAAGTCTGTCTGGGGTGAGAGGAAGAGGGTCTGTGTGGCTCCATCCCAGGCAGTTCTGTGCTGCACAGGCACACACAGGAGCACCTTGCAGGCCGTGAGGGGCACTGACTGCACCCCAGCTTAGGTACAATAGTACTTGCACCTGCACTCACAGCCTGAGCTGGCCACCCATCTGTCCTTTGACTCTCTGGTGCATCCAATGTCTGGCAAATGAATGCAACCCGTTGAGGACAGACAACAGATATCCATGAGCCTTTTAGAAAAAACAGAGTTGGATGAAAAGAGTAAAAAATCCCTCATCTTTTACATCAAGAGCAAGAGATCCCCACTGAGAAAGACTGGATGGACCAGTGGTGAAACCATGATCCACCCAATCAGGGTGAAACCATGAACCACTCAACCATGAACCCGACCAGGGCTGGGCGGGTATCTCAGGATGGATGCCAACACTCAGGATATCAGCTAAGGCTGCTGCCCACATTTTGTGTTAAATTCCCCTAGCTATGGGTACAAAATAAACACCTAGGATTGCCTTATTTCTAATGCAAATCAACTTCTTTTTTTTTCAAGTGTCATTATCTTTCACGCTTTAGTCTGTAGTTAGCTTATAATGTCCCAGTAACAGAAACATATGGCAAATGCCACACTCATCTCCAAATATGACATAAGGTCTTCTTACACATCAAAAAAAAAAAAAAAAAGCATTCCTACTTCTCTGATGTATCAAAGCTCACACGGAAAAACTCAAAAAAAAAAAAAAAGAAAACAAGAGCAGGCAGTTGAAACAACCTAATTTATAAGTAGTGAGTAAGTCATAACCTCTACTCAAAAATAATTTCCCAACTTGTCAGAAAAAAACCTCAGATTCTGAAATTAAAAATTTTAACATAAAAAGTCTGCTTACATTATTTTTCATTCGAAAAAAAGTTGCACCTGTATATAATACAACTATATTCATTTTAACTTCATAATTAAATGATAGAATTAAACTAAAAAGTAAACAGTTTTTTAAATTTGGCAAGACATTTTGGGACTTAAAATATATATTGTTTTTACATAAGCAGCAATATTTCTATTTAACTACTTTGTAGCAGTTAAAACTGAAGCAAAATTAATATTTTTTTTTTCTTTTATCTCATCAAGAATTTTAGGACCTCACAAGTGTTTACAACAAGAGAATGTTTCCTACGCAAAGCTAGAACTACAATATAGAAAAATCCAGCAACTTTTCCAAGGTCATCTATGAAATGCAAACACTTTGTTTTCTCATTATCTACTATGACTTTTGAATTGCTGTGAAAGCACAAAGAAGGAGATAACTGAAAAATAATTTTTATTATTTGCAAAAGGTGTGTGCATATGTTTGTACTTTTATTATCACATAAACTAGTGTAATCAATAAGCTTAGGCATGTTTTAGAGCCTAAGATTTCTGTTTATTGAAAGCTTTGGTATTTTATATTGTATTATCATAACTGATGACCTGAAGTCAAAGTAGCATGGAAGTAGTATTCTGTGTTTGTATTAGTTAAACTCTTCTACTGCATTAAGTATATAGTAATAAAAAGGAATGCTGTGACAGGAGTGTGAGGAAAGTTTAAAGAAAAGGGATTTTTTTCTTGTTTTTAAACCTCCTTGACAAGGTTTTCACTGGTATCTTGCTTTATATTTTTAACATTATTATATCTATCTGACATGAGGACCACTAAGTACTTCTGATCAAGTCTTGCTCTCTGACTCTCCTTCTTTTTCAGTTGCATAAGAACCTTGCCTTGATCAAACCTTGCCTACATTTGCCATTCTCAGGATGTAAACACCGTCAAGTCCCTGCAGCTCATCAGATAACTGAGCATCAGCTGAGATTCAGCTGTGTTCGATGAGCACATTATGAGTCTGTAACAGATGAATCATAATGAAAGTTATCTGAAAGCCCTTTCATTATCTCACCTTCACTAAGGACTTACATAAGCAGAGACACAATATGTATTAACTTGCTAAACTTTGGTAGTTTCAGTATTGGTCTGAGCCTAAAAGTGCATCCATCCCACATATATACACCACTCTTGCAGACAAAACAGCTTCAAGTATGGAAGAGTGTACAAATAATTGACTGATACAGGCTTAAAATGTCTTCATGCATGAGATTTTACTCGGGTCATAAACAGGTCTTACCCTGTCAGAAGTAGAGATTGACTGACTGTTGCACATCTGAACAAGAAACAAGGCCGAATGCCATTGTTTTCATTCCTCTGCTCAAGGAAGCTGCTTGAAAGGCTGATAAACTCTTAGCTATCCAAATCTGAAAAGACAGAGAGTCTGAGCAGAGTTAAAGATATATTTATAAAAGTAATTTTGCCAATTAAGGAGGTTAAGTTTACACAGCAATGTGATAGATAAGTTGTCCAACTTCCTTTTGAAATTAGTATTGAACTTCTATGTTTTTAGATATTTCTTTATGCATGACAATATTCCAGGAGTTTTGAAGACTTGAAAGCTGCAGTGTTGCTGTTATTTTTAACTGAAAAAATGGTCCATCATCTCCCTAAATCCCAGTCATGGTATTTTAGGATCTTTAGAAATTTCTCCTGCTTTGATGGGCCATGCCAGAGCCCCTAGAATAGGAAATAGAGAAAACAAACCAAAACAAACAATAGGTTTTTACTGAACATGGAAAAATCTCCTGGATGTTGTTCAAATAATTCTGAAAATACACACATAGACCTGTTCTTCTTTAGAAAGTGACAAATAGAAGAAGCCTTGATTCTTCAATTAGTAAGAATTCAGGAGACTTCAGTATTGGTGGCACAGGGAAAGGCAGGGGGAGCTTTTTTCTTCTGGAGTCTTAATGGATGATTCTGCAACAGGGAGGGAAGGAATAAAGGATATTCCAAGGAAAAAAAAAAAGAAAAAGCAAAGAAAGGAAAAAAAAAAAGAAAAAATAAAGGAAAGGAAAAGACAAGAAAAAAGAAAGGGAAAACAAAAAGAAAAAAGAAAAAAGAAAAAAAGAAAAAAGAAAAAAGAAAAAAGAAAAAAGAAAAAAGAA
>RAHM01000149.1:1434779-1468360 GCA_003713295.1 Parotia lawesii | reverse complement strand
AAAGAAAAGAAAAGAAAAGAAAAGAAAAGAAAAGAAAAGAAAAGAAAAGAAAAGAAAAGAAAAGAAAAGAAAAGAAAAGAAAAGAAAAGAAAAGACCAAAAAAGCACAACATCTTTAGGCAAGATAGGAACGAAAGAGAAGGCAGACTGAGGAAAAAGGGAGAAAATCATGAGACCATTTTCTGAGAACAGAATTGCCACAGTAAGTGTCAGCTAGCCTTCCTTCTTAACTTTAAAAGAAGCTGAAAGGGTGTGACTCAGCCATTTAACTTATACTGCCTGATTTAAGAAGAGTATCTTAGGAAAGAAAGAGCTTACTACTATTGTACTTACAGAGATGTCCTTTTGTGAAGCAGTAAAGAAAACTTGTCATGTTTGAGGGCTCATTATTTGCTTCTGCTGTTGGGACTTTCAGCTGAGATGACTTGGTCTGTTTAGCCTGGACAAGAGGAGACTGAGACCTCACTGCAGCTATAACTTCCTCACGGGGAGCAAGAGGTAAGCAAAGGTGTAACCACTGATCTCTTCTCTGGTGACTGGTAAAAGAACCCAAGAGAACAACATAAAGTTGTGTCAGGGGATGTTTAGGTTGGATATCAGGAAAAGGTTCTTCACCTAGAGGGTGGCTGGGCACTGGAACAGGTTCCTCAGGCAGGAGTCACAGCACCAAGCCTAGCAGAGTTCAAGGAGCATTTGCACGATGCTCTCGGGCACAGGGTGTGACTCTTGGAGCTGTCCTGGGCCAGGAGTTGGATTTGGGTGATCGTTGTGGGTTTCTATGATTCCATGGTCAGATTATGCGGTCAGAACAATGTTCAAATAGCTGTATGAGAAAAGGAGTAAGTTTAAAGTATCTAACCATTAAAGTTCACTGCCTAGTGTGGACTTTGTCATACCCAGCCACATCTTTTCTGTCGTCTGTTAAAATTTTGTGCAATGACTTTCACCTCCCAAATAACTTTGACTTCATGTACACTTCTAATTAAAATACTGGGCCAATATTATCTACTTTATGTAGTTGACATAATTGAAGCTATTTTGATTTATACCAGAAAATGGGCCATTAAATCTCTGAGAAATGTTAGGGAGGCAAAGGAATGATAAAATAGCCAAAAGAAGTTATCTGGCTTTTAGAAGTGAATGGTATCTCTATATTATTTATCTTGTTAAGTTAATGAATTAAAATTTATATTACATGTCGAAAGATCTTAGCTTGTCAAAAAGGTGTGTACTTGCTTTTCCCTTAACTCTGCACCAACAATTCCTAAGGGAAACAACCTTATTTTATGTTATGGCAATTGTTCTTCTTGAGATCTATACACTACCCAGCAATATTCAGTGAGGAGGAAAGATATTGCAGACCTGGTGTATAGACTTAATTTTTTTTTTTTTTTAAGTTAGCCACCTTCACCTTTTCAACAAATTAGTTCCTTGGAGTTTAACCTTCCTCTCTAATCCATCTGAGGCTTCTTCTCATAACTCACTCCTGGAGGAACGTTAGCGGATGCGAGTTTTCTCCCAGGGAGGGATATGCCATCCTCCTATTTTAAATCAAAAACTGTTTTTGCAAATTAGCCAAAGGAGACTGGCTTTAAGTGTCCTGAAAAATCCTTCAGTACACTCTGTGGGTCTTCTGCTCTGCTTGCTTTAAATTAGGTAGAGTAGAGGAGGACTTAAAGGGAAAGGAAAGAGTAAAAATAACAGAATACCTATGTGTTTCTAGCCTTTCACTCACAAAAGAGGTGGACAATTTGTACAGGTCACTCTTTGCTGAAATAATTATTTTGATCTTAGAATAAAGTGAGCTGGATATAGACAGGAATGAGCAAAAGATTTGAACAATCCAGTATCCAGAATGGTCCAATTAACTTTTGGCAATAAAGAACATTTTCTCTACACATGAATATATATAAATTTTCATCTTTCTACAAGACCAAGTTAAACTGATAATTGTAATTTCTGACTGTACATAGAGATTAGGCCTGCACAGACTGAGTTTATGGCCTGTTTTCAAAGTTTCAAACTTCCTCCTGATAAAATTAATCATTTAACTGTGTGTAGGGAGAAAAAAAAGAGTTACAAGCAAGACTGACTTCCCTACAATTAGAAGACCAGTGAGTGACTAAAGTGAGTAGCAGAGTAAGATGTAAGGACCATGTCTGGATAATTTTCAGTATCTTGTCTACAAGTCAACATTGCCCAGCTATCATTGCCAAGTAAGGATACCTTTCATTGCTATAAGCAAATAAGGATAGTGAATAAGCCACTTTTAGGAGAGACTGAGAAGCTAAAATGGGAGATGAGGACGGTAGAATGCCTAGTAGGACTTTTCAGATGAGAACACAGGAAGCCATGTGGTAATCTTCAGGCTAAAGAGTGGACAGATGGAAGGGCATATGCCAGTTTTCTACTATTCATCTATGATCATGAACAGTAAAGAAACTGAAATCAGGAATGTCATTCCCCACATGAAAAATAATAAACGGCACTGAGCAAAACAGCCATCACAAAAAACTTTCTTATAAAAGGTACTTTATTGTGAAACTCATTGTGAAAATACCATGGTACACCCAAAATCATAAATAACAAATCAGATGTAGCTTGTTGGTTGCTAGGTGCAATCACTGAATAAGGTCTCATGCCACTTGAGGTTCGTGAGGGATCTACACATGGACAGAGGGAAACTATGAGACTGTATCAGTCTGTATGTTGTGTCTTTACTTCTACTCCTGCCCTAAACATCTTTTTTTTTTTTTTTTTTTTCCCAGGGAAAGCTGAGTCAATTGTTTGGAATCGGCACACGCAGTACAGATGATAGTACCCTTTCTTTTTCTCTACTTGCACTATTAATTAAATAGAGGACTTCAGTGTGAAAGACAATCAGATAAGTCCACAGGCTGATCAATATGAAACTTCAAGCCAAGCCAAAAATATCTGAATGAAAATGTTATAGAAAAAATAAAAAGAATTTAACAAAAAGTCACAACTACCAAGAGATGGAAATTGAATGAAATAAATTGCATGAAACTTCTTGATTTTATTCTTCTTGATTACAATTTAGGGAATGTCCACGATATGCAATTGTGCATAAATTATTTCTTCCATTTTTATGTGAAAATAAGAACTTTGTTACTTTTAGTAACTACATCACACACACCTAAAACAGAAAGAAAAAAAATCTCTATTTTTTTTTTCTATTTAAATACCATCCTGAATGTGAAATGAAGGCCTTTGCTTGAAAGTAGGTGAATGGATCTCTTGAGGCCGAAGTCTGGCTTCTTGACTTTGACAACATCCAAACTCTTTCGCTGATGTTTTACAATGGAAATATATCTTACTCAAAATAACGAATTGCATACATGGAGAAATCTAGGGTTTTTATCTAAAGTTGCTGACTGGACTTTCAATTTTGACAGGGTGTATTGTCTCATACTACCTCATCTATTCTACAGCCAAAGTTAATATAGATATAAAATCTGAGGGGTGGACTGACTACTAAATGAGCATTATATATAGTTGGATTAAAATATCAAAAAATGTAGTTTAAATAATAAATTTGTCTTTTTTAAGATCTGTTAAATATTTTGTTGATGATAAGTGAAATTCTGCTAAATATTAAGAGTAAAAATACGTAAGATCAATACAGAAAAGGAGAGGGACAACTCCTTAATCATAACGCAGAACTCTACAAAATATTGTAATTGGAAAGGAAAGACTGACCACAGTCCCAAGTGAAAAAGGTCTTGGATTTGATTAAATATTTAACAAAAATACTCTTCATGGGAAACTGCTTGCAGAGAAATTAAAATTTGTCTTCTGACTTTCAGCTGGTAGTAGCCAACTCTGTAAAAAGTACTTTTCTAAGAAACTAATAAAAACTGTTAAACACTCTTATCACAATTCTGATTATCATGGTGTTCTTAAAGAAAACTGAATGAGCTCTTTATTGGGAATGAACATGAAGTATAATAGTGCTGCTAAATTTAAAAAGAATATTTGCCTCTAGGGGATAGGAAATAGGGAATGCAGGAAAGGAAATACAGCGGAAAAAGAACCATGTCTACAAGATAACTTGTCACTTTCACATGAGAGGTATAACCAGGAACTTTCTCTCATAGGGAAAATTTGTCAGTCTTTATTCCTACTAAATAACTGTCATTTTTGAATTGAGATATGATTTGGATCATAATATGAACTGGGTTTATTTTCTCCAGAAATAAAGGCTAGAGAAATTTTTATTTTATTTTCTACCACAGTTACTCCTTGTACTATTTGAAATCCCAGTATTTCTTTCTGTTTCTAACTCACAAGAAATGAAACTATTCTTTCTGACCACTGTTAATTATAAAGGATCTCAAGACCACACCTGCAGCACACCAGGATTGATGGTCAGCAGCTGTCATATCCACAAGCAAAACAGAGTACAAGTACTTCTGTTTTAGAATGTGTGCATGTATAAATGATAGTGGAAAAGTCAAACAAGTTTCCAAGCACTATTTAGTCTGTAACTTGTAAAAGTTACTACAACAAGAAAGAGTAGACTTCATCTACTGTTTATTTGTGTTGATTTGAGACACCTGTCCTTCAGTTTCAAGATTCCTTGAATCTTTTTTTTTGGCCTTCATCTTAATATGTAATTAAAAATAATGAGGGAGGAAAGAAAAAAAGAAAGTAAGGGAAAGAAATGAGATTTCATTTCTCTAACCAACACTATTCTGCCTTGCACAAACTGCTGTTGGTCATGCCACACAGGTTCTTGCAGTACTTCCAATTGGACAGCTGGATAATGTTCAGAATTGTGCTACTTATCATGTTTTCTGTTTATCTTTTATCTATTAATATTAAAAATAAAATGGATGCTTATGATGATCACAGGAAGAAGGAGGAAGTGAGGAAGAAAAAAGGAGACAAAATAAGAAGATATTTCAAAGGTTCAATCTGTTAAATCTGTTCTTATTTCTCTTTGCCTGGGTAAATTTTTCACTGCCAACTCTGCACTGTGCTTCTGATTATGTAGAAAGTTGATCAGGTAAAAAGAAGGGAACTATATTCATCATTAAAAAATAGGTATACATAGGCTGAGAATATAGGCTTATGTTTCAGCCCGTTCATTTTAATAGCTGGTGAGAGTATGCATGCATTCAGTCCTCATTCACTCCAGCTCCAAGGTACCATAAGGATAAGTAGTAAATTATTAGTTGTTATAATAAAGAGTGGCTGAGTGTGTATCCATATCCTACCCAAGTGTGAGACCAGCTGTTGGTGCGAGATTACTCAAGGACTCAGATGATCACAAGAGAACACAAAAAGACAATGTTTCACAAAACCCAGATACTCTTCATCGTATTTCTGATCATCTTGTCTATGAATCAGCTCTTTACACACATATATTAACTCAAAGAACACTTACAATATTAATTTTTTCTGTAAGCACGGTAGAAAAAATATAGAAATGAGCAGAATCAGATAGATATGCTCAGTTTGTTCAGTTGAAAAGTAAAAACATAGTTCTTAGCTCTAATATAATAGAACAAAAACAGAAGAAAATGGAGAAGTGGCACAGTTGTTAGAATGAAGGGCTGATTATTAAAGACTTTATCTTTCATTCAATTATGACTTTTAGAACTTTAAGGAAACCAGTTTATTTTTCCCCTAATTCACCACTCCCCAAACTGCAGTCAACTTTTGACAGTCCAAGAACTCTGGTCAAGAATCTTTGGTCACTACACAGCACAAGAGTGTCCTTAAGTACATTCTAAATTGAATGTTCACCTGAATGAAACTTACATGCTTGTGTACAATAAAAATTACAGTGTAAAAGGTCCTTGGTAACCAATGCTGGAAGTATACAAAGAGGACACTAATTACCTGCTACTTCCACAAGGATGTAAGTATATATTTCTTACTTTACATTTCAGGACACATTAGACTTAAGTGCCTCATGCGGTCCTGATTCCTGGATCCAATCCTGACCAAGTCCTGTTTCTATTAAAAAGTGTTGTCCTTCCTCTTTGGAAGGAAATTTGTGTGACAGCATAAGAAAAAGAATTTCGTCAGTTCCTCTGGGAAGGATTTTTCACAGCACAACTTGAGTTCACCCCATGGTAAGAACCTGGCTAAAAGTCAGCCAAAGCCATCAGTAGAACCTTATCTTGACTTCATTTTTAGAGTAGTTTAGCTTTCATATGCACTGCCCCAAACAGGATAAGGGGTTGGTACATTTCATCTTTAGAATGTAATTAAAGATTCATGTGGGGTACAAAACTCCAAATCCTTCCCTTACACTACATTCTTTTGAGTGCCATTCAAACTCATCCCTGAAGTATATGTTTGTATGGTGGTTTTGTTCTGTGCAAGCATATTGTACATCAATTTTATTTCATTATCTCACTACAACCTGTACTGATTGTAAACTCACAGATGCTTGTCTAATCATATCAAAACTTTTTACTGTTCAGATTATGAGTACTTCGCTAGCTTTTAAAATTTCTCCCCATTATCTAAGTCTCCTTTTTTATGTAAATTCTTCAATTTTATTGTATATTACAGAAATCTTTCTCTAATTTGATGTCATTCATTTTTAATTTTTTTTTTTCAGTTTAACTATTGTGGCTAATTATACAGCAGATCCAAATCTGCATGAATTTTGCAGGCTGCTGCTTGCCTCTCCAGTTCTTTAATTTTCTATTATCAGGCAAATTACTCTAGTGTTGATTGTTAGTCCCTTTTCCCCTTGCCTTGGCCTCATATGCAGATTACAATCAGCCAAGGTCCATCCACTGGGTCATTCTATAAATCTTTTCTCAAAAGACATTTCTTTACGCTTGATGGATTTCCATTTAACTCTTCCTTCAGTGTCCACTGTGCCCCATGCTACATAAATCATTAAGAACCGTCCAACTTCTTGCACTAGCTATCATGCAAGTCTCTCTGTGTTCTGCAGCTTTGGAGTTACTCAGCACTCTGAACTGGGGACACTGGGTCTGTTCAGTAAAATTTCAACATTGTCATGCAGCTGAATCATTTGGCATCTGAATCGTAGCTGAGTAAGCTTCCATCTCTACAGTTCTATAAAATTCTGTAGAGAGAGATAGATTTGTTTGGTGACAAGACAACAGGAAAACACTTTATGTCTTGGAGAAGTTATTCAGCCTCTATATAAACTCAGGTAACTATCAACACAAGTTATAACTATTTTACATTTCAAAGATTTTTGTAGCAAAAAAATCCTTGAAAATTCTGCAGTATTTGCATGCTTCAGAAGCCATATGATTGCCCTCCTGCTCTCTCTCTCTTGTTACAACTTGGATCATAACTGAATTCATAAAAGTTCTGCATCACAGGAAGGAAGCAACATGAACATTTTGAGCACTACATAAAACTTCCCATGAGGTCTCTTCCTTTTTCACTTACTGAGATTTGCTGTTTACGCATGATGGACTTGATCCTTTACAATCAAGATTTTGGGGTAGAGACCCAGCAAAGTGCAAAGCACGTCCTAGCAGCTGTTCCACTTGCTGATCTGAATGCCCTGGCTTTGAGAGTAGATTTAAGTCAAAGTAGGTATTCTGTCTTACATGCTCTTGGAAACTCCTCTGCTCTAGTGACGTGCTGAGAGCTATGTGTGCAAGCACGCTGAGTGCTTTTCATTCCAGGGAGGGAAATTCTCAAATACAGAAACTGTAGCTTCTGAATCAGTGTGAGGGTCTATTATCCTAGAAGGCAGACCAGTTGCTTCCAGCCAATAAATTTTGGACCCACTCAGAGTACAAATTACTGTAAATTACAGGAAAAAACCCATCAGGCTGGCATTTCACAGCTAATTCTGGGCTTGGCTATATGAAGTTTACAAAGGTTGAAATAAACCCACTGTACAAATTTAAAATGAGTCATGCAGTGGTTCATTTTTCTTCCAACCCAAAATACATTATTGTCAAGGAAGCCAAATGTGTTTTGATGTGCACACATTATACAAAGCCCTACAGGATGTAACTGAATCACACTGAAAATTGTGAGAAGCGTGTTATTCCTCCCATAAAGTCCTCACTGAAAGAAAATTGTCCAAAGTGCACATAATCAATGTGAAAGCATAGTTTACATTGGCTGTTAAACATGTCAAGCTCTATTAAAACTGATGCTTGTTTCCCAAAGTTAGTGGAAAGAGCCACTCACAGTACTGTTCTTTTAAAAAGGAAAAAAAAAAATACAAAAAAGCCCACAAGACCTGTACTTACGCAGACTCTTTTCAGATCCATCTTCTCTCAGGGTAGTATCACACTTGCAGAAGACAGAGCAGAGCTGTCCAGTGTGAGAGACTAAGTGGAGCTGCTGTGCCAAGCTGCGTTGTGTTCCACTTGTGTGCCTGCCTTATTAAACTTTACTACATTTCATTTTTGTCATCACCAAAAGAAAGTAAAAAACATCTAGTATTGAGCAAATCTTTTTTTGTCACTGAGCTCGTCACTCAACATTCTGTTTCGTTCAGTGGAGGGAAATAGCCACTCCCAGCAGATGATTTGCTAAATTTGCATTAGGTGTCTGAAATTGCTCAAAAGAGTTTTGCCATGAAATGCTATTTATATACATTGCTGTCTTTAGATAAGAGATGTGATGCCATGAACGGGCCACTGCCTATGCTGTGCTCTTTGACTGTAGCATCTACACCAGCCTAAAATAGTTTGAAGAAGCATCAAGGCCAGATTGGACGGGGCTTTGAGAAAACAGGTCCAAAGAGAGGTGTCCCAGCCCATGGTAGTGGGTTAAGGTCACTTCCAAGACAAACCATTCTGTAATTCTGTGATTTTACTACTGGTTCAAAACTCCAACTGGGGAAAACTGTACGGCTCACAACTTCAGTGAATGACACTGATTTTTAGAAGAGGAGAACCTCTCCCCTTTTTCTCAATTACTGGCTTTGCTTTTCCACTTCTCTTATTTTAAAAATAGATATGGTTTGAAATGGTTTTGATGGTTTGATGTCATAGCATCTATAACTTCTCGCAAAGGGAAGCAGGGAGGGAAGGCACTGATCTTTTCTCTCTGGTGACCAGTGATGGGGGCTGAGGGAATGGCCTGAAGTTGTGTTGGGAGCGTTTTCTTCTTCCCTGTGACTTCCCTGGTCACAGCACCAAGCCTGACAGAGCTCAAGAAACATTTGGACAATGCTCTCAGGCCCATGGCTGGATTCTTGGGGGTGTCCTTTTCAGGGCCAGGACCTGGAATTGATGGTCCTTGTGGAGTCCTTTCAACTTGGCACAAAACCACACTATTGTTTGTTGCAGTTGCTTTAAATGCTAGACACCAACAAGGCACATATTTTCAAGGGAGACTGGGAGACGGGGAAAGTATCTGGCAGGGAAATCCTTCTCAGACAACTGGATACTGAGACATTGCCCCAGTTTAGGAATTTTTTGATCCCCAAGTGGTAAGGGTCTCAGAAAGGACTGAAAGACACTTTCCTTTATTTCCTCTACTGGCCCTGATCTTTTATCCTTCATGAGACATTTGCTTTACACCTCTGTCAGAGACAGGAGGCTGGGCTGTGCAGACCTCTGGTCTGATTTATTTTAGCTACCCTGATGTTCATAAGTATTCAGGTCACAGGTTGTGTTTGCGTGTAAGCACTGGCAAACATGACTATTGTCTCTGAAGTCTGGAGAGAACATCTCCAGACTTTTTGAGCTTCTTTGTCTTTTTAAAAAGGCTATAATTCTGGAAACACACAGAGTTTCCATGTCTACCTGAATTTTGACACTGCAAAAATATCAAGCAAATAATGTGGTTGCTTGTATAAGAGTTATACATATGCTAGCTTCAAATCTTAATCAGAAGATTAAACTCAGTTATCCTGATGTAAAATTGGTCTAATTCCATCTCACTAGTTTCTCCTCTCAATTACACTAGTTCAAAGCTGGTGAATTGGACTATTTTATTGCCACAGTTTTACACTAGAGAATTAAACTAAGTGTGAAAAAATACAGACAATATTTCAGTTAATACTCAGTCAGGAAGAATGGATTTTTGATTAAATTTAAAAATGTTTCTACATGGCAAAAAATACGTTCAAGGGTGGTTACACACACAGGGATTCACAAACAGGGATAGAATGTAGGCAGGGAAAGAAAGGAGGAAAAATTCATGTTTAGGGATTATTGTCAGTTGCAGGTATTCAATGGAAAAATAGTACCTGAACGCTGCCTTAAGCGTTTTCACTGTCAATATTACTAGTGGATCTTCAAGACCACTAAGATTAACGGGTCTGAATTTGCTTTCGTACACTATTTGAACAGAAAAATGATCCTCTTTGACACTGAGGGCTCAAGACTCAGAGTTTGGGATGCCATGAGTCCATGAAAATCCACTGAAATCAAAGAAGAGCCTTCTCTGGCTACCTTTGAGTAAGATTTCTTTCATCAGTGTTATAAATTAGATTAATCTAGAAGCCAATTTTATATAGCAAATTGCAAATAATTCTGTGGGAGAATATTTCACTAGAGTGGTAGGGAATTGGACTTATGAAGGGGATTTCAGTATGTTCAGAGTACTGGGAAACTAGAACTACAGGGTCCTCAGAGATACATTCAACGTCATGTTTCTGCAGAAATGAAACATTAAGATTGCATGTAATGCAATTCATGCAAAGTACCTATCCATAATTCCATGGCTATCCCCCTTTCTCCCTGGAAAAAAAAATCAGATAGCTGTGTTTCAGCCATAGAACAGCAGGTATGTGCATAACAGCAGTACAAAGGAAGATTTACCTCATATTCTTTCTTCCACCATTACTTCCTTGTCTTTGATTCCCCCCCCATCTACAGAGTCTTGTTTCCATAAATCCCATCTTCTCCTGATTTCAGTCTCCCTGCCTTGCTTTTTTTGCAAGGTCATCTAAACATCTTGGGGTTTCTTCCTTTTTTAAAGTTTTTTTTTTTTTTTTAATAAAGCAGTTTTATATTTGTAAATGTAGTACTTTTGCTGAAGAATGTTGAATGTTTCCCTATTAACTCAGAACAGTTCTTTGAAACAAAAATACTACCTTGGCACCAGAAATCCTAGGATTAGAGTTCATTGTAGAACATTCCAAAGTATTCAGACTATTCTTACTGTTTTTAGGAAAATACCTTTCTCTGAACACATAAAGATAATGTCCTGGTATCTTTACTCACATTGTCTCCATTTCTCCTGTCATTATGTTCCTTAAGATTTGGATTTGCTTTTGACTGAAAGATTTTAAAGTAGCTTCTATCAAGTAGAAGGAATACTGTTTTTCATTAGGGTTTCCAAATGTTCCAGAGGTTTTTTGCTGGTTTTTTAATGGGTGTTTGACTCAAAACAAACCATCTTAAGTTTTCTTTTCATTTGCTTTTGTCTTTCTGCATTGAGTGCACTGGTGAGGGAGGGAGTTATGGTGTGCATGTTGTGTAATACAGTTAGTGGTAAATTACAGAATAGAAGGCTTCATTTAAATGTAACAGGAGTGAAGTCTTTGTGGTTGGACTTGACTTCTTCCCAGTGTCTGTTTGCTTGTTTTTTTCTGCCTTGTGAAATGCCCCAGGGGAGTGACTTTCACCACTGCTGGATAATGGACAATTCTGAAAATGTAAACCCTAGATGGGGAGATGTCCCATATTGATTCTATTGGAACTGGGATCTAAATTAGATTCCTGAATATAGTTGCTATGTAAACCCCAGATGGGGAGATGTTCCATGTTGATTCTGTTGGAACCGGGATCTAAATTTGATTCTTGAGTATAGTTGCTATGAAAAGTCCCAAATATTCCCTGTTTTAATAACATTTCAGTGATAAGTGAGTAATAGTAAATTAGTTCACCAAACCTGGTTCTGAACTGTCTATACTCTCCTTGTAACTCATGCAGAAAATAAGGAGTTTTACTTTGAGATAAGCTAGACCTAGATAAATTGCCTATTTTTGGATAACATTTATGGACATGACAGCTCAAAGAAAATACTTTGTAAGAACTAATTTTCAGTTTGTCCTTAACCCTCCATCCAGTGCAATACATAAACAGATGAGTAGGGTCTTCAGTATGGTGTACTTGATACTATAGACTTCTTCATGGTAAGTAATGCAAGTAAGAATGGTAAACTCATATTTCCTTTTCTTTCTGTCTTTTTTTTCTCCTTTCTTTTTATTATTTTATTAAATTTCCTTGTTTTTCTCTTTACTTTCTTTCCTTTTTCTCCTTTTTTTCCTTTTGCAATTTCTCTCTTTTCTATTCTATTTTTTCTTTATTTCTCTTGCCTCTTCTGTCTTCTATTTCTTTTTTTCATTATTTTCTTTTTACATAAACCTGTTCAGTCTTTCCCATTAACTCAATTTGGTTTCAATCATCCAGAAAAGACAGTCATGAGTTGCAGACAGTGAGACCATCATCTGAAGTCCTGATTCTTTGCCTCTGTGGCATGAACTGCAGCTCTTCTAGTTTGTTTAGAGGTAATTTTAGACTAAATGGAAGGCACATACCCAGGTGGACCTCTCCACCTACACCGGATGACATTCTCTAATGTCTCTTTGTCTCTAAGGTACCTAATTATTGTTAGAAACATGAAACAAGATTATACAATGCCCCACTACTTCCTTTTAGCTAGAAAGAACCTATTAGCTAAGGCTTTTATAGCAATTTTGGATAGTATGATTCCACCAAAACCAGCACAGCTATGTAATTTTATACTTACTGAGGATTCACCTGTGTTCTGATCAGGAGACAGTCTCAGGATCCAGGAGGTGAATATCTACAAGAGTTCGCCACAGTGTGAAGCAGTCAGTGTTTTATTTCCTAGTGGTTTTTTTCACAGTGTTTTATTTCACAATATTTCCAGTGATTAAACACTACAAAACAAACCTTCAAAGGTAATTAAGAACATTTGTCTGATCATAGAAACTCATTCTGGGGTCAATATTCTCTAGAAAGAATATAGTGGCCCAGACTGCATTGTTGGTAAATGGATGATGGGACATATTCAATCCAATAAAACATCTGTTTCTAAAATTCTAGGTTGTTTGACTTTCCCACCTTGAGTAGAGATTGTTTTTATGAATCACAAGTCAGTGAACTGATTTTGCCTTCAAGTTCTGTTAACTGAATGTGAACTAGGTAGCAAAACTCTTTTTGAAAAATGGGTATATATAGTAAAAGGGTCATGTCTTTAACTATATTTCTTCCCCAAAAAAAGGAAGTATTCCTTATACAAACAAAATTGAAATTTTAAAATATTGCAAAATTATTTGTGCTACTTTGAGATGCATTAATCCATATGTGGTTCTTGTGCTTAGACTTCATCCAATTATAAATATTTTTAAAATTCTAAATGGGAACAACCTTAGAAGAAAAAATATATTTCAAAGTTTGTAAACAAATATCCCTATGACCTGAAAAAAAACAAATAGTCAAAAGTTACATGTTATTTTGTTTTCCATCTTGTCCGAGGATATAATTGAAACCGTACTGCTTCTTCCTTTTTGTATCCCATTAAAATCTTCTCAGCCCAGTTCACAGTTCTGTTGTCCATAATCAATTCTCTGCCTCCTGATGATCTTATTTTAATATTTGCATGCAGCTGTTGTTCAGTCTTCATTTTACTAAGCTGATACATATTGGCTTGCTATCACAGAGACAATAGCAATAAGATCTTAAGCAAACAGAGTTCTTGGACCTGTCATGACAGCATCTTTTAGCAAACTGAAAGTTTTGGTCTTCAAGTAGGAATGGATTTTTTTTTTTTTTTTCCTCACTGGTACTGTAACATCTCTAATTTGTCCTTGAAGCTTCTTCATTTCTTCTAAGGAAATATGGAAAAAAATCTCAGCTAAAGTTTTGGTGTGGTATACTTTTTGTTTATAAATGCAAATAATTAGAGTCCATATTATTTCCTTTGCTTTCTTTTGACTTACCGTCTTGACCTTGACTGCTGTGACACAAGCTGCAGGAGCAAGGCCCTGGCTTCCATTGGTCTGAAAGCATTCTTGACTTTGAACATCATGTTTTTAAAGCAGGAAGAAATTACAGTCAAAGTGAGGCAGTGGAATTCCTGCGCAAGACATGGGTCAACCCAAGATATATCAGCATTTTGAAAAATCAGCTTCAGCAATCTTCCCCTTCACACGTCCTGTTGTCTTGAAAGGTGCATTTAAATTTTCAGACATAACTTGTGCTATGTCTGTCTAATTTACTTCCTTCCATACACAGACACATAGACACAAACATATCACTTGGGTGTTTTTTATGCTTAGAGAAAACAAACCAGTGTAAGCTGTAATAGAACTGCTAATGAGCTGATGTTATCTACCAACCTGTTTAAAATTCTGTTCTCTTTCTGTTTTGCATTTGGTGGGGTTGTAATTTTAATTTTCAAGTGCAGTCTTATTTCTTCTCCTTAGTCTTCAGCTTTCGCATACCACTGTGCACAGTCCACGCACCCACACAGGCACACAAATCACAGAGCCCTGACTGGAAGGAATCATTTATGCTTCAGTGCTCTTCTTGAGTTGTTTCCATTTGTTGGTACCTAGTATATGTTTATTTTTCAGGGGATGGAGATTATAATGTCGTCCAGAAACCTAGGGATGGGCTGGGTATAAGAAAAATCAAGACATTTCCTGTGGTTTATAGTGTAAGGATATGTTATGTGGAGGAAGAAAATGTAAAGAGGACAGGTGACATAATTCCTCTATTGCAAATTGTGTATATATATTTTTTGTAAAACAGTCAGTATGAAAGTGATTGACACTAGTGAACTATGTCATAACCTGAACATTGAATTCATCATAATTTTGGTTTAATAATTCTTAGTTAAATATCTAAAAGATATCATTTCCTGATAGATTTTAATCAAATCTGCATTCCTACTATTTATACAGTTTGATAATGTCTTAAAAACATGAAAGGAAGTTACAAAGAATTAGAGAGGATGTTAGGATCTCCACAATGTAATATTTAATAAGGCAGATTGAATCAGTTCATCTGTTCCAATGGCAATCTCATCCGTTTTTTTAATTATTATTCACTGCACTTGCTTTCCTATTGCTTTTCCTAATCTAGTTTTAAATGTCTGAACAATGAAACATCTGCTGGAGAATATCCCAACATTCCCTGGGAGAATCAAACAAGTCAACCAAACATTTCCACAGTATACTTTTCATTTGATCATTTGCTACACGCCTTTCATCATTACTGAACTCCTTTATCTACCTTAATTCTCTTTTTTTGTTTTTATTTTATTTATGTTGCCTTCATTTGCCAAAAAATTTGTTCTTCAATAGTATGGTACAGTATTTTCTGTAAAGGCATCCTTCTGGTTTTGAATTGAATACAAATTTTTTTGAATTTTCTACAATTTATTGATCCTAAAAAAAAATGGCTCTAGACAAAACACTACTAAAAAGGTTTCAGAAACCTGCATCACACTCATAGACTATACAAAGACTGGTTTTGCAGACTTTAGTAAAAGAGCAAGCAAGATCAAATGACCTAGAGACAGGATTTATTGTGACCATTTTGAAATAATTCTAATGATAGATGTGCTTTCATGAGAGGCAAATGCATATGTGGGATCATTTTGGTACAGCCAGTCAATGGCTGATGTCAGAATTCAGGAATCTGGTGGAAAACCAGCTCATAACTGCTAAAGGACATACTTGAGTAGTAGATTCACCTCTAGTTAAGTAATAGGTTCTCTTCTGTAGGCTACCAAAAGGCAGGTACCATGAAGAGGGAAAGAATATGCTCTGTTTGTGTGTGGTTTTATGTGCATCACCTTCTTAAATTGTCTGGACAGGTGATTAATAGAGAGGACTATAATCTCAATTTCATTCAAACCTCTAGATAAAATAATGGCAACTGTAAGACAGAGAAGATGAGAAAGTCAAACTCAGAGGTGAAAAAACAGGCGAGTGATGGTGGTGAAATAATCAATTAAATGGGAAACATCTGGAAAAATGAACAAAACTTGGCATGACTAAAACTATCAAAATGATAAATACTGAGTGGTTGGCACTCAAGCTATAGTAACTTCAATGAGTCCTTATGGAAAAGACTTGGTTTTTGAAGGAGACAGATGAAGATGAAAAAAAGCCCATCTCATCATACTGACCTTAATGGTTAAATAGTCTCTTAAGCTGTCAAGCTCTTTTCTTTAATTCTTTCCTCAAATAATGAGGCCAGTCTGCACACAACAGTCCTCTCAAAAGCAGGGTCCCTCACACAAAGTTTCTTCAACACATGGGGCTTGAGAGATTTACCAACACAGTAGTCTAGATGGGGAACCACAGCTTCATTTCTACCCAAAAAATGTAGGTGCAGCATCAAATACCTTGGCTCCTGAGCAGGCCACTCGTTCCCAGTTAGTGAACAGGGAGGCTGGCTAGAGTTCAGAAACTGAATGCCGTATGCAGAGTCAGGCTCTTAACTGATGGTTGACTCAAGGACCACTTGATTCTGCAAAAGGTCTTAGAACAATAGAAGTAACTAAACTTCCTTCTGACTAACCAAGTGATAGAACAGAAAAGAGAATTCTCTTGTGCATGGGGTAAGGTTTTTATTGCCTTTACTGTTCTTATTTTAGCACAAATGCATGTAAATATTTAGATGCAAAGGTCTACCTCTGAACTAGCTTTCTCAACTCCTGTTACCATCAAGAAAACTCAGAGGTTTTACTGTTAAAAAGAGGTGTCTAATGCATTCAATATGCTCTAGATAATTGCTTTTGACTTCCTAATTCCAGTCCAGAGGGGTGTAGGCATTTTGCAGTCCTGACAGACCCATGTGGATGTTTCACACCCTCTCATAATCTCAAATGTCAGTAGATGTTTTACTTCAGTCAGTTGAAGCAAACTCTTTGTTTATAAACACAGTAAAGCCTACAGAGCTATTCAGCTTATGAAGTTTAGATGTGTGTTTTAGGACTAAGTACATAGGTTTTTGGACAATCTGTATTTCAATTAACATATGTGGACTACTATGCAAGCTTAAGCATATCCTTTCTATGTAGACAGATTAACACCAACGTCTTTGTTTCCTGGATCATCACTATACTTTATCCAGTGTACCCATATCTGTCTTGCACTACAGGGACCAGAAACAGATGCAGAACTTGAGATGTCTCACCAGTGCTAAGCAGAGGGGAAGGATCACCTTCCTTAACCTGCTGGTAATGTTCTCGGTAGTATATCCCAGGAAGTTTTTGGTCTTCTTTGCTACAAAGCCAGATTGCTTAGTCAATTTCTCGCCCACCCAGATTCCCCTATGTCCTTCTCTGCCAATGCTACTAACCAGACAGTTGGCTCCCAGCTCATCTTGGTAGTTGGAGTTATTTTTCTCCAAGTTCAAGAGTTTACATTTTCTTATGTTGAACTACTTTTGCTGTTTCTTTAGGCCTTCTTATTCTGGAAATATCTATTTGTCTGGACTTCAAGGTTACTGTCTTCCTGACTTGAATACCTTTGTGAACATTCTACACTTCATCAGGCTTATTTGGAAGAACAAAGTTCTCTCACTGCATGTGCCCAGAAATGCATCAGTCTGACAGACTCTTTACCTTTTTCTTACTTCATAAAAGGAATATCCCTTCCATAAGTCCTTTGAAGAATCAAACCTCTCAAGGCGTTTAATTACGGTTAGAGTGCCAACTTTTTAGCAGTATAATGACCCACAGAAATCACTCAAGTTATGGCAAAACTTCCTGAAATTTATTCTTCACCTAGAAGCTCTCTCTTTCCAGGAAAGTGCTCCAGGTACTCTCATTTCAGGGCCCTGCATTCCACAGGGGGCCTGATGGGGAAAATCTGAGTGATATGACATCAAGTTACAGAGAATTTCATCCTTTATAAACTTTAGTCTGTTCATTCATTCAAAAATTATTGCATAACAGTGTATGCGTCCTGAACTGTGCAAGTCCTCATTGCCTGTTTCCTTTTGAAACACACACACACAGTAGGTAGCTTGCTAAAGCCTTTTCTGCCTGTTTTATTCCTGTATTCACTCTCACCTTCTGCTGCTGCCTTTGCACGTGCTTGTCCCCTCCTCCTCACCTCCCTCTCCTTGTCTCTTCTCAAGGCATTGGAGCCAAGAAAGTCTGAGATTTACAACAACTGTGTGATACCTGCTCCACCGCGATGTCAATTTAATTTGAACCAATTTGACAACCCTTACACTAACACAGAATTGGAGACCACAATGATAGTACAACATCCGTCTCTTGTTAAGCTTCCTGCACCTGCTATTGCTTCCCTCTGTAATTGCCCTGGATCAAGAGACCTATTGTAAATGTGTTAAGTTTTGCTGACAACACAAAGCTGGGAAGACGCAGGAACTCAGTCTTAAGAGGCAAGGAAAATTCAACAAGATTTGCTGGGCTCTGGGCTGTTACGCAGCAAATGAAATTCGGTATTGACAAATACACATTAATGTAATTGGTCAAGGGAAGAGTGGGACCAAAAGAGCAAAACTGCTGAGTAGGAAAAGGAAGGGTTTAAAGGGATGCTGATATAATATTTGTATAAGAGCCGACACCAAAATCTCTGTTCAAGTGCAGAGAAAGACTTTGAATATTGAATTTCTCTTTACCTAACTTAGAGTTCTACATATTTCCTGTTTCTGAAGTTTTTCACAGCATTTCACTGGTAAAGCTGTTGTCTAAATGGGAAACTAAGGGCACATCACCCAGTCTTCTAAAAACTCACTGAATGTGTGCAATAAGTAACTTTGGTCACTCGCAACCTAAACACCAATGCTATTTGTGGGATTTGTGTTTATCAAATCGACACCCACAGTGGTTATTAATTATTAGGTACTTTGTTTAGCAACAAAGCTACTCAATCCTTTTTTGGATAGAGTAAACTCCATATTCCTGACTGTACTATTATGTGAATGGGTTGTGTGTGTCCCTTTGAGCTGGATTACCTGAGGACTAGTTTATCACAAATAAGTAAAGATGTGATTCATCTTCTCTAACTTCAGTTGTCTAAAATTTAGAGGCCAAAGTCTGAATTCATTACCTAAGAATTCCTTCATGACAGTCCAGAATAGAGAGAAACCGACATTTCCAGAGATTGATTTGTATTAATCTAGGTTTGATATATATCTTAAAGTGAGCCAATCACTTCTGGAAGGATTTATTGATCAGTTCATCTGTGTTCGGGCAAACGAGTCCCACCTAGTAATCCAAACTGTTCCATCAGAAACATAGCTTTTTAATTGTTTCTTTTTACATCCCTTCTCTTTCTTCTTTCCCAGCCTTCATTCACAGCAAATTGCCATTTTTCTTCTAATATGTATGTGTCAGGTGAATTTCAGTGCCATGATTCCCATGGATTGAAAACATGAAGCCATGAGTATCACCTAAAATGTAAGAAAAAAGGACTTTTTTTGCTACTCTGGGCTGCAGCTCATAAGGATCCATGACTGTACTGTCTTTTCAAACTCTCTCACATTTCTTGCCATGTTGAAAACTTCAGACTGCTGAAAATACTTTGCTACAGTATCACAAGCCCTGTCCTGTAGCTGTTCTTCACTTATTTCTTAGTCCAGTGTTCACTGCATCAATTTTCTCATGTTCACGTGGAGGAGCTGAGCTCACTCTGTTCTGCTAAGGGCTTGTGTGATTACTGCAGCATTTTATACTTGTTTGCAGTGATGGCCATGCTCTCCTTTACATGTGTGTCTGCAGCACTGGTCTTGAGATTCACATGTTATTTCATTTCCCTCAGACCTTGAACCAGGGCATGAATTTGAAATGAAAAGGAGATGATTAATTTAGCCTGAGTGCAGCACAGGGATATGAAAAACTGTAGAAAAGCACAAAATAAGCTGTGATCCTAGAGGCTGTGAATGAAATTTCCCCATGCATGGGAGGTTTTTTGTTCTTCAAAATCAAATCTCAGTGACAGCGTTTGGACCATCATTAATTTATGACTATGCAAGTCCACTTCTATTACTTAGTTCTGTTCTCATGCTCAGACTGCAGCTCTACATTTACGCCTTTGTGGTACAGAGGCTCAGCCTCCAGATCATGCTCATCACTTATTCAAGCTGATGATGATTTGATTTCCATCTAGAATGAGCTGAGAGGTCAGCCAGATAGGAAAACTCAGGCACAGGAATCAATCCAGATGTTGAGTATCTGGATGCAAGCTCTTCCTGCTGTTGGAAGCATGGATTTGACTGATGAGAGCTGAGTTAGAGTGCAGACCAAGCTCAAGCCTAAGACTATCATCACAGGTAGGGTGAGAACAGTGGAACCTGGTGCCTCTCTCCACCAACATTAATGTCATGGCTTTAATCCTTTTGCACCTCAGAACTTTTCTATAAAGCATGAAAAAATTTCCACAATGACAGCTTTAAATGACCTGAAAAATATTCCATCATATGAATGAGGAAGAGGTTAATAAGGAAAAAGTAGAGAAAAGTTTTCCCCTTTCCTACTGCTCACTCACAATTTCTCTGTCATGGTAATGCTTACTTCAGGCCTCAATGAAAGGCCAAGGTCTGGGATGTGCAAAACAAACTTCTGCCTACTTCAGGGAGAAGTTAAAGGTAGAAAAAATAAAAAAAATTAAAAAAAAAAAAAAAAAAGAAAGTACTAAAGTAGTTTTAATAAGCAGGAAGCATTCATTATTCACTAATGGTCATTTTTTACTGAAAACACCAGCAACTTATCAAGGCTGCAGACTGTCATTTTCTTAGTGTTTTAGAAGAGAATGATGAAGTTAACAAGGAAAGTGACAAAATATACTTCTATATGCCTCCAGCAATTAGATTCAAGACTTCTGGGTTGGTATAATTTGATGGTAAATTCTTATATTGTTGCCTATTTGAGGACTCCAGTCCTAACTCAAGTAGGTTTTGTTAACCCTATCATGATAGATTGGACAAATAACTTAAATTCGAACATTAAATTGGATATTACAAGGATTTTCATTATTGCATAGTAACTTTCGTTTGACATTATCAAATACATTTTAAAAAGTAAACCCCAAATCTACATTCACTCCCAATCCATTAATGAGTGCTTTTGCTCCACTTCCAAATTTGATCAATTTTGGTTTCAGAATAATCAGCAACAACAGAGGCAAGAGTTTAAGACAGGACATGCTTTCCTTGGAAGATGCTAGCAAGCTGTGAAAATCAACTTTTTTGGCCTGGAGTAAGAGTTTACTTTTCTAATTCTCATTTTATATCACGGAGGGAGGTGAGACAGCATTTGCCCCAGAACAGAAGAAGATAATTTATCAGATGGATTCCTACCGACTCTTTAAACAGCCTATTGTGACCTTTGGTTATTAAACCTTTTGACTGTTAGTTAATTTCAGCAGTGGGGAGGCTATTAGCTGACCGGCTAGATTCCCTGCCCGGCATCTGCTAACCAATGACCTGTGATCTGGGCAATAAAACTGAAATTACATCTGGACAATAAATATATTTTGGCTTCTAACACAATGAGAGGTCCCATCCTACCTCAATTTATTGATTTTTTCAAGGTATGCCAGAAGACATGTTGCTGTGTCTTAATGAAATAACTTGATTTTGGCCTTTATCCATCCATGAAATATGTTTTTACATAGGCTATTGATGCGAGGGATTTTTGGTCATCTTAGGGACAGAAAGGAGGGAGATGGGAAGAAATAAATAGCAGCAGCAACAGAACTTACAAGTCAAAAGAATAAAAATTATGATTTCTATCTTGTTACAAAAAGAGAAGAAAAGTTAGTTTTGGAAACAGTATGTGTTCCTCAGCAGATATCACAGTTTTTATGCCCTGAGTGGACATATGTGAGTAAGAAAGAGGGTATAATTTGAACAACAGGAAGGACTCAAGCCGTATGTTCATTACTGAAAGAATAGTCCTTTAGTAGTAGAACCAGAAATTATTCCTGTAAACTGTAAGACTCTCATAAACTGTGATATCTCTTCTAGAAATGCTGGTGACTATCAGCAGGTAGAATAGGGGGTGAAATATGGCCACTCCCTAGGTCTGGATCAGGAACAGTCTTGTAGGAGGAGTGCTTCAAGTGCTTATTCACTAGTGTGACATGTTCATAGATCTGCAATTAGAGCTGAGACTTTTAAACAAATCTGCAGGAGTTTAGTGATCCAGATGCTTTTGAAATCCATGGAATCATAGAACCATTTACATTAGAAAAGCCCTCTAAGAACACCAAGTCAAACCATTAAGACAGCACTGCCAAGTCCACCACTAATCTGTGTCTGTTAGCACCACAACTCTCCTTCTTTTAAACGTTCAGGGGTGGTGGCTCAACCAACTCCCTGCATTGAGTCACGTTGTTCTAATGCTTGACAACCATCTCAGCGAAAAACTTTTTCCTGTTATCCAGTCTAAAACTCCCCTGGCAGAACTTGAGGCCATTTCCTCTCATTCTATCATTTGTTACTTAGGAGAAGAGACCAACATTTAGAGAGCAAAGAAGATAGCCTTCAGTTCAGAAAGTTTGTGGTTAAACTTAGAGATAAGGTACTTTATTTTCATTATAGAAACTATAATTCAATACATGTGGTGAAATTCAAACCATGCAATTACATTTGTGACAGGTATGGGCATTGTAGTCCGAAGTTTTTATAAATCTCCGTCCTTAATATTTTTAGGAACTGGTGAGAAAAAACACAGGAAACCAGGCCAAAAGAAACAAGCCGAATGAAACTAAATCAAAAGAAACCAAATTGAGATGAACTAACTCAAAAGAAACCAAATCAAAGAAAGGCAAATAGAAAAGAAAAAGAGAGAGGAAAAAAATATTTTGCTGTACTTTATGTACTTTATGATTCAGATATGACAATGCAGTGTTTTAAAGTCAAGATCTCAAGTTAAAAGTGGTAAGCTCTTAAGAGCAATAAGCCTTCACTGAGTTTCAACATTTCAGAGAAATGCTTGAGACCTTGCTTTGTAGCTCTTTTGTGTTACATGCAAAGCTGTACATCTTCCACTGAGACCTTCTTGTGTTATGTTTAAACTGTGATTATTCAACTGGTTTCGTTATAGCTGACACTTGTCTGTGACAGCAGGATGAAAGGGCAACCCAGATGCAACCCATGCAAGTTAAAGCTTTTAAAGTCATAGTCTAAAGTAAAAGCCCAATCGACCAAAACTCCTTCAAGCTATAGTGATGCAAGCTTGGGAGCTCAACAAGTTCAATCAACCTAAAATCTCTGTGATCCAGTGAGAGTGCAGGTTTGTTTCTCTATGAGGAAAGCCAAGATTGCTGACACCTTTGATTAAAGAATTTCAGGGAGGTAGATGGAGTCTCAGGTTAGGGAACATGATTTGGGCTCCAGTATAAACTAAAAGAAAGCCCCTGAATCTAGGAGTTATTATTTATTTGCTTAATTTCCCATAGATAACTTTCCCTCCCCATTCTTTCTGGGCTTTATACTTTGCAGACTTTCCCCTAAGTTCAAGGTTGATGATGTCATTGTGACTAAAGGAAATGCAGTGTTTGGCTTCTCTTTAGAGGCTTTTTTGGTAACACACTACATTACATTTCTTGCTTGTCATTACATTCTGCCAGCTTTCTGGCACCACTTTTTTTTTTCCTTCAGTTTTACTAGTATGCATTATTCATGGGAAAGGAAAAAAAAAGAGGAAAAAAAAAGACAGAAAAAAAAAGAGAGAAGAATAATTTGCATTTCCTGATTGGAAGCCAGGGATTATTCATCATTGGCCTGTACATCTCTTATAAAGATGATAAATGAATGTATATTAACTGAACCCTAAAACAAAATAATGTGTTTTTCTAAAAGTTTTCAGAGCTACATTTCCATTGTAATTAGTTTACTTTTTTTAACCAAGTGTTGTTAAAGCACCATCAAAATGAAAGCTGAATTCTGAACTGTTTAGAGGAGGTGGGAGAAAGTAATGGACTATTCAGTAGGCTTTTCCTTTCTCTTTTAAGACTACTGAAAATAGATCAAAATAGGTTCTTTCTTTAAAATAATAATAATAAATAATAAATAATAACATTAACAAACACAAAAAAAATTAAAAATCAAAATTCAAAATCCAACAAAGCAAACCAAAGATAAGAAAAACAACAAAACTAAAATGCTTATTCAAGGAAATTACTCTGGAACAAGCAGATAACCACAGTGGCAAGAAACTTGTTACACGTTATTTGCCTCATAAGAGACTTAATAATCATTTATATTCCACCAAACAGAAATGAGGAAGAGATTGGTCTTTTCATCATTTTTTTTGCTGTCTTGATTTATTGAGCTTGTCAAGGTTTAAACAAGGCACTTGGCCTCCAGCACAGGCTTGAACCCACAATGCTGTTCCCAGCCATTCCCTCTCTGTGCCTCTCCTGCCGTGCTAAGGAGTTGAATTTGGCTCTAAGCTGAGCAGGACATTATCCCATATGATATGTGATCTTTCAGCGAAGTAAAGCCCCTTTGTAGGGTAAAATTGTAATAAGGAGACAGTTGGACCACGTAAGACCCGGTGGACAAAAAAAAAAATAATATTTGTTGTGCATAAATATTTTGAAGTAATAAGGCTGGTTTATTTTTTTGCAGAAAAAATGTGTTTCCCATAAAAAAATTATTCCCTAAATGTTCTCATTTTCAGAAAAACACAACTAAAAACATCAAAGAAACTAATAAAAACAGGGCCACTGAAATTACTTCAATTAACATTTTTTGGAAGTACTCTTGCTGTGTTTACATTCCCTGTTTTTTTCCCTTTCCAAATCTTCCCACTTCTTCCCTTCATTTTTCTGTACCATTTTGGATTTAAAAAAAAAAAAAAGAAGGGTGACTATCTAGTTTTTAAATGTCTTAATAATACTTTTTTCAAAAATTAAAAACTTTTTTATCAAAAAAAAGTAAGAACTGGGATTTTCATTAATATTATTTATCAGTCTGGGCAGAGTCTGAATTACTTGTTCTCAGATCATGACAGCAAAGTGCTGTTGTTTATTTTTCTTATCCAGATACAGCAATTATGTCCTTGAAATGAAGAATTGCTGAGAACTTTCAACAGCACTGACAGAATTTTGTTGTTTTCATTGTTTTGCAAAGTAAGAAAATAGGACTTAAAGACTGGGTTCCCAGCACCCAGAGGGAAAAATCTCTGGTGCTATAAACAGCTCCCTGGAGAAACTCAGCTCAGTGCTTTCACAAAGGAGGACATTTTCAGACTATTATTTCCATTAAACACCAAATTAACTGCCTGTAAACTTGTTCAGTTATTTGTTTTTACTGGCCTGTAAAAGCATAAAACATAAATACATAAATAAATATTTATAATGCATGGATAACAGTGCTAACACATGCCATAAGCCATGCCAGGAAAAAGGAAATAAATCAAGGTTCGTGGCTGAGAGATGCCACTTGGTTTGATTTGTAATAAACAACTTCACTTATCGTTATGTGCCTTATTCCTACATATTATTTTGTATTTTAGAATTTTACTCAGCCTTTTCATTGTGCTAGCCACTCTTTAAAGAATAATCACAATCTCTGAAGACTCGGCTCATGCCATCCAAATCTAGGCACTTAACTGAAGCACCTAAATTTGGCTTTCTCTGTGGTCATTGCAAGTCATTGAAAAAAGCCAGAGGGAAATCTCAGATGCTGATGAACCTCAGCCACATCTGCAATTAAAACCTTACTGTGTTTTCCAAGACAGGTGAGAGCTTATTCTTCTACCTTGTGTGTGACAAGGGTTGCAGGGCCAAAGTAATTTTCACAAAATGAACCTTTCTAAGAATATTAATGGAATTCTATAACTATAACCTCCTATTTGCATCAGTCTGGACTTTCCTGAAAAAAAGACTTCTATCTGCTTGAACCTTTCATTTCTCCATCAACTCTTTTGTAGACTGCCCTTCCAACTGTGAAGACTTCTGTATCAGAAATTGTGCTCACAATCCTGATACTGAAACAACTCGCCAAAAGAAATATAGAATAACATCCCCTTCTGCTCTTCAGGGGTAACAGGCTGGGCTGCAATAAGAAGAGAATGTCATCTTGAGATATGTAAGCCTGAGTTTGCCATTTGGGAGGAAACTCTCTGGAGAACGCCTAAGGGCACTCTGTGGGCTAACAAAGCTGTGGTTCACAGGAATGCACAAAGGAAAGCATTTACTAAACCATTGAGTTCCAAAGACAACTGATTGTGTGACCTCCAGTAACTCCTCCTCCGCTCTTGGGTTCATTTCATGTCTTCCCTCTTCTCTTCCTAATTCCCTGGAGCTCAGTTTGGAGAACACAACTTTTCTTATATCAGTAGTCAAGGAGCGGGCAAGGAATTGGAATACATTTCTTCTTCTCTCAAGCTTTCAGCAAGGAAAGCCTGATTCCAGCCCTGGATTGTGATCAGCATGGCTAAATTGAGCCTTTGTGTGCAGTAATATCTGCAAGAGGTGAATACCCTATTTTCCTGCAGGGGCGTTTGCAGTGATTCTTTCCTTCATATGTGTGACACGTTAGGTAATACAGCCTGAGTACTTTTATTATTACATCCATGGGAAAACATTAACTGATTTATCTGATTAAAATTTGAGGTGGCAGCAATAAATAAACAAAATACTCAATAAAGTCTCGTTAATTGTGACACTTGTTTCTTTTGTTAAAGCATTCCTTGACATTGTGTAATGTCTCCGCAAGTAGTACATGAGAGCTTTGGGGTTTTTTTTATTACTGCTTAGTTAAGAAATAACTTACTTTGTCCCATAGCTAGCAAGTTTGTTTCAGTATTATTCCACACAAGTTGCAGAGGTCTCTGAACACCACCCGTGGTCATTAGGTCATTTTTCTCTGCAGCTTTTTCGGTAGTTACTCACAAACTGATAATTGCTACCAAATAGATGCACTGCAGTGCTGGGCTGTCATTTGTTAGTACTTCCCTTCAGCTCATAGCCCTGTGGTCCTCTCTCAGGCTCTGTCTATATGCCAGTGTGCTGTAATGATAAATAACATTATCGACCTATAGGTATGCATAAAACATTAGATGGATCGTATGTTTTCCGGACTGCTCAACTTCCATGAACTGCATTTCAAGTTACTTTGATCAGGTGCTTTAGCTCTGACACCATAGGTTTGGAGTGGGTAGACGAGTAACCTGGGCAGAAATAACTCAACAAATCTCAACAAAATTATATATTATCTCTTCACATTATAAACTGAATAGTTGTTTCAATTAATTTCCTTGATGGCGGTTAGAAAACTGAATTTAGAAACTTGTCATTAAAAAAAACAGTGTATATTGATGTGTTTAAAATCTAATTTTCTTCCCTCTTCATTTCATTAAACAGGTACAATCAGAGCACTTAAGTTTAATAATAGAAGACTTTAAATATTTTTAACTTGAATAAACCTATATACAGTTTAAATGTTTGAAGGGTTTTGTTTTGTTTTTTCAAAATTCATAAATTGTTTTAAAAAGCTAAATTCAATTTTCAGTGGTAACCCAGCATCCAGAATTCTAAATCTGTTGTATTTCAAATAATATGAGACTTTTAAGCATGAAAGACACAAATGAAAGTTAAATTGCCCCCTAATGCCTTTAAGCACCTGGGTTATTTTAAACATATAGCTTCTTTGCAGCTAAAATATGTTTGTTTTCTGTCAAACCATGTGCACGGATGTATTTATGCGTATGGGTATATATATAAGACAAGTAAATTTAAGGGGATGTGTGCATGTATAAATTTATTATAGTGAAAATATTTTTCATTTTTTTGGTTTTATGAGGAAAAAAATGTAAATTCTGCTTCAGTTTTACAGAAGGGGGAAAATGTAATAGAGAAAAACTGTCCAATTTATTTTTGTCTAGTTGCAACTCAAATTAATTCCTCTTATGCACAATGCAAAAATCATTAAAAGTGTAATGGTTCAGGATCAGGCAGGCCCTAATTTCTTCCCAGAACACTGTTACTGACATTAATGAAATGAAAGGAAAAGAAATAATAAAAGGAAATAAAATAGGTGACGAATCTTTAGATGAAATAACTGCCAAACAAGCAGAATAATTTATGTTAGAGGAGTGGGAGGTCATCTGGCCCAACTCTTCACTCACAGCAGGACCTTAACACAATATGAGTTCAGTATGACATGAGGTCAGTAACACAGTTTTGTATTAATTCTTCTAGGAAAATAGATTAGATGGGTCTAGAAAAGAGATATGGACAGTCCAAGTCTTGCATTTCCAGCTAGAGAGAGATAAACTTAGCCCTGAACTAGCATACGAAACATTCAAAATTAACCTAAAATCTGACTTGTACATTTTTCTTTTCTTAAACAAATAATTAGATTAAAAACGGATAGCAAATTCACACAGAAAAAAATATTGTTAAGAGATAGTTAAAGTGAGGAGCAGACACAGAATTTCTTATTTAAAATTTCATCACCAACCCCAACAATATCTTCCTTGGGTATGAATTGAAAAGGTTCTGTTCATTACAAATTCCTTAAGAAACTTGCATTCAGACATTCATTCTTTGGAGATGTAGTCCCTGCCCCTCACGCAGTAAAGGAATTAAAACTTCTTACAGTTTTAAAACTCTGGAAGGATTTTTTTTGGGGAATTTGAGCCCTTCTTCTCTAATCAAAGGCATTTTTTTTCCCTGAAATCAGAAAAATTTTGTAACTCATGTTAAATTTGGAATTCATTCAAATACTACCTTCTTCCTCTCTGCAGCCTCCTTGCTAATTAAAAAAAAACCACCTATATGGCTCCTTTTCAGCTGAAGAATCCATCAGATTAAATATATGCATATATGTATTATATATATACATATATATAATATATATATTCAAGGATAAATGAATGAAAAGAGATTTATGTCTCATATTAGTCTATTAAGCAAATGGGAAAAAATGTTGGTTTTTAGCTGGGTTGTTTTCCTTCCCTTCCTCTGTCTATTTTACTGCCAAAGCCCCAGTAGAGTATGAATGCAGAATATCAGCCCATCTTCTAATATATGCAGCATAATCTTCTTAAAATGAGTTTTCACTTCAAGGAACAGAAGGGCTTAGAGATGAGCAGCATGGCTTTTTTGTATTTGGCATCTCATTATACTTAGTACCATTTTTTCCTTCTTAGAACAATCGAATATCATTAGTGAAGGAAAATTCTCCCTATATATTATTAGGACTTTTTGTTTTGTTTTGTTTTGTTTTCCTTTTGTGGAGCATGGAGAAGGAAGTGAGAGGAAGAATAAGGCTTTTTATCCATTCATGGAGGAAAAAAAGATGTTTTTATATTTCACATTCCTTCATCACAACTTAATGTTTTTCCCCTTTCTGGACAATTCAGCCTCAAATAATTCTATATAAGCATTAACAAATGGACATTCACATGAATTCAGGTTGTGGATACAGGGAAGTAAAAGCATTGTGCAATAATTTTTTTTTTTTTAAGTGAAATGGCCTGAAATGTCATTTGAAGAACTGAGGAATTCTTAGGCATGTTTGAGTATAGATTTAATTTATCATGGCTTCTTGGCCAAACTCAAACACAGCATCAGCTTGAAATCCAACATCTTCCCTCGGGAAACCTCAACTGAGTTCTTTACTGATTAAAGCCAATGAAGCTGGACCAGCAGACAATTTGCCCAAATATCTATTTGCATGGATAGTTTGCACTGCATTAGCATCTAGTGGAAATTCAGTGATTTAACATGTCTCTTACATGTTTAATTATTTCTTTCAAATAGGTTGGTTGGAGAAGGTAGGAAGTGTACTCATGTCCAGCATAATATTGTTGGATTACAAACACTGTAAGTGAAAGGAGTTGGTGATGGTGGAGCAATAATTAATTCTTTTGTCCTACCCAATGTACAGCATCCATAATCCATGTCATGAGTTCTCCAGACTATTGACCATCAATTAACTTGTGTCATACCGAAAAAACAGGAAGGGTAAGGAATGGGAAATAATAGAATAATGCTTAGGAAAAAGCTAATTCTCAAACCCAAGGCTGTAACTCTGTGTTACGAACAGTAAGAACAGCCACACACATTGTTTCATTTTCTGGTAGTGTCACTGATAAAGATGAAATTAAGACACAAAGGTGAAAGACTTTAGTACAAACAACTTTTAAAAATAAGGGGGCACTGGAGAGAATAGGACCACTGGCACACCTGTAGAGATCAGCACAGAAAGATCTCCTTAGCAACAGAGATTTAGCTGGTGGGACACTATTTTTGTGCTTAATCCCTTCAACCCAATGCATAGCCTTCCTGTACTTTGGAGATCTGCAAGCTGTGTGAGACCTACTGCCATAAACCACCACCAGATGCTAGGTTATGCTAGGTTCCAGTTCAGCTCAGCTTGATTCAAATGGGCAGCTGGCCAAAAATGGCCTCAGCATCATTTCAGAGCCTTTAACTACTGTACTCACTGGTCTTGGCACACACTTTTCAGTCAGCTACATTCAGATGGCAATGGAAACCATCTCTGAACTAACCATTTTCTGTTTGGTTGTTAAGTTTTTCATAGCCACTACCACCTGTGTTCATCCTTCAAAAGGTAAACATATCTCAAGTTTGCTAAGTGTCCTAGACAGCATCACATCCAGGGAATGATTCCTTAATCTTAGTTTTGATTCACCATTGAAAGTTATGTATATTCCTCAGTGATTATAAACAGCATAAAACAAATTGTCACTGCATAATTTCCTACATGTGAACTAACATTTTCAGAGGAGCTGTAAATATTACATTTAGAGGAGCTTGCTTCATTTTATAAAACACAGGTCATTGAAATAACCATGATGCCCTAAGAGATCTTTATCTGATCTCCAGCTAAGAGTATCCCATAGCCTCACGTCATATCTATCAGTCCCATGCGGATAACTCTTACACCCTAACATATCTCAGATGCTACTGAGTACACTTTTGTGGTTAAATTAAATTTTTGCCTGTATTGAAATTGAAACTGTCTCCCTGGAATTGTTAAAGGCCAAGCTGGATGGGGCTCTGAGAAAACTGGTTTAGTGGAAGGTGTTCCTGCCCATGGAACAAGATGATCGTTAATGTTCCAGTCCAAACTATTCTATGATTCTATGATGAATCCAAGATTGACTAAACCTTCCAGAGACTGCAACAGAAGCTTAGACACCTGCTGTTCCTGTAGAAAACTGAGCTTGCAAAACTTAGTCTGGAAACCCAGTCTCACTCTGAAGAAGACATGGAGGGATTTTTTTTTTTCTCCCAATGAAAGATAAACTTTATTTGAGAAACAAATTTTAATCATTCCTTCCAAGTCTTGCATTATTTACAAGGCCAGAACAACAGTGCATGAGCTTCTTGTTTCTTTACCTCGTGTGCTAAATAAATATCATCGAAAGCAAACAGAGGAAGCACTGAAGTCAGATATTATTGCATGTGATTTAATCCAGTCCACTGTGGGAGCCCATGTCCGTCAGGTGCCACGCAGTGGGGCTTGCCCCATTGTACGCTGCATGGGGCAGAAAGGGAGAGCTCAGCTTCTCCTTCACTGGGGAGCGGGAGAAAGCTGCAGAGGTTGATTTCTGAAGCATAGAATAGAGAAGATAAAGTTTTTTAAAATGTGCCTCTATCTCCAAGAATTCTCTGCATGCAGCAGAAAGGAGGAAATTGCGCTCAGGAGCTGTCAGTTGGATTGCAGTAAAAACTCCGGTAATGATGCCCTGTCCATGGAAGCTTTACCAGCCTTTCCTGTAATTGAATGTTCTGACCTTCTCAAGCCCCTTTCTATAAAATAAATAAAACACAAAATAAATACATAATCCTTCCATTTCGACTTTAGGAACAAACTGAAAATTATATCAGTTAAAATAGAACAAGCTTCATTTAAAGAATACAGTAATTGGAGAGTGTTTCTGTCCTGCCAGGAAAAATAAGCTGGGTGAAAAAAAGCAAGGGAAAAAAACAAAAAGAGGAAAACAAAATATAGTATGAAACTATCTCTTTTAACTATTTTCTTTTTCCTTTAGTGAAATTCTAGGGGTAAGAGAACTGAATACTTGTATGTGATTAATTTAGGGAACTGCTTACTAAAAATTGGCATTTGGCAGGTTTCATAAGAAGCTACAAACATAGCAAATTAAGTGGAGGCAGTTAGAGAACTAAAAACAACAGTAAAGTGTGAGAAGCAGAATGATTAATGTATGTAACATGTATAAAATCTTCCTGGACTTATTTCAGTAGTTGCTTTATACAGTAAAGAAACAGCTTCAGAACACTGGCCTGAAATCACAATAAAAGAAAAAATATATATATCTGAAAGGTAAGACTGTAAGTAAGATGAGGATATTGGGGTTTTTTGGGTGAGAAATACCACCATTTCCACATATTTCTACTTGTTTCAGATTAGCAAAAAACCCCTTTTTACTTATTCCTCCTACAACTGGCCTCAAACTTGTTTAGTCTTTAGCCAAACTGAATTTTGTGTTTTGATTAAGGCAAAGTGGGTCCTTCTGTGTTTAGCTTTTCTCTTTCAGTGAATAACAAACAGCCTTTGAAAAACCAGCCAAATCTTTAATATAATTTTTTAAGTTTCTTGCAACCTTGCATCATTACATCCTTCTGCCTGATCAGATATCAACTGAGATTTTGTGTGAGAAAACCAAATAGCATTCATTTTTAACGTCTACGTGCTGAGACACAAAAACACTTTTTTGCTAATGAAAGACAAAACCCAAACCATGTGGATATCAATGGAGATCTACCACTGCTTCAACAACATCTAGTTACTCCAGGCAGGAGCCATTCCAGCAGTTAATAGACTTACCTGTAGTGAGCCTATTCTCACCTCAGTCTCTGTAAGTCACATGCAGTTTTAAGAGGCCAGGAATGTAAATTTATTCTAGCAAATGGACTTTCTGGAGAGTTTAACTCTCACCCAGTGACACCGTTCTCTGCATTTGTAGAACAGGGTCTGAAACAACAGTCTGTACTGCAGGTACACTTACAAAAAAGGTTTGGTGGAGCAAAGAAGGTCCCTAGGGTGAGTTTAGATGGGTAGCCAGGGTCCTCGTCCTGTTTGTATGACAGACCAGGCCGGGGCTGGCAGAGAATGAGTTTCCCTCAACTGCTAAACCTGCTCACAGGACAAGCAAGGGCGAGTGGTAAAATCAACAACAGGTTCTCAACATCACCCCCCTCAACTGGCCTGGGAAGTTGGTCACTCTCTCTCTGGTTTAAAAACACAGAAAATGTGGCTGAAGTCTCATTTCTATTTCTTGTTAAGTACTGAGCAGCGGTCTTGGGCTTAGAGTGTACTAAGGGAAGGAAATCTCTGTTTTCTCCTTGGTGGTTCCAAAGGTCTTCTATGCAGGTGTACGAATACTGTTTCATTTCCTGTACATCTTTTAACATTCCTAATTTTCTTTTTTTTTTTTTTTGCCTGTTTTTGTTGTTTGTTTGTTAGTTTTCTTTTCTTTTTTTCTTTTCCTTTTTCTTTTCTTTTCTTTTCTTTTCTTTTCTTTTCTTTTCTTTTCTTTTCTTTTCTTCTTTTCTTTTCTTTTCTTTTCTTTCCTTTTCTTTCCTTTCCTTTCCTTTCCTTTCCTTTCCTTTCCTTTCCTTTCCTTTCCTTTCCTTTCCTTTCCTTTCCTTTCCTTTCCTTTCCTTTC
>RAHM01000149.1:1378850-1434369 GCA_003713295.1 Parotia lawesii | reverse complement strand
TTCTCTTCTCTTCTCTTCTCTTCTCTTCTCTTCTCTTCTCTTCTCTTCTCTTCTCTTCTCTTCTCTTCTCTTCTCTTCTCTTCTCTCTTCTTTTTTCTCTCGTTTTTCTTTTCTTTTTTTCCTATACAGACCATAAAGTTTTCAGAACAAGCACTGTATTTTCAAGCATCCTTCTAGACTTGTAGCATAATGGAGCCTCTGGGGCTTACAATAGAATGAACAATAATTGCTTTAATTCATTGTGCAAAAAGAAAAGAGCTTCTCAAAATGGCTGTCAGAATAGGTCGAAGTCTATTATGCATATTTATTTCTGCTAAGATTTGTAAATATTTTAACAGGCTTGGGTTTTATCTGGGTAAAATTTAGTTATCAATTACCATGGTTTATGTGCAAAATATTGTCCACAATAAGTGTGCAGGGCTGTATTAGTCACTGTTACGAAGAATGTAAGCAAAGCAGTTGAAATAAAAGCTAAGCTTGAGTAAAGGTAATTTTGCTTTTATTTTCCTGTACTATATGACATAAGATTTCTCCTGTTATATAGTTCTCAAATAGGACTGTGACCCAAAGTTAATGCTATTTTAGGGACACTGCTTTTGGAAGATGAGCAAATTGGTTTGGCTAATAAGAAACATAATTCCTATTGCCTGTCCTCAGACAAGTATATTTGATAACAATGGCTTCCTTTTTAATTTTTATTTTCAAAATATATATTTTCTGTTGGGGAACTCGCACATCAAACTGCTTTTTCCAAAAAGTTAATTACAAATTGAAAAATAACAATGAAACTTTATGTGTAAAGGAAAAAAAGAGTAAGAAAAATATATTTTTAATTTTTCTAAAAAATCTGTTCCAAACCGTAACAAGAATTAGAGGATATTTTTAAAAATATCAATTCTAATGTCATTCGGACTTCAGTAGGTACATGTATAATATTAGTACTAAAATTTAGACCCTTTCTTCTAATTCTTTCTTAACTATTTATTTTCTGGTTTCTAAGTTATGCAAATAGTTCACTTAATAATAATTATTATACTTATTTTAAAATTTTCTCATTTTACAAATAATTAAAAGAATTTTTCACAGTGTTTTAAGGTCATTTGGGTATCTGAAAGTTACTTCATCACACACTGTATGTATAAAACTGTCCCATTTATTCAGTGTTCATCAAGGGGAAATTAGAGATTACTTTAGAATGTGATATAGTTATGTTTTTTTCTTGAACATTCCGAATGCCTTTTCAGAATTTTATAACAATTAATTTGTTTAATTTTAAGAATAAATTGTATTAATTAAGATAGATTTTATGTGTGTTTGTAAATTCAATCTCATTTTTTTTGATAAATAAGACAGGTTGAAATTATAAAAATCTAAGTTTCAGAAAGAAATGGATAGAGAAGGTTGAAGTAGCATAATTCATATATATATATATTTTTTTTTCAATTAAAGAAAGAAGTTTTGGCAGGTTAAAATGAAACATTGAATGAAAACATTGATTTGAAATTAAGGGTTTCATTTTGAAAAGCTTACGTGAAACACACATTTTGCATCAAATTAGTATCATAAATTGAAATGCCACACAAATTCTAATTTAATTCAAATTCCAATTCAAAGGAAAAGGGTTAAATTGGAACTGAGCTTTTAAAAGAAATATTTTATTCTGTTCCAAATTACTGCTTTTTAAAATCAGAAAGATCATCACAGTGGACAGTCCCTACATACAAGTTTGAATATAATGAAAGCTCATTTTTCAAAGAAAAAGCATACAAGCAAACAAATATTTTTCATCAGAACAGTTTAGCTCTAGCCTGATTCCTTACATATCCATCTTGGATGTGTCGGAACAAGGTTCTCTGGAGCAGAGACACATTTTTACCAGTGTTCATATGATAATAACACTCCAGAGAGATGTGTTTCATAAGCAGCTGCCTCGTTAAAGAGATTGTTCTTAGGATGTCATGAACAAGGTCAGACACCTTAGTACCAGGAGAAGTGAAAAGAAAAAAAAAAAGCTAAAAAACCAACAAAACCCCAGTGCAAGAAACAACTGAAGGAAAATGCTAGAAATTGTTCATGTGCCATAAAAAAGAAAGGACTCTTTTGTGACAAAAGTGTTCAAGAATGCAAAAAAAGAGTTATCGGGCTGAATCTAAGTGAATATACCGCACCCTGCATACAGAGCCAGGAATAATTGGTCTGCATTTTAGTTATCATTATTCAGGTAGAATAGTCTGAGAGATCCCAGAAACATCATTGCCCACTAAACATTTAACTAAACAAAACCATGGATGTTATTTGTATCAGATTCTTCCTATTTTGATGAACATTTGTCAAGAAGGCAAAGGGAATAATGAAAGACTGCATCATATCTGGGAGTTACTGTGTGTTGATATTGTAAGGTATTTTGATCTGTTTTATGCTTTCAAACATGTAAGAGCCGTTTCCTGTGGAAACGTTCTCAGTCAGACATACAGCTCTTTTTTTTTGAAGCTACACATATCAGCAGAAATATTTCTGCTTTCCCAAGTGTCTCTCTGACTGAATGTAATTTTAATTTCTAGATATGTTTTGGATGAAGGTTAAAAAATGAAATAAAGCTAAATAAAATTTTTAAAAACCCCAAAAAATCAAAATAAACCAAAACACAACAAAGTAAAATAAAATAGCAATACCCCCAAAATAAAATAAAATAAAATAAAATAAAATAAAATAAAATAAAATATCATAATATAATATAATAATAAAATATCAGCCCTTTCTGCCATAACATCACAGATAACATTTAGCCAATCTTTTCTTTCTCTGAGTTCTGTGGCGGTATGATAATGAGAAAATGTAGTATGATGAAGAGGAAAACATGATCAGTAAAGGATGATATATTTGTCTACAGCACACATGGCCATTTTTCTAATGTCTAGGGGTCTGTTTATATATTATCCAGTTATGTCTGAGGTTGTTAGGTACAAATAAAGAGAGTATTTCTTTGCCTAAGAGGAACCTGGTTTCAGAGAGTTCTCCCTTCACATCAACTTAAATCTGTGCTGCTTTCAAATAAAATTATGGGGAAAATGAAGGAGAAATGACTTGCCCATCACTAGCTCTGTTACAAAATGAATCAGGTGTATGGTGGTGGAGATAAATGCCCAAATGTAGGTACAAGGTAGAAAATCTCTTTCTATGATAGCTGAGCATTTAATGCCTGTAATAGGTACATTTTCCCAGGCACCTCATAGGAGCAGTGTTAGAAGCAAGGGAAGATTACTTGATCTTAGGGATCCACCTGGAAATCAGCACAGAACCTGTAGCTTTTAAATTTATTTTTAACATTGTTTTTCCTTTGTCCTAAAGGTATTTCTGGACATGATTGCCAATGTGTAAAGCAAGAATTTGTTTGTTTGTTTTTTTTTTTTATTTTTCCCTTCACTGTCTTTTTCGCTTTTGTTATTATTTTAGCTGGAAGATAAGAATTTCCTCTCCAAATATGTGAGTATTGTATCCTAAAACGGACAACTCTCACATGTGGATATACAGGAGATTAAGGTTTAAACTACATAATCTAGGCAGTAATGATAATATTGTCACAAAGCCATGGAGATGCTTGGCCAGAACACATTTATCTCCACTTGAGTTCTTGGTTGCATTTTTACAGTCTGCACTGAAACCTTGGCTCCTATGGGTTACTTTTCCAAAGTAATTAACTGAGAAGTACTTTGATTGTGCCTTTGCAATCTTCTGCTGCAACTTAGCTGGGCTGTTGTTGAAGATGAGTGTTTTCTATGCACTGAATTTGGCCTCTACTTATTTGCAAGCATCCTCTCTTCTCAAATGTGAGAGAAGTAGAGAAGAAATTCCACACCATGAAAGAGAGGAATCCATTAATCACCCTATACTGATAGTTGCCAAGAAGAAAATTCATCTAAGTTGTTTTCCTATGCACACTGGAAAGAAAGAATGAGAGCAAGAGAGGCAAAAAGAGAAACAGAACAACTTGAAATACTAATAAAAAACACACAAGCAACTTTAAAATATTGGAGAGACACAAATTTTAAATACTAAAATATTAAAATTGATTGAGGTTGTGAAATAAGTGTATTACTTAGTCCTCTGTGCATTAAAATTAATTTTTCATCTTCTTATCTAAGCAGCTTCCCTATTGGCTTTAGCTGAACATTCTTAATATTTCATATGCTTAAGGGAAAAAAGCTGTATTCTGACATCTTAACATCCCTGAGAATGTTTAACTTTATTTCTTTTTCTTCTCCTTTGCAAAAGGTTTTCAAATCACGCATGAACAAATGGAAAGAGAAAAAAAAAGAAGCACAGTTTTGCTGCACCATTCTGGGTTTTATTTCCCATATGATTGTGTATGCAAGTGCTAAGGACTCTATTCTTCTCTACATTATTATTTTTCTCTTCTTTGTTTCCCACTATCTCACTCATGTGGCTTGCATCATGCAGTAGCCCCACCAATGTTGAGAACATCACTAATTTGATTGTAACTGAACAATAATAAATGATGAAGCAACTTCATCTGAGCTGGAAGATCTGGCCTTAACCTCTCTCTATTTACAGCTCTGGAAGGCTTGTATTCAGGAGAATTTAAATCAGCAGAGACATGCCAGTCCTCATGTAGTGCAGCGCTGACATAAACATAGCTAAACTGCTGCTATTAGGAGATAAGTTCTTATTTTGCAGCCCCACAAACAAAAGGTTTTAGTATATCATCATTGGTGCTAAAAGCAGCATAGGCAAATGGCCCTGGATAAGGCAAACAAGTGCTTAAATCACTACAGCTTGGTCTCTGCCAGGAAATTAAATATGTAAAACCTTCAATATTATGGTCCTTATATTCACATGCTGAGGCTGTACCATGTGATACGACAGGGTTTTATGCCCTAAGGGCCACTCTCAGAGCTGCGGTTCTTCCAATGAAGCTGTAATTTTGTACCTTTCAGCATAAAGTTATATGCAGATCTGTGTATCCTCCTGAAATTGTTCTGTTCCCAGCACTCTGACCTTTGCCTTTGGTCTGGCGTGGGTGTATCTTTACACGCATACAATTACAGCTGGACCCTGAGACCTCTTTATTGCAAGTGCTAGAAGTCTTGACTTGACTCTCATGGCATTGCTGAAGAAAAATTTTGAAATAATATTGCCTGCTCCCATCCCAGAGGAGGGAAAACCCCCAAAGCTAACAACAAAAAAAAACCCCAAAACAACCAACCAACCAAATAAAAAAACAAAACCAAAAAAATACCCCAAAAAATCACACCAAAACCATTGAATACTGAATATTCGACTTGCCCATTGGTCCTTTCATTGGCAGCAATTCCTTCATGGAAGCACTCACTAACATATGTGAAACCCAGAGCGTCTGGGAGTAGTGTCAAGGTGAACCGAGCTCAGGAGAGATCATTTTGACAGACCGAAGTTTGTACGAATAAAGGCTCGGACTCTTTTTATTCTCTGATTTTAAGTGTAGAATTTAGTATTTAAGGTAGTGAAATGAACATCCTAAAATCCCTCTGTAACTGATGGAGAGAGATGAACATCTCCATATCTTTGGAGCCACAGGCCACGGCTTAAATAGAGGTGAATCTAGCCTTTCTGTCCAGTGTGTCTTTTCCTTTGTTGTCTTATTACTCCACAAGATTTGCAGACATTCTGTTGTCTCTCCTACTCCCTTGTCCCCTTCTCCCCACATCAAAACTTTACTGTACCCTAGACTATTGCAGGAACTGACATTTTACCACATTCTTCTCCTTGGCCAACAGTCAACAGTGAAGATCTTTCCCTGTGGGCATTTCACTTGAAGTAATGGGTGTCATTTTAGTTAGTCATTTATACCATAGTTACAGGATAGCAGGATTTCTAGGAGAAATAGGGACTCTTCTGGTCTGTTTTTAAATATGCCCAGAAGATGCCTGGACACATCTTTCTGAAGTTCTTGACAGCTCAAACTCAGATTGCTTTTACACCCTGCTAAAAGCAACACCATACTAAATTCAGTTCATGCTTAAGATTGAATGCTACCTGGATTTGCTTTTGAAAACCACAGCTGCTGTATATAAAAGGGCTATCTTTACAATTCAGGACAAAGCTGAGTATGTATTGTGACATCTACCAAAATACTGTGAAATCTATTTTCATATTGCACACATGAGATCTCTAAATCTACCCTCATAAGCTCAAATAACTCACAAAAGTCTGCTTTTTTAGCCTAACCAGTAACAGATGCCTACTCCTCTGTATGGCCTATGCACACATGAAGAGGAGGAATGGTTTCTTTCTCCTTCTAAATCATGTCTCTCATACTGTGGCTCGAGCACAATACTTCATAGCTAGATTCTCTTGGTTTTTGCAGCTAAGTTGCAGTTAGATTCCTCATGATCTAACCATTTTTCTAACAAATGAAAATTTGTCAATTTAAAGGGACCAGAGATCCAGGAAGGATCTGGATTAAAGTCCATCTGTAAACTGGTGTCTAAACAAACAAGACTCTCACCAATGACCACAGAATATAATAGGGAGATCAGTCTCACTTATGGATAAATTATATAACTCAGAACTGGTGGAAAATGCAGGTTTTTTTTCCTTATTCTAGTTCTGTGAGGTCTGTGAATTTAACAGCCCATTTCACTCCAGGTTCTGTTTACATTTTGTCTTCCTTTTCTTTCATTGTTTTTAAGGTACATATTTTGATTAACTTCGTTTTTAAGAGATTCTTCTGAAGGCAGTTATACTCAATCTCTGTTTCTCTGGAGAAGCAAAGAAGTGAAAGGCACAGCATAAACCTATTTTCCTTTTCCTCTGTTTCACACCTTTCCCAGAAAACATTGGACTTCTTATGATGGAAATACTGCTGAATTGCTTAAAACTGAAAGGTTCTGTGGAACTGTGTGAGTTTTTAAGATGGTCTCCCTTAGATCCCAGATAAATCCTGAAACTGCAGCATGAAACGTAGAAGGTATGGAAGGCTCAGTGAGCCCATCATGCAAACAAACATATCAGCCACATGCCTCCAACTATGGCTACTTGATGGGTAAGCTCATTTTTCCCTAGAGTCTTCCTGGGCAACATTGATTGTATCACTTTCAATATCTCTTCTTTGGTTACAGGCAACTCCAGAGGTTTCTCTCTCTAAGTTGCCTAGCTTGGTCAATTCCTATTTATCTGGATATTCTTTTACCTTTTTCCTGGACAGCAAGGGTTTGTGATCGATAGTAAGCCTCATAAAAGACCTACAAACTATCGCTAACCCTTCTTCCTTGTGTTACCAATGCCCCCTTTGGGTCCACAGAGGAGTGCTGTCAAACAGCATGACAAGTCAGCAGGTACCATCTATACTCACCAATTACTTGGCATTCTCATTTCCCTCCTAGCAGTGGCTTTATTCAGAGTAGAGCTCCTTTTGCTTTGTTTCTTCCCACACCTTGTCCCCTTTATGTATCAGGGAAAATTGAAAAGCCTCTCTTGGGGTCCGGGGACCAGGACAGTGGTAATTTAACCATTGTAGTTTCCCTTGTTTTTCATTCCCTCATAAATTCATAGTTCAACCTCAACTGCTGCACCCATTTGGTTTCAAAAACTTTCTTTTTCTTCCTTTTACACTCAAAAATCCTATGAAAAATCAACAGATAAAGTATCCCTCGAATTCAGTCAAAGCTTGGAATTGCTATGGCTAGCAGATCTTTTCATTAGCCACGTTTATGTTCAATCCTCCAGTGCATTCAATCATTCCAAAAGTTCCAGTTTTGGATCAGATGTCATAAGAATCAGCCAGTAAAATTTTAAAAATGTACTCCTTGTGGTATACTTTATCATTCATGCACACAAATTCAATTGAGCAGCTCAAACTCATTCTGCAAAATTTGGTGCTCCAGAAGATAAACAGAATCACAGAATCATGGAATAAGCTGAGGTGGAAGGGATGCACTAGGGTCATCGAGTCCAGCTCCTGGCCTTACACAGGACACCACAAGAGTCACACCCTGTGCCTGAGAGCATTGTCCAAACACTTCTTGAACTCTGCCAGGCTTGGTGCTGTGACTACATTCCTGGGGAGCCTGTTCCAGTGCCCAAACGCCCTCTAGGTGAAGAAACTTTTCCTGATATCCGACCTAAACCTCCCCTGACACAGCTTGATTCTGTTTCCTCAGGTCCTGCCACTGGGCACCACAGAGCAGAGATCAGTGACTGCCCTTCGTCTTCCCCTCACAAGGAAATTTTAACTGTGATGAGGTCTCCCCTCACTCTCCTCTTCTCCAGGCTGACCTGACCTCACATAGCTTCCCCTCTAGACCCTTTTCCATCCTCATGTCCCTCCTTTGGACACTATCTAGTGGTTTCATATCCTTCTTATATTATGTCACCCAAAACTGCCCCCAGGACTCAAGGTGAGGCCACCCCAGTGAAAAGCAGAGCAGAACAATCAAAACTAGCACTTGTTAAACCCATGATCTTTGTTTATTTTGTCATTAGTGAATGGTTTACTCTAGTTGATAATACTAGCACATCAGAAAGTCACACTTCTAAATTATGGCTCATGACTGAGCTAAAAATCTCAGTTTGGAGGGAAAAAAAAACAGAAAAAGGTTTTGAACAGTTTTTTTCCCCAGAAGAAAAAAAAATAAATTGAGTTTCTTCAAATGGAGATGTCATAAAATTTTAATGAAAATTCTTTGCAAAAGGAAATCTGACCTGGACTGTCCAAAGGGATATTCCATACCCCTTTATTTCTACCATATAACATCATGCTCTGTATACAAACTGGAGGAAGGTGTCTGGAAAGGGTCTGTCTCTGATCAGAGATAGTCTCAGCATCAGTCAGTGGGTAGTGAGTAATCTTATTGGGCATCACTTGTCTTCCTTCAGTTTTATCCTCTTTTTCTATGTTTCTATTGCTTTTATAATTGTAATTATTATTATCACCATCATCATTATATTTTGCTTTGTTTCAATTATTAAACTGTTCTTATCTGAACCCATGAGTTTTACTCTTTTTCTGATTCTCCTTCTCACTAGGGAGCAGGTAGCAGAGTGAGCAAGAGACTGACTGATACTTACTTGCCATCAGGTTAAATCATAAAAATAGCACAGGTGAAATTTACAAGAGTGAAACTCCATTTGTTTTATGTAGCTTTTCATCACAGGGATATCTTGGATCTGCAATTTCTCATTTGGTTTTCCTGACTCCAGACCTGGAAAACTGTTTTTAGCTAAAGATTCTAAGCGAGTATCCTGTGCAGTTTGGAGATAAAGCTACCAAGTTCAGCCCATGGTTATTCAGAAGGCAGAAGTTAGATCCATTCTGGAACTCTGTAGTCACTTCAAGCATTTTTACATGTCTGCTAATTTTGGACAAAAAGGTGAAAACTCTGGAAATCTCCTGGCCAAACAGTCTTGAGCAGAAGAATAGATAGAAAAAAAAACCCCAAAACATCAGTCTTTAGGATAGCACTGAGTAAAACAATGATAAAGAATTAAAGCATTCATAGCTTTCAGCAACTCACGTAGTATGCTGAAATTTATTGTTTAAGTCTTTCACTGAATTTACAAAGTGTTCTAGTGTTCATGCCAGTTTGTTGCTGCTGTTTCAACTGGGCTAACTCATTAGTCATTTTGCATAAATGTGATTACACACCTTACAGAACAGTTAAGAATTAGGAATCCATTTTCAAGTTCTATATTGATTCTCATTCTGTTAATTATACTATTAACTAAGGTTAAAATTATAAACCAAATGAGTATCACTTTTTGCTTTAGGAGTTACAAGTGTAGCATAGGAATCTGATATCTAGAGATGATTATTTCTTTCCACCAACTATAGCAGAAGCCAGAGGGCAAATATGTTGATAATTTAGGTAGCTCAGTTAGCTGCCAAAAGTCAGATGGAAGGAATTGTTATTCAGCTGTGACTTCAGTCTGCTGGGAAAAGACCATCTAATACCTTGCAGGGTGACTCTCAAAAGCTTTCAGAAAGGAGATGAAGCCAAGGACGTTGGGTTTCTTCACTCCCTATCACTTTTGTTGCTCCCCAGTGAGAAGAGAAATGGCCTTTGCAAGCTATTACAGAACTGGAGGCTTCTTTTCTCTTTTCTTTTCTTTATTCTTTTCTTTTCTTTATTCTTTTCTTTTCTTTTCTTTTCTTTTCTTTTCTTTTCTTTTCTTTTCTTTTCTTTTCTTTTTTCTTTTCTTTTCTTTTCCTTTCTTTTCTTTTCTTTTCCTCTTCTCTTCTCTTCTCTTCTCTTCTCTTCTCTCTTCTCTCCTCTTCTCCCTTTTTCCCTTTTTCCCTTTTTCCTTTTTTTCCTTTTTTCCATTTTTCCCTTCTTCCCTTTCCCCCCCCCTCAAATTTCACTTAAGACTCAAAACTGAAATATATTCTTCCCCCTGAAACAAAAGAACAGATTCATTAAGAGCCAGAGGAATGGTATGCTCAAAATGTGACCCTGCATTTTCACTGACTGAATTGTGCATATACATTGGGGCTTCTAGTAGTTTAAACACTTGTGATAGGATCACAAAATTATAGAATCATCAGGACTGGAAAAGACCTCCAGGATCATCAAGTCCAGCCTGTAACACAACATCACCTTCTTCAAATAAACCATAGCACTGAGTGCTGTGACCAGTCATTTCTTCAACAAGTTCAGGGGTGGTGTCTCCATCACTTTCCTGGACAGCCCATTCTAATGCCTGACCACCCTTTCAGTGAAGAAATCCTTCCTGACGTCCAACCTGAACCTCCCCTGGTGCAGCCTGAGGCTATGTCCTCTTATCTTAATTCTGGTTATTTTTTCAGATAGTCGAAAAGAATGATATGCTGCCTCTGAGCCCCCTTTTCACCAGGCTGAACAACCCCAGCTCCCTCAGCCACACTTCACATGATGGTGATATAGGTCCTGGTTTTAGGACATGGTTTTAGTCACAGTAAGTGCAGTTCCAAACTGAGGATTCTTGCCTTTTCCTGAATAAAGTTAAGATGGATCTGATCCAGACATTCCTTGTTGACTTTTGAGAGATCAGCATCACTGTTTAGACAAACAGTTCTGGCTCCAGATTCAGAGATGAAAGAAGCAGAAGAAAATCCACCTTGAGGACCCTATCAGGGTTTAGGCAGGATCTAAATATCAGAATCCTTCACAAAGTAAATCATAATCTTGTGCTGGTGAGGCAGCTAAGTGTGGCAAACAATGCTACTTAAGCCCATGAAACTCAAACCAGAAAAGACAGCTACTGGTCTTTTAAAAGCTAAACACTGCTGCATACTTAAGGTTCACCTGGGAGATTGCTCTTGGTCTTTGTATGCCTTAGATAGATATGCAAGTGCATGAAAAACAGTCAGTGGCAAACAGTTTGGAAGAGAGGAGACAGTGCAACACAAGATTATGATTTACAGGAAAAGATTTTTTTTTCTTCTCTGACTGAAGGATGCCTACTTGCCTTTTGTGATTTGATCTAAATTTATTGTGATAGCTGGAAGTGGAGATAACAGAAAAATATTTTGTCTAGTTTGGTAACTAATGAAAAACACAATTCATTATAAAGATGGCTCATTGTGATCTTGGACAAACCAGGAGTGTCTCTCTTCCTCTTCTTCCTTTCTTCCTCATTAGTTTTCTAATTACATTTCAGGAACAATAGGAACAGACTGGAAGGGGATTTGCATTCTGCTCCTTTAGAGCAACTCTCGACAGAACAAAGGGACGTAACCTCAAATTGCACCAGGAGACGTTCAGATTGGACATCAGGAAGAATTTCTTCACTGAAAGGGTGGTCAGGGCTTGGAATGGGCTGCCCAGGGAAGTAGTGGAGTCACCACCCCAGACTTGTTCAAGAAATGACTGGAAGTGGCACTAAGTGCTATGGTTTAATTGACAAAGTGATCAGTCACAGGTTGAACTTGATGTTCCTGAAGGTCCTTTCCAGGCTAAATGATTCTGTGATTCTATGATTCTGTGGCACATTGCTCTGTTTTATCCAACTGTCTAACACATGACCAAGATGCCTTTGTGAGTCATGGCCACTGAGTACTGGCTACTGAAGAACTTGTGCTGTAGAACACAGAGTACTGAGTTCTGGTGCAGCTGTTTGCAAAGATTTCTACGGCAATCCCGAATTTGTTACACCATTTCTAAAATTTAAGGATCACATCTGGAAAAGCATGCTCAAGGAACTTATCTAGGGCATCATCCTCTTAAAAGTTAACTTTACTGTGTCCAATGAATGAAATACTGAACAGCAGGCATATTATTTTTAAAAGGGATATAAAACAATAGCGAAGCACTGCCTGATTATATTACAGCATCTATCTTCTCATGTATCAGCAAAAACTAGCACTGAAGTATACCTAATTATCATATTTACAGTGGTACAGGTAGTAAAACAGTTATGTTTTGCATTGCTCAGGATGTTCAGGTCTGAAATAGATAAACTATGTGGGAGATTAGTAATAGGTAATTATTCTCTACTTACATATTCAGCTTCATATTTCTAAATTAAGGTAAGTGGAAAAAGCTTATAAAATATTCAGGGCTCTTTTATCTTTCCTCCTCCCTCTTATTAGAAACTGTGCATGAATTTGCATAGAATAAACTGAGCCCATAAATCATAGCAGAAACTGCAAGAACGCTCTTTGTAAGTTATAATTTAAGGTTAACTGTAGCACATTTTGCTTACTGTATTATTAATGACTTTAGTTCACTCATGACAAGATTACATATTAAAAATTGTTGGTAGACAAAACTCCAGTTCATAATCAATTTACTTCCTAACCTTAGAAAGCCACTCACCATGTTTTCATACTTCCAAAGAAGGAACTATCAGGAATAAAATTTATCAAGCAATGTGTTCACTGATCCTGTTCTTCAGTAGCTCTGATGCCTTGGTCAAGAGGTTTAGGCACAGAGCCTCACGTGGAGCTTGAACTGTGCGTCCATGACATATAGAAGGCTGGATATAATCTATTGTCTCCTGTGGTCTGGAACTTACGGCTGTGCCCAAAAGGAAAATTCCAGCAGGAACACCTGGAGAACTTCAGAATAAGTTGTTTAATGTGTTATTTCTGTTTCTCATCCTAATCTTGAAGAGGCATTAACCAGATATTCTCAGAACCACATCTGTTTCTATTACAGGTATTCTCACTCCATGTTCTGTTCTACCTGCTAAGAGACACATCTGGTACCTAGGCAAAATAGTTCAATCTTCACTACTTTCTTACCATCAAATGTCCTGCTGAAATCTAGGAACTGTTGTGTGCTTGAACATTACTGATGATTGTCAGATATTTGCAAGGCTTGGACCACACGCATCTGAGTCTGAAGCCTACATAACAGAATGCTTTTCCTTTCTTACATTTTGCAACCATATTAAAGGAATTCTGTAACATTAATTTGGTAGTTTAGGTTCTTCTTCTTGGCTTTCATTAGCTGGTAACTTTGCTTACAACTGATGACTCTAAAAATACTGCATGACTTCCAGGGAATCAGAGGGGTAGTTTCTAATGAGTGCATCCATAGTTTTCCAAGATCCACAATGAAATAGCAGGCTACAAGTAGACTAAAATAAAAAGAAAAAAATCTAATGAACACAAAAAATAATTTAATACTTATATAACCCCATTATATAGGACTAAATTTCAGGTCACCGGCTCTTTGACATAGCATGATTTGTCTCACATTTTTTGTGGGGTTTATCATTATTGTTGTTGTTGTTGTTGTTATTTACTATGCCTGGCTAAGTAAACCATTTACAGTGACTTAATACTTCAGTCTTGACAATAGCCTAACCAGGCTTTTAGCAACGTGATGATTTGTCCTTGATATCACCCAAAACAAGAGCTTCCTGACATCAATCAAAATGCTGTTCTTCTCCTTTGAATTTTACAGGACCTATCCACTTTTTTTGATAAACCTGAAAACAATGAATAAATGTGATTTTTCCTTTGAAGAGAGTTTCCATATCAAATGAAAATTAACACTTTATGTCCTAGAAATGAAATCTTCTACTTGTTACATTTGCTTTAAATACCACATCAGAGGGTTGTCTTCTTAGGAAAATGCACACTCTAATAATGATTTACTTGTTATTTATCATGCCATTTTTTGTACAGTCCTAAAAGAGAGGAATGAGTGTTTAAATTTTCTCCCGTTCTTTTGGTTCCGTTTTTCTTTTTTTTTGGTAAAGAACAGTTAGGATTCAGGTGAAATTTCTTTGTCAAGTATACTTTTGAAAACAAATGTCTCAAATATTGCATTTTGATATTGCCAAACTGAAAATTTCCTATAAGAAGTTGCTTTTACTCAAAATTTGGTGAAATATTGCAGAAAAGTACTGAAGGTCAAGACAAAATGTTAATGTTTAAATTGTTTGATAGACAAAAGACCTTTTTGTCTGCATATTTTAAATTAGGAAAAGACCTCTCAAAGTTCTGACTTCTTAATATTACTCAGGAAAGGAAATGTTTCAATATTTTTCAGTTTTCATTTCTTATATAACACAAAAAAATTTTGATCATCTCTTATTTATCCAGACTAATCCTTCCTTCTGAAAGTTGGTTTGTATAATCTGGTTGGTTTAGTTTCCCAGTGGCTTTGATCATATATTCCCACAAAATTTCTATATCTTTCTGAAATAAAGAAAACAAAATAACATAATCAAATCAGGTGTCTTCAAAATTCATAGTCCTTTAAAGCAAACATAGGATTTTAGGTCATACACTGAAGTTTCAAATAAATAAATAAATAAATAAGTGAAAGCTTTCATCAATTACACAGAAAAACATAATATAACCTCCCACTAAAATAAAAATCATCACTGACCTGCAGACAAGTTGTTTAATGTTTGTAACACAGAAAATGGACATCAAAGAATCAATTACACTGCAAGTAGATTGGAAATTGTAATATCTTTAATGTCTATATTCAGAGGGAAAAAAAATGGTCTCGTGAATAAGATAAGTGTCCTTCATACTACACAAATTGAGTTGCAAGACTTTTTTTTTAAGGTGCCTTTTTTTCCAGAAAACAGATTTATTTTACAGGCGTGTGCTTGGTTTACTTAATAAGACAACATACTTCTATACCTTTCTTTTTTTTTAACACCGAACCTGTGATGAAAGGCAAAATTCAATAGAATCCTGATGGTAAATCACCATTACTCTTGCAAAGTGATAAATTTTACTCGTTCCTGATTAGCCCTCATTGTACCTCACATTAATGCTAACTTCTTCTGCAATCCCAGCTCTGTAAAGTCAAGACAGGTAAATAATCTTTCATACTAATTAGAATGGGGTATTATTTAAAATATTCCAGCTTTAATATACAGGCAAACACTGGTGCATCTTGAATGGCACATTAATCCCAGAATATGGTAGGTTGTTTACAGGGAGACACTGGCCTTTGAGGTAGAATTTGAACAAAATTAGCATAAAATAGGAATAAAGCAAACTGCATTCTTTCATACAAAGTGTAACCCATTTCTAAAGAGTAAAGTGAGATAGGATTGCATTTATGATGGAGTATGTGCATAAGAGTAATGTTGATAAAAAACATTATTGCCAAATAAAAACACAGAAAATGGTAGAAATTTGGTTTCCAGACCTATTTATTAAATTGCTCCATAAACTAAACTCTCCTGCATCTTTTGCAAGATGGCAAGATTATTAAAGAAGAAATGCATTGCCAAAGCTTTCTTAGTACTGTGAAGAATGAAAGATTTCTTCTTTTTTCCCCCTTTCCTGCCCTTAGAAAAATTCCCACCTTCATTGAAAATTTCACTATTTTAATTATAAATCTAAAAGTAATTATATAGTGGATTTTTGTATAATATTGCAGCTCTTTCAAATACAAATATTTGTTTAAGATATTTTTCACTGAAAAATGTTGATAGGATGATAATAAAAAAATAGTTTCTAACATACGAATAATATTTTGAAACAGGTCTATTCAGAACTTCAATTCTCTCTATTACTAACTAACGTCACTATGATTAATTGTGCAATAATAATGCGTAATAATATAAGCACAAATCACACAGTGAATAATAAAGGTGCTACATTATTGAATAGTTCAGCTGAACACTTACAGTCTGGAGAAGAAGAAAGAGCTGCACTCTCTTTTCTTTAATAAAGTGTTCAATGATTGAGGTTCTGGGCTCAAACCTAAGTAGACAGACATGCAGAATGAGCTGACAGAGCTTCAGCAGTCCAAAAAGGCCACATTGTTTTATTCTTGCATTAATGATTGAAAGGTGCTAGTGGACCTGTGAGTTAATAAGCGGAGGAAACTTTGGAACTAGGCACAGCTAAAAAGGCTGGTTAATATAAGAAATATTTCAGCCTTTCCTCCAGCACTGAATGCAGCTTGCAATCAATTTTTTGATTCTGAGGTGTGTCTCCCCACTATTTTCATGAACACAAGCCTCTGAGTGTTTTAGTTTACCAGAAAAAAAAAAAATAAAACAAAACCAAACCAATACTGAAATTTGATAACAGAGCCAGTTGTCAGGAATCCTACTAGAATGAATGACACATAACCAAGCATACTTTTTTGGAAAATTCATGACAGAATACCAGTAGACTATACACATACCAGAGGTTTCCCTATATATGGGGAATATTTATTAAATCTATATTTCATGTACATACACTTGCCTCCTTGTTTGTCAAAGTGGATTTACGAGTGATGGTTTACTCAGTCTGGAGAATTTAGGCTTTAGAAAGGAAAATGAGTTGAAAAACCTCTTTAGCATTACAGGAAAATATAAATTTAGGACCCTCAGAGCTATTGCAGTGGTATATATCCTGCCTTTGGTCTTCTTTTCTCAAGTGAATTTACTGTGGCCCATTACGTGACAGTTGTAGCAACTAAATAACAGTAGCTCTCCATTAAATAACAAAGATATGATTGGTGGTGTACTTTATATTCTCAAGGCAGCTTTCTAACCCCCTAAGTGGATAATTGTCAGTTATTGCTTTTAAACTGTGAGCCTTGCATGACTTTATTAAAAGTTTCTGAGATCCAAAACCTTATGAAGCTAATAGCAATATATACGGGAGGGGTGTGTGCTCTGCTCTGTTATAGGGAGGAACAAAATACAGGAAAGGTTGGGAACATGTGTCAGGTTTTTGACAGAGTCATGCATGCATCTTCTTCCTCAAGTGCCTCAGCCTTCCGATATCTGTGCAAGGGGCAGAATTTTACTTGGAAAATCTTGTTTATATTATTCCTCTCTTTCCTCACCATATTCCTCCAAGAATTTTGACAACCAGCAAGTAACACTTGTCTGCTCTTAAATAGCTATTTTGAATTGAACATACATATTGTTGATTGGAACAACTGAACATCCCCAGCTCCCTCAGCCTTTCCACATATGAGACATGCTCCAGTCCTTTCATTATCTTTGTTGCCCTCCACTGGACCCATTCCAAGAACTCCACATCGCTCTTGTCCCAGGGAGCCTGGAATTGGACACAGTGTTATGTGCCTTAAAACACTCATTTGAATACAACAAGCCACTTTTCCCTCAATTCCTTACAGGGCTTTCTTTGAAATCTCTGTTAAATTCTAATTATCCAAGTGCATGCTTTTCTTCTCCCAGATGTAATAAGAAGATGGGGTCATCTTGATTCTTTTCACTTTCTTTTTGTAAGAAACATCTTTTATGCATCATATAAATCATTATTCCTCAACGACAAGAAACTGTCACCCCCTGCTGTTACATAAGAATATGTGGAACTCATTTACGGCTCAGCTGTGGTCAGAAGTTGCATCGAGGAGGCATGCACAATCATAAAATTATACAATCATCGAGCTTGGAAATTACCTGAGTAGTTCAGCTCAGTGCAAGCCCAGTTAAAACTGAACATTCCAAGAATTGTTTGTCAAAGTTTTAAATCTCTCCAAGAATATAGCTCTGTGAACGTTCCTTTTTGGTGTGGGTGGGGTTAGAATTTATCCTCACATCTACTCAGAATTCCCTATGCTCCAGCTTCTCTCCATTGCCTCTCCACCTTCTCCAAGAACAGTCTGGCTCCATTTTCTTTACAGCCTCCCACAACATAGCTGTAAAAGACTTGGCCTAGAGATCTCCCTTTAAACTTCTCTTAAGCTTGAGAAAAAACAGGTCTACAAGACTTCCATCCTCATAGGTAACTATTTTCAGTAAAATTAGAATAGATAGAACGGGAGGGAGTCAGCAAGATAGGCAGAAGAAAGGCTATTTTTTTTTTTTTTTTTAATCCAAGTTTCCTCCATCTAAAATAGTCCTAAAGAGACGTGACAATACATAGCATTTGGATTGCAGTTTTCATCAATACTTGACTGCACAGGAATGTGACAAGGGACAAATGCAATTATTTTTGAGTACTATGTAACAAATTTGAACAGTATGACTGCTTTCACTATTGCAATATCCTCTGTACCAGAAATTTTTATTCAATAGAAGTATTTTGGCATGGTGAGATCATATAATGTTAGACATGGATCAAGAAACAATGGCTTCAGAATATCCAGCTAGAGAAACTGCCTTTTACAGGCTTGCAAAGAACATGCTCCATTTCAGAAAAACAGCAGGCCTACTGAATTGATAGAGAATTCATTTCTCTCTGAAAATTACTATCTTATCTCTTAAAAGTCCAGACTTTGTCAGTGTTTCTTTGGCAAATCTTCTGGAGAAAGACATTTTTGTATATCAGTATTTTAAAAGTTATTTGTCTGACAGCTGAAAGAACATAAGACATGATAAAAAGAGGATGCAAATATTGTCATGTAGGCAACCAGGAAATAATGATTCAGTATTTCACACAATGTAAAAATGAACCAATGAAATAATTATGAAGCCAACTGAAAACAATTTTAAAAAGCATATAATTCTGTCATATTATTCACTGAAAATAAAAATTCACAGAAATTCACTGCCATATTATGGTGTGTTAGCAAAAGCAAAAAATGTATGGAAAAATTTTTTTTGTGAAGGATAAAGACATTACTGGCTATTAAGTTAGTCTGCTTGGGAAGTTTGTCAGAAGAATGCTAGAAACCGAAATGTTATAGCAGGAAAATATTAATTCTGTACATGCCCTGTCTTTCTATTTTAACTTTTTTTTTTTCTGCTGGTCATTTTCAGAGACCAGATACCAGGCAAGAAGGGCCCTTCACTCTATGTGGGGATGACAATCATTCCGTAATAATAGCTATAATATAACTGATTGAAAGACTGCCACCTCTGGAATTTGCTAGGACAATGTTGCAGTCTGGCTCGCAGTCCGTGACCATGCAGGCCATTTGTTGCCCAGCAGACCCCTGAGGATGATGAGGCATGGTGATGAACAGCAGTGCATACTGGCAGGAAACCCCACACAACAGGAGTATTCCACTAACAACCACTTACAGATTTGGACAAGCATGCGCCATATTCTCTCCCAGTCATCATGAAATTAAGGGAATTCTTGTCTATAACACGCTTAGATAACAGGGAAAAGCATTAAACAATATTCTATGACGTCATACTGTAAGTCCAGGTTAAGACAGGGGAAAAAAGGGGAGAAAATGCAGAGTTCACCTTAAGTTGACATCAGAAAACCCAGACTTTTTTTAGTCCTTTAACTCACATGTGCAACTTACAGCTTGATGTCTATTTTTTTCACTCATCATAAGCCTTATGAATGTATAAAACCCTTGCACAAATAAAACCCTGGTAAGTCTGATGCAAACATGCAGAAAACTATGGAAGGTCAAGTTTCTGAGAGAGAGCATGGTGCTGATAACATGCTTTAACCCAGGTCACAGCCTCAATCCCTGTATGGGCCACTCACTTAAAAGTTGCATTCGATGATCCTTATGGGTCCTTTGCAACACAGAATATTCTGTAAAATCTGTGAAGTTTCTATCCCTGTTAGCCACAAAAAAATGTGGCTTCAGTTCTCTTCATAGTAGCCAAGCCCAATATAAGTACTACTTGGATTTGCATGCTATGGGTTTCCTATCTAAAATGTGGATTTTAAAAGAGAAAATTAACCTTGCCAAGCATCATTACATGACAGAGTTACCAAGAAACTCTCCAGAGTCCAACATTCATGATTTATGAATCTATCTGAGTTCAGACACCTGGAAAATAAAAAGCATCGTGGTTAGGTCTTGTACAGTTTGCTAGTACATTAGTTATAATATTGTTGTCATTGAGAACCACATGTGTAGTTATACAGTGGAAATAATACTTATTTCTACCAGCAAATTTAATTCAAATCTTATATATCGGTAAAATCTCATTAATTATATCATACAAAAAGGTGAGACAAAATTCTGGTGCAACTCTTTGGCTCAGAAAAGTTACCTATAAATATACGAAATTTAATTTGATAGGAAACCAAAAGTCTACCAAATCCAAAACATTAGTTCTTTTCTATCCACCTGTATTTCTCATATAATTGTTATCACTGATGTATCTAAGAACCTTCCAGTAAAAAATTGAAGACATTTTGTCAACTTATTTTTCTCATCTTAATGTATACAAAGTTTATGCTAAATTATATTCTATGCCTTGATTCTGCCACTCCCAGGTAGATAATACTCTCATTTATAATATATTTAAGAAAGAGAAGAATTTTAACTTCTAAAAGAGGGTTGAGCATTTTAAACAAACAAATATATTAACAAAATTATCCATAATAGAGCAGACAGGTGCATGTCTGAAGGATCTAGCAGGAATACTGAACTACTGACTTACCTCACATGACGTTCTGCCAAAGGGAACTTTCCTGGGACACTTCTGTCTTCAAAGTACTTGCTTCTGACACCTGCATGTGTTCTAACCTTCAGTCATCAGAATAGCTGCATTTCAAACAGTGACCACAATGAACTCCAGTAGAGAAAAAAATGCTCAAGTCAGCTTTTACAAATCTCTTCAATACTTTAACTTATGTGAGAGATCAAAATGGAGAACGAGAACAATGTACTATGACAAAGAAGTATTTACAGGTTTTTTTTGTATAAACTAACATAAGAATAAAAATACTTTCAATAAGAGTATGTGCAGAAGTCAGATCTGGATACTATTTGAAACAATTTATTGTTTCAAGTTTTTAATCCGTTTACATTCGGATGTAATTCATTCTACCATCTCTTCTGTGAAAATATATCATAGGAAAATTATTCTGATGCAGACGAACCTTACTGAAAATCTTCATTTTGTTTAGGTTTATATTTTGTTTAGGTTTTATATTGATTAATTTTGTACTCATCTTCATTTTCCCTATAGCTTTTCAACCATTCTCTGCACTGGTGATGCAAGCAGTGTTTCCTGAGGAGTTCAAACTGGAACACTTGCTGACAAAGAAATATTGTCCTTGATTCTCTGGTAGAGAAGGGTTTGTGGAAATCTCAATAAATATACTTTTTTGCTATGCAGAAATTTCAGAAATTGCATGAGATGTAAATTTGGAAATGTTACTCATTTGCAGACTAGCACCTGCTGTGTTTTCAATATACAGGTCACGAGTTCGCAGCAAACCCCACAGAATTACTGAGTACTCAAGCTTTTGAATCTCATCAGAGCACACAAGCACATAAGTGATCATTGTTGCTTTAAAGAGTTGTTCACAAAACATTGCAAAGATGATACACATTTTCGAAAAAGCAGCAGTTTTGTTGATTATCCATCATTTGCATCACAATCATGGACAAATTTCACACCTCCATTCATCGCTGACTTTTAGTTTAATATTTTGCACCAGTTATTTAAGTTCTGGGAACATTATCTGGGAGATGAATTTGACCTATGAGCAATGGCTGTAAAGAAAGGAAAAACAGAGTTGATGACAGCCGTCATGATTTTCTGAAACAATTTTCGACCTTATATTTGTGTAAACCAATAGGAGCTGTGGCTGCTCATAGTATGTTTAACTGTGCTCAAGCAAAATTTATGTTCAGAGGACTCACAGTACTTTTGAGATTGTGTGCTACAGACCTCCTTGTGTGCTCAGCTTGCAGATGCTCTGAGCTTATTTCAGCCCTAACAAAAGAACTTTGGAACTTGTGCTCAAGCTATAACAGTTTACACTTTTAGCTTGACTATATCTAGTTCAAGTCTTAAATGTCAGCCAAGATGGGGGATTGAAACAAAGACCTTTTAGAATCAAAAGCATAGTCTTTGCAATGCTGAATAAATCAAGCTTTTTGGAGAACCTTGAATGTACGTAATTATACAGTGGTCCATATAATTATTTGGCAACATGCTGGAGGGGAGAATTGCATTCCCATTTGCATGTTTGTCCCTTTATAACAAGGTAGAGATGAAACTTTGTAAAAATTCTCTACTCTTTTCCTTTTCTTTATTACATCACTATTTTATGATCGACCTTGGATATGTGTCCCCACTATTTCTACAAATTATCCCTGGAGAATTTTCAGTGTTTTCATAAAACACCCTTCCTTTCCAACATGGAAAATTTTGGCTATGCCTATTCCATTCCAAATGTCATTGTCTAGCACTTAATGAATTTTACTTATGAAAAACGACTCAGATATATTTTCCAATGTTAGAAATATAGCATTAAATTAATGGAAGCTTGCACTGGGATAAGTCTCTTGCACAAAAGAGATCAGTGCTCAATAGAACAGGGCTCTAGATGAGATGATCCATTTAAGCTAGGTGTTAACAGAGCAACATACGCCTATGCAGACTGATTAATTTCCAATCACATTACAAATCTCAGTCTCAGTTTGTAACCAGGTTCAATTAATACATTTATTTTGTGTATGTGAGCACTTCTTACGTGGTTCTCCTTATATTTAGGAGAGGAAGTGTTAGGCTGAATGAGTCACTCAGTTTCCTTTCAGATGTAATTTTTTTTTTTTTAAATTGTTTGGTATAGTCTCTATCACAGGGAGACGTTTTGGGTACCATCACAATCCATATATGTGGATTTTGGGGCTTTTTCCCCTGAATAATATTATGTTTAGATCTAACTCTAATTTCCATACATATATAGATAAATCAAGAGAGACCATATGTGCATAGAACAATTTGGGTTGGAAGAGTCCTTAAAGATCATCTCATTCCAACCCCCTGACATGGGCAGGGACATCTTCCACTAGACCAGATTTCTCAGAGCTCCATCCAGCCTGGCTTTGAACACTTCCAGGGATGCAGCATGAACAACAGTTCCAGGCAACACATCAGAGCCTCACCCTCTGTAAAGGTTTTGTTCACATCTAATCTTAACCTACTCTTTTTCAGCTTAAAGCTGAAATGCCCTTGTAGAAAGTTCCTCTTCAGTTCTATTGTAGCCCCTTCTAGGAACTGGATGGTGATAAGGTCTCACCAGAGCCTTCTCTTCTCCAGGCTGAACATTCTCTTTCAGCCTGTCTCCACAGCAGAGGTGCTCAAGCCCTCTGAGTATCTTTGTGGCCTCCTCTGGGCTCACTTCCAGAGGTTCACACTATTCTTATGTTGAAGTCTTGTCCCTCTAGAGCAGCAACCAACCTCACTGCTTGATCTCATTTGCAAACCTGATGAGGAGGTGCTCAATCTCCTTGTCCTTGTCTCTGACAGAGACATAAAGTAATACTAGTCCCAACATCGAGCCCTGAGGAATGCCCCTGAAACTATTGTCCTCCTCTTTGTGGGAGAGAAAATTCTGTACAGACCCTGTGCACTCTTTAAACTGAAATGATCCAAAGCTCAACAGTAATTGTTTGCTAGTGGAAGTAGATTTGTTTATTTTTGTGATGACCTAAACCAGTAGATGAACAAATCTCTTTCCTATTTCTTTTTACACCTTAGCTGGAGAATAGGAGATCTGCTTTCATCAACTTCGCATGTGTTTGAACATCAGCCCCTATGTTAAACACCCTGAACACTTCCAAAAGGCCTCTCTTTCATCATCTATTCTCATACCTTTGTCACATTAAGGGCTCCTGAATATCCACAATAAAGTGGAAGAAGAGATTTTTCACAAAACTCAGTTATTCACACAGGTTTTACAGCTTGATCTTAGTTCTCGGTAGTTATTTCTTCATTGCTCGGAAATATCATGAGTTACAAACTGAGAGAAATGTTTACTCAGTCCTAATCATGACTGTGGGTCAATGACTTAGGCCCCCAAATAAATCTATAGTGCTGGAATAGGCAAGCACCCCTTTCTAGGCCAGAGATACTTCAAGACAGTGAAAGTAAGGATGAAGAAGCCTTTATTGGCTACCTTTCCAGCATGAAAAATCAAACGCAATTTGTCCAGATTAGTGGGCTTAGTCTCTTTCTGATTATCTGGTGCCACAAATATGTGACCCATGCCTATGCCTCTGATTTTTAATAAACACATTTGCTGGGTCGAATAGTTCCGCAATTTGTACAGAAAATTAGATGTAATTTGCCCTGAATGCCACTGGTTTCTCAGATAGTTCAAAAAAATTCCAGGCAGTTCAGCACATAACTACAACATCTCTGCAACTGAATCAGGCTGGAGACCAGATTTGCTTGATGAAGCCTACTGCTGTCTGCTTCAAATCCAGTTTCTCCCTGACTTTCAACTTCCATAACCTTCTATGTATCCTCTCCAGCCTTCCTCCACATTCCTTTTCCGAATCCTATTACTTCCTACTCTTCCATAGAAACACTCACTGTAAAGGGTCTAATGTAATGACAAATGAGCTTGTTTTTCTCATCAAAATCAAGGATGTTGGTGCAGACTCTCCCACAAGTGTTGCCATAAAGGGCTACATCTGCTCTCTCAGACCTATGCCTACCCTTCCCTGCCTCTGCCCTAGCATTTGCAGAGGTACCAATGGATTTAGGATACTTGTGACTTTTAGTGATCTGTCCTGAAAGCCTAATAAAGAGATGGAAGTAGTGCCTTTTTGTTTTTTTTGCTTTTCATCATTTGGCAGTGCCCTCCTCCCCCTTGCTGCCCAGCGAGGGACACAGATGGCTGCTGCCTGTTCCAGTTAGCTCGAATAGCCAGTGGGAGCCTTTGGGGCTTCTGAAAAAGGCTCCCTCTAGGCTGCTCTCAGCCCCATCCCTAAATAAAGTTAAATAAAATTTTGAAATATTATATAGAAAGTTTTCTCTAAGGAATGCCAAGTTCATACAGGAAACCTGTGATCCTTTTTCTCCCACTCTTGTCTCTATTATTTTTATTTCCTTTTTCTTCCTCCTGACTCACAACCTCCTTTCTGCCCCCTCAGCCCCCCTTTCTTTCCTTTCTGTTTCTCTTCTTTTGCCATCTGCTCCTGGCTTTCATTTTTGGTTTTCCCCTTTTCTGGCAATACAAATATCTCCCCACCCACTCCAAGAGCAATGCACTGTTGTGCAAAATGGGGTTTGTTTCTCTGGGCAGTGTTGTAGCAGCTTTTTGCTGCAATTTAAAGAGAAATTACAACAATAATATAAACTCTTAGTTTAAAAACTAGAAAAAGTATCTCACAGAACAGGCATATTTTAATTTGAAATAATAATACGGCTAAAGTCTCTTTAAAGTGTTGCTTTATGGAATAAGAACAATATTTCTCTGGAACTGAATAGATGGGGAAGAAACGAAAAAGACACCCCACCCCTTTTCTAGGTTATTTTTTTTTCCTATAATTGCCAATAACCCACTATTAGGCTTCAAGGACAAAAATAACTCTTAGACTGTCTAGATATCACATCAGAACTAGTCTTTTCCCCCCTGGCAGCAGTTTGGAAAGATGATTCCTCACGGCACCTGAAGTCTATAATTGTCAGATCACTCATTCCCATGGAGAAGTCCAGGCAGGTGGTATCTGCTCTGTGATTATTTCTCTTCTCTTTTTTTTTACCTGGTTTCTTCAACATCCCCAGATGTCAGATGTGGTACAGAGGAATACCTGTGTTTTTGGGAGGGAAAGAAAAGGGAATTGGAATGGGTTAACTCTATCTAAGCTGGTGTAAACAATGCCAGCTTTGACGTTTAAATTTTCATTTCCAAACGGAGGCTTGTGTGGGTTTTGTGATGTGTAGAGGCCCCAGGTGGGAGATGGGTCCCCATGTGTGAGGTGCTGTACAAACACATTAAATTCCCGGACTGGAAGATCTTACAGTGTAAGTAAAGAAGACCAGGGAGAGGCTGGAGGGTAAAGGCAGAATGAGCACAATCTTTGTTTTACAGCAAACAGCTAAATTAAATGGTGTCCCCAGTGGGCTGAAAGAAATCTGAGGTAGAAATGGACATTGAACATCGATTACCTGAACCTCAGTGTTTTGCTCATAAAGCAGTTTAGTCTTCAGGCAAAATCTGGCCTCGGGTTTGATCTTTCAATAACATTCTTTACTTTCTTATCATTTTCAGAAGCAATGGGCTTTCACACTGATGCATTGTAAGGTAGACCAGGCACAAAAGAAGAGCAATTCGCTGCCCATTCATATGCAGCCATCTCTTGTGCAGAGCACAGCGGGTATATAACAGCTACCTAGCCATACTGCAGAGAATAAAGAAGACAGTGTTTAGCAGGTACCTGGGTAGAATGACTAGCAGGTGGGGTCTAACCTTCATTCTTGAACAGAAGTGTTATCAGATTTTTAATGATCACAGAGCAGGCAAAGGACATACACAGATTCCCTCTCTCTTTTTCTCTGTGTGCATCTGTGTGTGGGTATAAGATCACACCTGTCTCTTGTAGCTGGGCCATGCCTAGGAGAGTAGAATAAGTCATCTGCTAATAGAGGATAGTAAAAATCTCCTTAAGATCAAAAGATAACAGTCTATGCCTTTTCTTTCTTCCTCTCTCTCTCTTTATTTTTTTTTTTTAAGCAAAAAAAAGAGGGGCTTCTATTCTCAGCTTTACTGTTCAAGATGGGTGATTTGTCTCGTAATTGTGTTCGCTGACTGCAGCAGATGGATTCATTACTAGGGCTGGTCAGAAATCTTTCAACACAATGTGTTTTTGTGTGTGTGTGAAAATGATGAATCATCAAAACTGAAACTTTTCATGAAGATATGGCAGTGCAGAGGAAACTTTTCTCACAGAAGTTTCCTCAGCTCCCCACTGGGGCTTGTGATTAAAACCACAGAAAGCAAAAGCTTCTCATCTTGGGGTAGCCCATAAGATAGGATGTATGGGCACTGAGGTTTTGAATTTCTCTTCTGATTTTTCTGAACTGTTTCTTTTCTGAAGTGTGTTAGTTCCTTTACCATCAAATTATTCAGCACATTTCCTTATATATATGTGTACACATAAAGAAACGTAAACAGAGTATTAGAGTTTTAACAAGCAAAATTGAGGGAAAGATGATGGTCTGCTGAACACTGTTAAGTGAATGCAGATCATGTCCCCTATTAAAGCCACCATACGCCTTTTTTTGAATCAGAAAAGCATTTGAGATCTTCAGAGGGAACAGCTTGCTCATTACAGACCCTTCTTCCCAAACCCACCAGATCCTGTTCCTTTTTGTTTCAGTAGAAATTACCAAAATAATCCAGAGGGACTAATGCTCAAGGAAAAGTCTTGAAGGCAAAGTCACTTAGCTCATGACCACAGCTGAGGAGTAACATTTTACAATGAAAGGAGGTCATGAGCCTAGTTATCTGCTCATGTTTATACCCTGTAAAGACTTTTCCCCTCTGAGTGTTTGTTTAGCTTGTATATAAACTATTGCTGATTGTACTGCTGCCTTTGGGATCCAATCTTATGCATGACTTACCCTGTGCATAAAGAAGTTTGTCTTGGACCTCCTTAGCAAATGTTCAGTCTAGACTCTAATCAGCACAGAGTGAGAGAGACACTTCCAACAGGAGCTACAGCCAGCAAGAGGCCTATTTGGAAGACAGACAGGACACCAAATGTATCTTTTAAATAGGGCAAGGCAGCTTGCTAATGGGCAGGAATTTGGCCCTGAGGTTTCAGCGTATGACAGTCATGTAAATGACAATCCCGCTGTAGCAATGGGAGGAGAAAATCAATAACACTGCCCTATCAGTGGGAACAATAATAGGGAACAAATAAAAGACCACTGTGGAGCAAAACATTAGACTGGGATTTATCTGAAGCAGAGCAGAAAAGAAGGGAAGGGAAATATGTCAAAATTTATTTCCTAAAAATAGCATGGAAGTCAATAAAAAGGCATCTCAGTAATGGAATAAGAGCAAGAAGATGACAACAAAGTTGTCACCAAAGGTGAGATAAAGCTCGCCAAAGCAAAAAAAATAGTCCCAAATTATTGCAAAGGTCCATTCTATTTATCCATTAGCAGCTCTACTTCTTCCCTTGAGTTTTTCATTCAGACCAGTCTAGAGCATTTGAGCATTTTCCATTTCTAGATACTTTCACTCTTTCTGCAGTGATTTGCTTCTTACTTAAAAATATTTTCACTGTAAGAAAGAGGAACCATGAAACATACAGCCACGTAATCTCCGTGCAGGACATCTGATATGTCCCATTTTTTTCTCTGGACAATTCATAATGTATAAGGAGTACCAAGTCCATTGTTTAAGTTGTTTAGCACATTGCAGTTCACAAAGGTCCACCAGTCTATTCACTTGTCTAAGGTGAATAAAACTACACTAAAATTTGTTATTTTGAATTACAAATAAGATTTTACCCCCATTCAGTTAACCTCTGCTCCTTTTTTCCGGTTTCTTGAGATAGCAAAGAAAAGTACATTCACTGCATCATGGAAGTTATAGTTCCTTTTGTTAGTCCTTTAGACCAGCTTTTTCAACCTTTTTTAAATTCAAATAACATTGTAAAAAATACATGAGATATAGAGTTCTGACAATGGTTTTCATCTTACAAGGAAATAAAAAATAGGTTAGATTGTGAATGTTTGATTATGGCTCCCTCATAACACCTTGTTTGTTCTCTTGCTTACCTGCATGTACAGGTTTAAAAGATGCAATGAAAAGAACGTGAGGTTTTCATGGCCCATTGAAGTTCTATGAATCAGATCAGATCATAGACAGAGAAACACCCACTTACTGTTTATCTTTTATTCTAAAGTTAGCACAGGATTCATGACCCCCCTTTTTCCCCCAAGGTACGTTCTTATAGCTACATCCAAATTTAAATGTCATGAGGTATTTGGCTTTCATCCATGTCATCTTTGTGCTATTCCATTTATAGATAAGGGTGCCATCTAAAGCCTGATTCTCTTCCATCATTTTATGTATTTACTTTGGCGGAAACTTATTAGTATACTCTGTCAGGACAAAACTTTGCACTATTTGATCACTCCTTATTTGCATTTTTAATAGTCCCCATTAGACAGCCTCCGAACTAATTAGCCAAGCATCTGTGATAGAAAACTCCCATTTCCTATTTTCAGAACTAAGAAACTAATAGCTGAAGCCTTACTAGAACAATTAAGTAATAAGAAAAATACTGTGTTAAGGTTGGCAATAGAGTAGCTGCCATAAATCACTACAATAATGACTTTCAGCTCACAATGTTTAAGTAGATAAAAAATTAACCCACACACTGTTTCTGTGGTCTACAAAATAGACATGTCCCAGATTAAAAAATGAAAAGAAGAAAAAAAAGTGCATGTAATGTATATGGAATCGTTCAGGTTTTGTTCACCGGGAGGGAGAGGGGGGCGTTTAGTCTTTAACATGGCAAAACCTGTCGATTTTCACTGTGTTTATATAACTTAAAAACGTATGGCTTAAATATCAGTGAAAATTATTAAATGTAGGCTTCTTAGCCTAATCTTTAAAATCCTTGAAGTGCTTTGTTCCCTTTGATTTCAATGCAGACATTTAGTGCCTAAATCACTTCAAAGTCACAAATCTTAGGACTGTGATTCAGTTGCCCAAACACTGATCTCTTGCATTAGATATCATAAATTATCCCACCCCCATTCAGCTACTGCTGGAAAATGGATTAAGGGCATTAGACATCCATATTCGGGAAACTGATTTTTGCCTGAAGTAATTTCCACTGATTTTCAGAACTTTATTCAGCACTTACTTTTTCCTATCATCCAGAATGACAGAAGCTGTCAAAAAAAGTGGGGTTTTGTTTGTCAACAAAAACCCACTTTTTGTTTGTTTTGTTATCAACTTTTTCTTCAACAAGTAGAATGTGCAATGCATTATTTGGCCAAAACAGTCTTTTGCAAATGTAACCATTCTGAGGCAATACTTCAGAAAGATAATAATTGGAATGGAGAAATTCCATGTAATGGATTAAATCATTAAGGATGGCAAGTAGCCAAAAGAAAACTCTAAGTAATTTTATTGTGAGTTTTCAAATAATGTTTCCTCCCTCTACCAGAATTTCAAAATTCAAATATTAATAAAAATAAAAACAACACTTGCAATTGAACAATAACAGATGTCCAAAACTCTGCATCAGTGTGGGAAACTTGGTTTCTTCACTGAGAGGGTGGTCAGTCACGGGAACAGGTTCCCAGGGAAGTGGTCATATCACCAAGCTTATCAGAGTTCCAGAACCATCTGATTCTTTATTTTACAATCCAGATCCCTCAAAAAGGTTGTTGTTATTTTAAAGTACTTGCTTTTTTTCACTATCTTTATGTCCTCCAAAATTCTTTACCACTACCTACCAAAGTCAAACACTTAATTTATAATATCAAATTTATATCAAAGGTCATACTTTGTTTTCATTTTTAGAAAATAAATTGGAAAAAAAATCTTAAATAATATGTCCTCTGCAAAAATAAGTGGACCAAAATAGTATTTTCTAAAAATCTATAACCATCTTTTAGTTTTTATTTTTAACTTCTACTAACGGAATTATTGATTTACCCAAGTTATCTAAGATTAGATTTTTGTACAATGAGCATGAGAATGGTAAAATTTGGTTCCTGAAAAGACATAGTATCTTGCTTTACTTACATCCCTTACTACTTTGAATTTAGTTAACATTGTAATGAAACCACTAATATGCTTCAAGTGATAGGACTAAATAATGATATATTTATAAAAATAATGAAACTACCTGATTACTTAAAGCTAAGAACATGTACAATTAAAAATGTGCTCCTATTATCTAGCTAAGTGCCAGCAGGAGATAAAATATCTTTAAATATCTTTTACTCTAGAAATAATATCACCGTATTTACTACATCTCTACATTGACTTGCCATTAAAAAATGCCTTAGGATTTATTTTGCACCTAAGTTTTCTTTAATTTGTTTTTGTTCCATGGTCTCTTTGTAAATTACAAAATTCCTCAAAAGAACCAAGCATGAAAAAAACACTTTAAGAAGTTCAGGTTTCAGGATACAGGAGACCCCCTGATCTTCAAAAACAACCCCTGCAGGAATTTTGAGCACAGCTCTGTACTACAGCAAAAAAAAAAGAAGAGATGTTTATTTGGTTTTTTGTAATTAAGAAAGACTTTTGTTTCCATCCAAGTTGTACTACATTCTGTTCATTCTTAAAATCATATTGGAAGAATAATACAACTTCAGTCCTGGTTTATAGCTCTCGGCTATGCCAGGACGGCACCCTTGCATATATATTGAGGTTTATACCCCAAACTTGTCTGTTGGACTCTGTTTTAAGTTCTTGCCTCTTTTGCCTCTTCACATACAAACTGTGCTCTTAAAACACTACTGCTCAGGTTTTCAGCATTAAGCTATTGTGAGACACTTTTTGGGTACCTCAGCAGCAACCTGAAGCAAATTTCACCTGCCTGTGCCAGCCACCGTGGCACTGAAATGAGTATGAATGAGGATGTATTGAAGTATTTCTGGAGAATGCCTAGAGCCAAAATTTGAGCTTGGTTTTGGAGAGGAAAGGCTGGTGAACTAGCACATTGTGCCTGCCCGTTACACCGCCTGCTAGGAGACAATAACTTTCCCAAAACTTGCCTGATACAGCCAAAAAAACAATGACACAGAAGCAGACGTGTTTTTCCTTATCAGCAGGGATCCTATTGCTGCAAGCTCCACAGTGTTTTGGACTCCAGCTCTACTCGTCAAACCATTGCTCTTGCTCCATCGCCAAGCAGCTTACAGAAGGCAATTAAGTATTGCATAGGCATTTGACTGTAAACAATTATGGAACTTAATGTCCTGTAGCTCAGAGGGGGGAAAAACGCCTCCTACACTGGCTGAGCTGATAATCAATGATTTTGACAGTGAAGAACTCCATCTCTGAAAGACAAATGAAGCTATTTCAACCATCACCCCATCACCATATTCCACCACAAACTGTCTTCAGTTGGGAGATTATTTCTTTTACAGTGTCTGGCAGTCAACGAGATCTAAATGCCAGGAAAGAACTGGCACAGACTTTTGACTGTTCAGCTTGACCACTGCAGTGTATGCACATTCAGAAAGGCATGCCGTGCTGTGTGCTTTTTTGAAGCCGATGATGAGAGCTGAACCACGGTGGGAGGCCGGCAAGTGACTGATGCCGTATTATTCAGAGAGCCCATGCGGCTGAATTGTGCTACACAGCGTGCCAGAGATGGGATCCAGGCAGGCAAGCTTTGGGCAACATAGAAGCCTGATATCAAGAAACAGGAGCCTGAAAAAGCAGACCAGCAATCTGCAGAGTTTTGGTAACAACACCAAGTTCATGCTGAGAGCTTTGTTGGGGAAAGTAGTGATGCGTCATTTGACACAAGATATTCAGTCAAAACATAAAAGAAATCTCTTCATTAAACGTCAAGATGTCTTTGAAGTTCACAGTGGAGGTTTCTTTGCTGTGACAAGTGATCTCCTGGGTCAGACCAGATGTATTATGTAGTTTCCAAAAACCTAATATATAACATTATATAACCTAACTATAAACATTATAGTTACCAGACAGGAATTTCTGTAAGTATTACTTACAGCATTTCAAAATGTTATTCTTATCACTTGTCCACAGACATCCATCTTTCATATAAACCGAATGATCAAGTGTAATCTCTGGGGAGAAAAGAAAGCTCTGTCATCACCTTAGGGGTGAAAAATCCTGTGTTGCTTTTATGTAGGAATCATAAATAAAACTTTAATACTGGGTGGATGGTGTTATTTCTTCCTTCAGATAAGTAAAGGAATCCATGATGATATCTCAGGCATTCATGTAGGTCCAAATTTACCTTTAAACTATATCTAAATTTCCATGGTCAATATGGTAATCTCACTACAGGGTGATCCAACCCATCCTAAGCCAGATAAGCGCCTAAAATGAAATGGGCCACATTTTTGTCATTTAGTCTCAACCTCTATAAAAGAATCAATCAATAAATAAACAAATAAACAAATAAATGAAGAGGCCAGATGCCTAAAGCTGAGGGAGGTGAATATCCTCGACAGTGACTAATAAAATGTCCTGAGAGATCACTGAAAAATAAACATTAACAACTGGGGTCTGTGGACTGGCAGAAAGTGAAGTCAATGCCAGTGCCTGAACAGAAGCCTTGGGATAAGATATAGGCTCCTGAAGATATCTGTGCTGCCCATAAAGCAGCAACACTGACATTTACTTTGGCAAGGACAGCTTTTCATGCGGACCTCTCATCTTCCTGACCTAACCTACTAGAAACTAAACAGATATTCACAGCAAATCACCAAGGGTAAGAAAGAGGTCCTTGGGGCCAGAATTTGGGGTCATTTAGGAGCAAGGAGCAGGAATCAGCACAGGGAGAACATCAGGGCAGGAGCAGAAAGAACATGATGTGGGGCACAGAGGGTGGGCCATGAAGGCATTGACCCAAATTGTGGGGAGATGGTCTGACCCCCAATATACAGCGGTGAGCTTCCCCAGCTTCTCCCACCTCCCACCTCTCGTGCAGGTGCCTGGATCACAGACACCTATGACTCTTGTGAAACATATTTCCTCAGGGTCTCCCTCTTTATAGCCAAGTGCTCTTCCCACAGCTCCAGCCCTGCTTGTTACACAGCGAGACAAAGCTAGTTCTTTTGGCGAAATCCCTCAGGAGCACTTTCCCAGGTTCCGTAAAGATGCTTAGTGTTTGTGGAACTTTCTTGCCCCTTTCTAGTGAGTGTACTGCGTCACCAGGCAGGACCCAAGTATTTACAGACAGAAAAGACAGGAGGACCGTCTGTACCCATAAAATTTGCCTGGTGAGATTCCCTGCCTCTGCCTACAGCTTCATGCTGGAACTCAGCCCAGTCTGGCAGTGTCAGGGTACAGAGTCCTGACACTGGCACCTGTGGAAAATCACATCCCAGGAGTTCTGTGGCTGTCAACTCCTTCTCCAAGCACCACCTGGAAACTCCCTCCTGAGCTATGCTTTAGCTCTCCTTGCCTACCATGGCCTGATATCTGCTCAGATCTGACAGCCTGGTCAGCTCTGAAGGAGCTGCACATGAAAAAACCACAAACACATTCTATACACTGTCCCTGCAGTTGCAGAAATGGTCTCATAGGACATTTTTCTGTAGATAAGATAGTTAGAAGAAATGTACACTGTACAAGGAGTGACGGGTCTTGAATGGGCTGCAGTTGTTGCATTTTGTGGCATTTTGTGTCCCAAGTAACTAGTGACAGAAAAAGGGAAAAATGAGCTGAAGTTGCACCAGGGAAGCGTCAGGTTGAATCAGGAAAAGTTTCTTCATCAGAAGTGTTGTCAAGCACTGGAACAGGCTGCCCATGGAAGTGGTGGAGTCATCAGCTCCGGAGGTGTTTAAAAGATGTGTAGGTGTGGCACAACGGTTTACTGGTGGACACAGCACTGCAGGGTTAATGGTTGGACTCTTGAAGGTCTTTTCCAGTCTAAATATTTCTATAATTCTATAGCAGAAGAGGTCAGATGGATATGGGAACATCTTAACAGTAACAAATAGTAACAAATGATGCACATTACGTTGCTTTAACAGCTTCTTTAAAAGACAGATTACAAAACCTTTTTTTACCAGTCAATTTGTACTTTCTGAAGGCATGAACAAAGTGCTAAAAATTGTTTTAAAACTACTAGCCATTTCAGAGCCCATTTTGGCTCTTACAGCAGTGGTCCAGGTACACTTGCAAAATGTGTATAGCTTTTGGGATGAACTTAACAACATTTTATATCTGGAAAACTATTATACACCCACCAGGTTTGACTGCCATGGTTCATCCATTCCTGGATGAGGACTTTCTGAGAATCACTAACAAGTTAAGAGAAAGAGTGGGATTTCTGTACAACAAGAGAAAAAAATACTTTTCCGGGAAATGGTAGGAAAATACCATTTTGACATTTTTGGTTCTGGATGAGTGTGGCTTGTTCATGAGCTGCAGGGAGGTTTCAGAAAAAAAAAAAAGTGATGCACTGGAAGTCTAATGGAGCAATAATAAAAGCAGGAAGAAACATGCTGTCTTCATTATTCCTTTATTAAGATTCACCTAGTACACCTGATCACATTAAGAAGCTGCCAATAAGATGTGAATTAGCATCCGCATCTCTGGAAACCATAGTATCTCCTTTAAGTGCTCTCTGTTCAAAACGGAGGAAGAACCGTACATATCCTTTTCAGAAAGATGTAAATCTTTTACAGCAGCTGTACAAGGCAGGCCAGTACTCAGAGGTAATTCCTGGCTTGGATCACTATGAGTTCTGCATCACTATCTCCTAACCAATTTAGCTCAACAATCAAGTTGTGAAATGGGAAGTTATCATCATTAAAAAATTGAAGCTTGAGAGATATCATGAGAGTCTACACGGATATGTAACGCAGAATCTTTGGTGGCCTCCATAAGATTGAAACCACATGAACTATTCTTCCCATTTCTGTATTCAAGGCTTATCCTTCCCCAGCCAATTCACAATCAAACTAGTCTCACTGTAACTGTGATTTTTACTGGTGGAGTGGAATATTTCTGGAAATTACTCATTAGGTGGGTGGGTTTTTTTTAATTACTTTTTTAAACTTTTTTTTTTTTTGATAGACAAATTGTAAAGCAAAAAGGGATATAAGAAGAAAGGAAATGAGTAGCAGGAAAATCTCTTTTTGTTGATGAAGGGCTGTCTGCTTTCAAAGGCTGTTGTAAATATGAAGGACACATGCACAGTTCGGACAGGGAAGAATTACAATAAATAAGAGAATAGGACCAATATGGCCAGAATTGAAGCAGAGTTTCCAAGATGATCATGGATGGCTCCTGACCATAAAAGTTTAAAATACAGTTCAGGTGTTCAGGAGGAAAGATTTTAGGACCACTTTAAGGTTAGCTTTAATTCCTGGTGTAAAATTAAGCAAAGGACTTTATTAAGTTCATATAGCAAGTTCTTGAAATAAAGTCCTTGCTCAGATCCTAATCTAGCAGAAAATGCCATAGAACAGAATTACTCTGACCTCAGTCAGCTGCATTTCTGCCCCAAGATTAGAAAATCAAAGTTGCATTTACTGGATGGAAAATTCTATCTTGAGAACTGTGATCTTGTAAAAGACTTGAAAGAGAAAATGAGAATCAGTCGTAGCTCATCAGCAGAATATGGGATCCAATGAGATGTTATGTTGCACAGGACCAATATGATCCTTAAACACGTAAATGAAAATATATCAGACGGGAGAAAGGAATCTTTTTATTAGTTTGTACTTGGCATTGATATGGCCATTATAGGAAAACTGTCCAGTCTTTGCACCTGCAACTGAGAAAAGATATTGAAAAGAGATTGGAAAGGGTACAGAAAAGTTCCACAGGAATTATTACAGGTTTGAAAACACTGTGCAATGAAGTACTGCATGCTCTATTTAATTTTTCAAAAGAAAGACAAAGGCGTAACTAGACATGGTCTATAAATATCCACAGAAAGAATAAAAATGTGATAATAGAGGTTTCTTCAGTCTTAGAAAGAAAAACTTGAAAAGATCCAGTGGTTGTGGATTAAAACTTGGCAACCTGATTCTGCAAAGAAATATCCATTTTTAATAAAAATTATGGAAAATGGTAGAATGACTGGCAAAGAACTACAGTAGGCTTTTCATCACCTAGCACTTTCAAATAAGGAAATATAGTTTTTGTTTGCTTGCCGAAGGTACTGTACAAGTATAGATCACAGAAATAAAACTGGAATTTCTTTATGGAAGTAATGTCTTTACCAGAAGCATAGTTAAAATTTCAAATCCAATTAACTTATTTTAATATCAAATAGGAATTGGATGTTTTATCTAAGAAGGCTATGAAAAAGAGTTTTCTCCATATCCAGTGGATGAAGACTAAGACCTTTATATGGCTGTTCACTTTCTCTACACAGGGTTCTTTGGTTAGAAGAATCATCCTCAAAATGTACTTCTTTCTGTGGGTTGTACAGGGAGGCTATGGGTAAGTGCTGTCTGAACAAACATAGGCATCTACACCTTGTGTTAGCATTGGTCCACCTTCAAGTCAAAACCTGAACTGGAATTTCTAGGGCATAACTCAGCTCATCCAAAGGATGAGACAAGCAGAGCCAAGGATCTGTTCCCTAAAAGTGCCTATTTATTGTACTATACTGAAAGTGCTATTGTTCCCGTTGCAGACCCTGTAGTCTTTTACAGTTACAGTTATATGAGATGAATGCCATCCTTAGTTAATACAATTTCTTGTGGCCTTTAGGCTAAAAGGAAATCCTGTGAATAATTAAGCATTCAGATATAACAATGATAGTCAATTTTACAATATTCGTGAAGATTTCTTTCTAGCTGGAACCTGAAGAAACAGGGTTGGTCTCTCTGCCTCATTTAAATTTTGCTGAGCAACTGACATTTTCCTTCAGCAGTTCTATTTTGTCATTGAGGGGAGCTTTATTTTAAAGGACCAGGTCACGACTTTGGGTTATATTACTTTATAGTAGGCAATCTCAGTTCTACCCAGAATACTTTATGTGTCTGAGGTCAGACTTGTAGACACCTCATTAGCATCTTCTTAATTTAAAGATGCAAAAACCCCATAGGTAAGGTGAGACTTGGAGTGGATGAAAGGTGAGAAATCAAGAAACTTAATAAAGATTTGGCAATCATGTCATTGTCTCGCACCTTTCATTCTACTACCCTAGGAGCAGCCTTTGGTACCATAAATTATATACCTATTTTTGACTGAAAGGAAGTACATGATGAGTTGTGAGACTTAGAAAAATCTAGCCAACATTAGAGGAAGTGTCTGAATGATAGACAGAGAGACAAAGTCTAATCTCTGTAATTCCCTGATGAAACATACACTGAGGCTTAACCTAATCCCTGAAGGAATGACAGCAAAAATAAGGTGAAAGACCAATTAGCCTTCTCCCACACTAATCCTGGTTAGAGCAGCTTATTCTTTTTTACACTTGTGGAGACATTACTTGTACCATGGAAAATCAAAATTGTACTGGCCATACCTTTTCTTCAGAATAATTTTACTGTGATAGAATATCAGTCCTTGCCATCTACAGGTTTGTCACATGCCAGAGTTAAAAGATTTCTGATCCCAGTGGAAGATTCAGTAGTGATAAGTCAAGAAGATAAGCCAGGCATGAAAATTAACCCTGGATAGAATGATTTTAAGTTGATTCTATTCAAATTAAATGAAAGGATGAAAGCAGGTCTGTAACTAAGGTTTTCAGTGGTAAAGGACAAAAGGAAATTAGGCAGAAAAGTCAGCTGGGTGGAACAGATCCAGAGCATGAATATAAAGAAGGTCTGTATATTTTCTTTTTCCAGCATAGGAAAACTACTGAGAATTTCTACCACAAGCAAGAATTACACTTGAATAAAATGTAACTAGGCTGTCCTGAATGAAAAATTGTAACAGAATAATCAGTAAGGAAAAAGAAATACTAATAAGCAATGGAAGCCAAAAACATTTATAGACATTACAAAATTGTTTTGGACATCCAAAGGCCAATATTCTTGAAGTTGTTCAAGACTCATTAGCAAGAAAACAACATATACAAAATGGAAGAGATAAAGATTAAGGCAAAAAATTATTATGCTTCAATAATGAATATATACTTTAGTTGTCAAGGGAAATTAAAATATTCAAGCAGCATTAAATAAAAGAAGTAGAACAAATATAAAATCATAACTGTTTAAATATATTTCAGCCATACATTTTACCAATTTAACGTAACTCTGTAGAGAGAATACTTCCCAATTTCAAAAATAATTAAATGGCAGAGGGTAAAAATCAACCTGACAAACACAAAACCCCCACTTCTATAAATCACATCAGAACAAAAGCTCGCAGGAAAGACAACATTCAACCGTATTTATCTGAATCTTCAAAATCTTATGAAGGATTTGTGTTTGATTTATGATTATCATGAAGCCTGACATAAGCAATGTTAATATGAGTGGTTTGCTTTCCAGTGAAAATCCATAAAAGAACTTGTAACATTTACATCTTTTCTTGAGGTCTGCTAGCCATCTTTCTTTGACTTTATATTTGCCATATAATTCCTTTTAATAGAACTTTACCTAAAAAGAAAAAAAACCCCAAAACTGTTTTAAATAGAAAAGTTCTTTAACAACTAATCCTAGGTAGCTTCAACTTCTACACTGTTTGATGAGAAGCAATAATCTACATAGGATTCTTTTTAACCTTTTGCACGTGTTGAATACTGACTAAATAACAAAGTTAGAACTGCCTTGGTCAACGCAATATATTTCAGTTAATGAACCCATCTAAATGAATTATACTGTCATAACTCCATAATCCATTATTCCTCACTGAAAAAGGTAAACAAGTCCAATCACAGAGCTTTCTTTGTCCTATCACCTTCTTTCTCTGTAAGAAGAACCAGTGCATCATGGCATTCATGTGATCACAAGAACATCTGCAAGACAGAGACAGACCAGGAAAGAATGAGAGGATGTGATACCCAAACAACAGTGCCTGTAGGAGTGAAAACATTACAGACTTGGATTATTTATGGTTTAAAGTTAAAAATATCTCAAAGAATAGACGACATTTTTAAGGTAGAGTATTCATTCATCAAAAAATTTTATAATCAAGATATTTGAAAGGAAAATTTTCCAGTGGTGCAGTTTGTTGTTCCTTTTTCAAACAAGAAACCAATATTATTTTGGATGTGGAAAGGGAAAAGAAAGCTCATCCTCTGCCCTAAACAAGATGCCTGATAGGACAAGTCGTGTCTCAAAATGTCATCTCAGCCATTAACTAAACTCAAAGTCTAGAGGACTGGTGTGCACCTCCAAAATGGCAAAGACAGTTGAGCTGAAGACCCCTCCCATGCATGATCTCGAACAGTAAATCTCTGAGTAAACTTTTAAAATTAAATATCCATTGAAACCATAAAGAAAGACAAAAGGAAAGACTTCCCAAAATTCACATCTGAAGACAGCCTTACTCCTACTGTTCCCTACACCAGAAAAGTCAGTCATCTGTGAGAGTTTTAACACAGTTTGTCTCTTTTTTCCCACAGTAATTGCCACTAGATCAGAGTCACAGAACTGAGATGGCAGTGAGAACATCAACACAGATAGGATGGCAGCCAGGATATTTATTGATAGCACAAAATAATGCAGATGAAACTCTGGTAGCTGTGTACAGGATTGCTGGCACTGGTCAGAGCAGACTGGTGTGGAAGCACAGAGCAGAAATATGTGTCTGTTGGGACGAACTTCTGACAGTCCCTTGTTCCACCTCTCTGCTCAAAGCCAAACCAACTCAGATCAGGTTTCCCAACATCTTGTCCAGCAAATATCTGAATATCTATAAGGATGGGATTCCAAAATCTTGTTGAGCTTTCAGTGAGGAGCTATGAGGGACAAAATTTTAGAAGAAAATTAATAGAAAAGAATTCACAGGGAAGAAGAAGACCATTAGAATTCTTACTCTCTTTATAGTAGATCCTGATCCCACTATTATTTTTGGTAACATGACATTTTTATGAAATATACAAGAACCTGCCCAGAGTTTCACTCCCCAGAGTGTATCTACCAGGTTTTCTCTCACTATATGTGTGCTCTGTAGAGAAAATCGTCACTGTTTAAACACCAGAACTTATGATGTTGTGCTTAGTCTGGCAGGAACGGAGCATATGGAGCATAATTTTCGTCATAGGAGTCCATATGATGATATGTTGTGAATTTGTGACCAGATAACCCACTAATGTGGTGTCGTGGTTTGACACTGGCCCAATGCCAGGCACCCACAAGAGCTGCTCGCTCACCCTCCCATGCCACAGCTGGGCAGAGGAGGGAAAAGGAAAAAAAAAATAACGACTGCTTCATGAGTGAGATAAGGACCAGGAAAAGCACTTCAAGGGCAAAACAGGCTCAACTTAAGTCGTGAAGTGAATTTATTACTAACAGAATCAGAGGAGGATAATGAGAAGTAAAATAAGCTATAAAAACACCTTTCACCCCCAGCCTCTCCCTCCTTCCCACCAACAGTGCAGGGACACGGGGCATGAGGGCTTGGTCAGTTCATCACCAAGATTTCCTTCCACTGCTCTGGAGTCTTTCCCTGCGAGGCCGTGGAGTCCCTCCCACGGGAGACAGTTCTCCGTGAGCTTCCCCGGCGTGGGTCCACTCTCAGGAGCAGCAGCCACACCGCACCTGCTGCAGGGTGAGCCCCTCCCACGGGCACACAGCCCTCCCAAAACTGCTGCGCCGTGGGTCTCTCTTTCCACAGGGTGCAGTCCTCCAAGGACAGGCTGCTCCAGCCTGGAAGCAGGGCCCTCTCTCTCCACCGGGTCTCCCACTGGATCACAGCCTCCTCCAGGCACCCACTCGCTCTGGCATGGGCTGCGGGTGGATCTCTGCATCCCCGTGGATCCCCACGGGCTGCGGGTGGATCTCTGCATCCCCCGTGGATTCCCGTGGGCTGCAGGGGCACAGCTGCTTCACCATGGTCATTACCATGGCCTGCAGAGGAATCTCAGCCCTGGTGCCTGGAGCACGTCCTGCCCCTCCTTCTCCACTGACCTTGGTGTCTCCATGTTGTTTTGCCTCACATGTTCTCACCTCCTCCTCTTCTCTGACTAGAATCCAAAATCTTGTGACTTTGTTTTGATTTTCTTCTTAAAATGTCATCACAGAGGTGTTACCAACCTCTCTCATTGGCCCAGTTTTGGCCAGCAGCGTGTCCATCTTCAGAGCCACCAGCCATTGGCTCTGCCGGACCTGGTGAGAAGCTTCCAGCAGCTTCCTCACAGAAGCCATCTTTGTGGCCCCCCCACTACCTAAAACCAGGCCATACCAAGCAAATACATGTGGTGATCAGATTGTGGTGACTAATATGTGTGACCAGACTGATAACTCACTAATGATTTGTGTATTGATGAAGAGTGCTTGCCCAGCTTCCAGGCTTTCTTGAAGGGTTTATTTTCTGCCCCCCTACAGAAGGTAGCCTGGAGATGGGCATGAAGTTGGAGGGGGAAACAGGCAGGACAGTTGGCTTGAATTGACCAAAAGAATATTTCATTCAGTGTGATGCGCCACAATTCAAAGCTGAAGCGTGGAGGGAAGTGTTTTCCAAGGTCACTGTTGCTCAGAGAGTGGAAGGTGATGATTGATCGTCTTTGCATCAGAGCTTCTTGAGTTTTATTCCCCTCTTTTCTTCACTTATTAAAGTATCTTTAGCTCAAACAATGAATTTTCTCACTCTTGTTCTTCCTGTGTTCTCTCCTGTCCCAGCACAGGGGTAGGACTGTGTGAGTAGCTGTGTGGGTGCTTAGGTTCTCTTAGAATCCTCCACAAATGGCCAGAAAATAAGAGAGAACAGCAGCATGAAAAAAATGTCCTTTTTTTCCCTCTTCCCCTTCTATATGAATAGTTCTGAACAATCATAGCCCTACTTGTTCAGCTTTTACCACTTTCTCCATATAATATTATTTATTTTCATTTTTTGACAGACACTTTAATTATGTTAAGGATCTCAAACAGAGTGATACATTTTTCTATTCATACCTATTCTATTTGAGTTTATAAATTTGCTTCTTTGTGCCTAAGTTCTGCGCAGCAATTTCTTTAAGGAGGAAATAGTGGAGAGCTGATGTTATATATGAAAGAGACAGGTAGTGTTTCACTCAAGGGAACACCTCCTCTAACAATTATAATTTATAAAACAAAAATCCTGAGTATGACAGTAGCCAATTTAGCCTGATATAAAACAGGGCCCATGTTTTCTTTCATTTATATTTTTATGATACGTAATGTCTTTATAATTTTTACCACTCACATCAAAGCTGCCAACTGCTGAGTGTCTAAATAAGTAGCATGTGAAGAAAATGAGTGAATTGCTAAATGTCCCATTACATCCATGGAGAATATCCTTGCATTTGGAGTCAGGAATCTTAAAATTGAGACGACAAATGAATGGTTTTCACTCCAGTGGAGTGAGGGTTTTGGCAGTGGCAATTCTATTATTCTCTGTGTCTGAATAGAAAGAGAAAAACAGAGACAGAGAAAGGAATGAATAAAACCAAACCTACAGAAACCTATTGCAATACCTCAACTCTAGGACTGAATGACAATTATATCCAAAGAAAGAGAGAAAAATAAATCTGGTAGAATGTGAAATATCCAGAAATGTGGTACCTCAAAGGCCTGGAATTATTTTGCGTGAACAAGGAGTGAAGAGATGGGAAGATGAGAATTTTTACCATTTCTATTATCTAAATGAGGAATGTTTATCTGTTAGTGCCTACACATGGCTGAATTCTTGGGTACTTTAGCTATGATTGTTAAAGGAAATAATGCCCAAAAGGACTCTCATCTGACCAGATTGGAGAGGTATTAGGACTGTCTCTGGCCCAGTCTTAGTTCATAACAACTAACACTGCCAAAACCGGGAAGTATTTTAGATATTAGAACTGCCCACTCCCAGTAACTACCCTAGGTGTGCTTACTCTTTTTAGAACCTTAGTGAATTCCCCAGCACAGACACAAATATATTTTGCTGCTTGACCCTAATGACCAGAAATGTTCCTGGTCCCATTTAATTTCTCAGTATAGATATATTCTTAATGATTGTCATAAATTAGATGCTAAGAATAAAGTAAAATTGCCTAGCCATAATTATCTACTGTCATTTGAGATGCCCTTGGGTGTCCCTTTTGGTTGCCATTTCAAAAGAACAGAATGATTTTACCTACCCGTAGATGGTGTCACATCTGCCAACCCCACAGCATCTCCAACGATGTTACACACGTGTTTAGGCAACTCGACTGAGTAATAATGATGGTAGGTTGCAGCTCCAGAAGCACACATGTGGCACTGATGGTACACATTGGTTCTTGTTGCAGTCAATGAAAATTCAGTCAATGCACTGAAAAATCTTGAGTAAAAACATCTGTTTAAAAAAAAAAATAAAAAATTTGGCTGTCTGTTCTAGAGAAAGGTGTCAATATTGACCACAATCTCCTATGTGGCTAACACAACACCACCAGTAATGCTCTCACTACTAATCAAGGGCCAAACAGGTAGTGGAAGAAGCAGTTTTCATAGAAAGAAAACAAGACCAGGTCTCTACCTAAGCTCTCAAAATAATTCCATCTTCTGTTCTAGTTAAAAAGACTTTCCTCTCTATGAGACAAAGTCAGCATTAAGCTGTCAAACTGTGATTGAAGTGGTTTAGTCCTGTTACACAGTAGCACTGTTGGGATGAATGCTACAAAAAGAAGGCAAGAAGAAATAACCACTTTTTCTCCTAGCACATAAGTGAGTATCTCACCAAAATGGAGAAAATCCCTGAATGTATTACGTTACAGCAAGTAACTATCCAATGGGTGAAAAAAATTAAGTCTTAAGTTATAATTCATGAAGTAAAACTAGGAAGTCATGTTGTGTTAGGATACTCTGGTAAATTATGTCTTGTACAGTGTATCTTAATGTGAATTGACACAAGAAAACACTCATTGATTTATGACACTAATTTTAGGACATGATGTTTTTTGGTTTTGCTGCTGCTCTTGTTTTTACTATTATTGTTACTGTTATTGTTATACTATCCTTGATCTATTACTGCCTTTTTTCACACCAAGATTTGACAGGTGGATAATGAATATTGTCTATTGTGCCATTACTATGATTAGATGTGGATAGCAGTTGTTCTGCTATTGACTCATTTCTGCTATTGACAAGCTAATTCTGAATTTTTTTTAGCTTATCAAGATGTATTGTCAGCTGAAGTGTATGTGTCTTGTGGTTAGCAAGCTGATCTTTTACTAAAACTGTAGGATCCAGACCATTAGTTCATCAGTCAATGCATATGGCACTTTTTATTCTGTGCAATTATGCACTGTGTTAGCATTCTAAGCCATCAGTTGTGATCAAGGATGAGTGAGCCTCATGCAAAGAAAACATCTTGGAATAATCATGCCATCTTCAACTACTCACTAGTCTGTATAGTCAAAGGGAAATCAAGCCATGCCATATCACCATTTTCAGCCATGTGTTCACCACCTAACCCAGGCTAATCTGGGTTCCCTCCATACTGTCTCCAGAGAGCATTTCTTCCCATTTGTAAAAGACTTTTGCTGATGTGATCTAATTTTCTGTGACAGTCCATGTCTCTCCAATGAATGCAGAAAGAGCCTGTTTAAAAGTTTTAGAGTGATTAAAAGTTTTAAAGTTTTAGAGGAGGACTCATGTTTGGAGGGACCTCAAGTGGCCATCCTGTTTGAATTCTTGTTCAAGAAGAGTCAGACCAGGTTTCTTAGGGCTTCCATGGAAATCTTTGATTAGGATTGCACAACCTCCCTGCAAAACCAAATCTCCTCTCAACCTTGAGACTGCTGTCAATGTCACACAGTATGATAGATATGTAAGAGATACCTCTTGACATTTATATCTAAATGTGTAATTGGCCATTTCCAAAAATAAGACATTTAAGTGAACAACTCAAGTTTTGTTGGTTTGGGCATTTTTTTTTTGTATTTTTTTTTTTAGTTGTTGGGTGTTTTTTTCAGTATTGGCTATGTTAACAGAGGATATACTACTGCTGAAGTTCCAGCTTCTATGTAGAGCACATTTAGGGCAAAAAGAAGTCTTATTAAAGTGCATAGTAAAATATATAGTGAGCCAAGAGTTTTCAGTTTACAGGGCAAATTATTGTCCCTGTAAATGAAAAAGTAACCTCCAGTGGGCAATAATGCCTGAAGCTGAATTATATCCACTTTTTCATCCCATAAGTCAATAGCTTTCCACTATAAACATCAGCTCTAGTCAATATGATATGCTGCATACTGATATATTGACTAATGGTACTATTAAAAGCTCACAAAATGTCAGCAGCTGGGAATTTCTCATGCATATAGTTCTGCATTTCAGTAGATAAGGGTGCTCTGTGTAACTTATAAATCCATGCCCAGTTGGGAACAGTCTTTGTAATACTTCCCTTTGTGTTATCCTAAAGGATGCACAAGTTCCCCAGTGTCTCCATTCCCACAATTTTTTTTTCCCTTTTTTTTGTAAAATAGACTTTCTCGTTTTGTCAAAGAAGTCATCCAGAAAATTCCCTGTTGCAAGGTAACCAAAAGAGGTAACATATAATTATTCTTTCTCTTCTACATATAAAACATGACATAGTGTGAGGTTTTTCTCTTTTTTCTCTTACAGTGAAGACACTGACTCATATCTCCTTTGCTGACAGAGTGTCTCTGAAGAATGAATTTTGATGGCAAGTAAATGAAAAGTAACCTCCTAAGTTTGCAAGTTGCATTTGTTTTAAGCTGTAATGCTCGAGGCCAAAGGTAACTTCTGGGGTTTGTGAAGAGCTCGCAGGAGCTGTTGGCCCAGAGAGCACCTAGAGATGACTGCCATGAACCATTTACTAATGCCTTGTGTCCAGGTGATGTATCTGACTCAGGCAGAACAGAAATGAAATTTATGGTCAAATAATTTACATTTACTTTGATCTGAAAATTTCTGGAGGAGTAAAATATTTTCTGCATTTTCGGCCTGGTTGGGTTTTGAAGGCTTTCCGAAACTAAGAAAAGATATGGGTGGGGAGAAGCCAATTTAATTGACAAGAGAATCCTCACACACACATGAATCAGGTGTTTACAGCACATAGTAGATTTTTGTAGCACATGAGGGTATTTTTTACACCTACAATTTCATTAACAACATCCATAAATGAGGTCTGAAAATGTACATGCATTTGTGAATCTGGTCTGAAGTGTCTGACAGTTTGTCAATCAGAACTCCAACATCGTGCAGTCTTGTTAGTCAAACAAATCATTTGAATTTTGTTCAGCGATAGAGATGCCACTTTCGATCCCGCTAGTGCCCGTTAACCATGCATGTCATATGACATCATTTGTTGACACTCCTAAAAGTCTTTCAGGATTAAGAACAGCAACCAAAAGAATAGTGATGTTGGTTTGGTTATTAACTAGATATGTTTTTCAAGAGAAATGGCTAAAAGGTGTAAACCAATAATGACATTCTCAAGAAAAAAAAGGAGCTCATTTCTCATTTTTAGAATATATTTCTTTTCTCAGATTGTTTCTATTGCAGGTTTCTGTGTGTGGTTTTAGCTCTGTCACTTTTCCTGCAAGCAGCTAATTTTTCTCTTTCATGGAAAACATATTTTTTAATAGCGTTTATTTATTAGAGTACAAGATTTTCATGCAAGCCATGGACCTAAGTGCATGTACAATTTCAGAAACCTACATATACCATGTCTATTCTGACAAACCTGTGTTAGAAGATCTTTATCCTGTGCTTCTTGTGCATTGACAAATTAACTTTAACAGACACTCAAGAGGGAATAGCAGTTCACCACAGAAGTTTTAAATTGGATGATCAGTGTCTTGGAATGTTTAACAGAAATAGCAGCAGTCAGGAAAAAAGGGTTTTATCCCTATGACATATTCAGCATTTTTGGCACCCCACTTGCTGAACATGGCTCAGCATGGAAATGCATAACCATGGAGGATTTTGGGAAACGCCATTTACTATCAGTACTTGGCTGACAGAGAATAACGAAAAGGTGGAGAATAAGAACTATAAATTCTACTAAGTGCTCTGCAGAATTTTTCTAAATTCAAATTCTTTCAGACTTAGCTGAACATTTTTAAACCACTGATTTTTGTCCTTTTTGTGTTTTGACTTGAAATGCATCTATTTCATTTCTGAAAAGATTTATGAAATATTTTTAAAATCTTATTTAAAATATTTATGAAAAGATAATCATCTCAATTTCTTTTAAAAAACCAGCTTAATTATAAATCCAGTTTTCTATCAAAAGGATATTAGATAGAAATTTTTTATTCTAACCCATAAATAGCCATGATTTATACTGATGCATTTAACCTCACTTTATTAGTTGAGAAAATAGGTATGATGGTGATTATTGCTATTCTCATAGGAGCAGTGAGCATGAATGGACATTCTTAAGTATGCTAAGATGTGAAATGACAGATAATGGATATGTCCAAAGTATCTTTTCTTTGGGTTATACCTGCCAAAGGCAAATGTAGCTATGGGAATTAATAGACACAATATCTCATTTTGGTATCAAACTTTTCTTATCAGCATGGTTTATAAAATAATTATCATAGACTTTAATTTTATTACCTAAGAAATATATTAAAAATGTAGATCTTTTATAATTTCTTCAATTAACAGTAGACACTTCTTGATTACTTTCTAATTAAATCATTTCACTCCAAGACTTGGTAATTACAACAAGAAGTTATTAAAATTAGAAAACATTTGCTAACTCACTACTTTTGATTATTAAGCCTTTATCGTTTAATATCGCCAAACAGTCTATGAAGATATATGAGGTTGGAAACTGAATTTAATGTATTCAGCTATGATAATTAACCACAGGTGTTCCAAACAATGCAATGCCTCTTCTCTGTCATATAGTTTCCTATGAAATCTATTGTTTCTGTCACTGAACTGATTTTTCATCTTATTAAGGTATCTGTCTATTGACAACGTATTATTGTTCCTATTACAGGGAATAATACTCTTGATACTCTTCCATTCATCTGGAAGATATAGCAATGAATAATATAATTTATATTAATCAGTCTCTATGTAGGATAAAACACTTTATATGTATTTACATGTAGTATCCAAGCATGGTGTGCCACTGCATGTACAGAAAAAGGAGGCAAAAGTCAAAAAAACGATGTTGTTAATAAGAATAAGAGAGAATTTGACATGGGCTGAAAAGCTGAGGTGACCCAGAACTGTCTCTAATGGGGTCTCTAATAGCAAATGGGGAGAAAACTTGTCTCTACAAAAATTGACATAATTTCCTACTGGAAACAGAGGAACAAGGATAACATCTTGGGTTTTCAAGGCTATTGTCATCTTTCTAGATGAATTCTTCTCAACTAAACTGAGTTTGTAAAAAGAAAACTCTTATTTTGACCATCATTCAAATTGTTTGCATTTAAATAAATGTATTCTTAAGCTGGTATTCTGATGGAAATATTAAATGAAGGATTCAGCCACACATAAAGACTTAAGACCTGGATTAATCCTGCTAATTTGTGAAGCATCTGAGGGCTTTTAAGTTGGAATACAGTTCCCTTCAGCCCTCTGTCTACTCAATGGAGAGAGATAAGTCACTTCACCAGTTAACTGAGATCAGAGGAAGGCTGAATTAATCTCTAGAGAAATTAAGCTCCTACTTTTAACGTCACAGAGTATTTTGTATCATTATAGCCAGTCAGGTGTTAGGGAACAATGAATCTAGGCCTTTTTGAATGTGCTCAAAAGAGTTTGGTTAGACAGTCTGGACAGGTCCTTTGTTTCTAATTTTTTTTTCCCTTTTTTTGATCATATGGACAGCAAAAATTGAATCTGCTTGTGTTCAAAATTAAGAATCCTCCAGGATTTCAGGCAGCTCATCTTTACCTTTCTATCATCCTTTGTCTGATAAAGAAAGTAATCATAGAAATTAAGTAGCAGAAAATCTGGAATCAGTAATTTAAAATAAAAAAAAAAAAAAGAGGGACATTCATAGATACATTTGTTCACTAGAATTTTGATGCAAACCTTCAAGTGAATACAATCTGAAACAACCCACCTTTTAAAAAATATCTGAGAATCTTAGTGTCATTGATTTAATTTTCTCTAATTTATAGAGTATCAGGAAGTATTATCTGCCTTTTCTTGTGGACGTCAATAAAGAATCATAAGGCTTAATTAATGAGGATCATTTTAAGAACCCTAGATTAAAAGTGATATGCAAGTGAAAAAGCACTGCCATTAATGCTTATGCTCAATGCTTTGCAACCTTGCCAGATGGCTTTATTTATTTTTTTCATTTATTTGTTTTTATAGGGAATTAGTCATAGCAAAGGAAGTAAATAAATGCTGACATTATGGCCATTTCTATATGTCACAGATTCCACATTGTTTCACGTGAGGACCAGAATACCTAAATGACCTGGCCATTACGCACTGTCCTTATGATGCCTATTTCCCAACAATCATCTTTACAGCCTCACCTAAACCTGGATTCTTCTATCTCTGTAACAGATGCCTGCAAACATGGCTGAGTAGTTTCCCTTCTTTATTGTCCAGTATTAATTCCAGATCATTGATAACCTGTTCTGTGGCAGAGCTTTGATAACTTCAGCAAAGTTGTGTGTTACTCTGGCTAGGAAGTAACTGGGTGTTTCTATCAGCTACTCATGAGTAGCCACAGAAATTCAAGTCCTATTTCTTGCTTACTTATGCATCATCATCACCAATCTTGCCCAAAGCAAGAAAAGACTAAAAATATTTGAAATTATGGTAACTGAAGAACAAAAAATTATATGTGAACCTTCTTTAAAAGAAAATCCAGTGTTGCTTTTATTTTTACCTTTTTTTTTTCTCCCCACAACATCCATTTTGCCACACATTTTATGGTTTTTTCTTTCATTATGGAAAAACAGAGAGATTTCCCTGCCCTTCACATTTTGGAGGTTTTCTGTAACAGCAACTTATTGCCAAATAAAAATGGCATAAAATAAATTCCTTATTTGTACCTTTCTGACCACAACAATGTTGACCTGCTGGAGTAAGTCCTGAGGAGGCCACCAAAATGATCAGAAGGATGGAGCAACTCTCCCACGTGGAAAGGCAGAGAGCAATGGGTTTGTTCAGCCTGGAAGAGAAGGCTTTAGGGTGACCTAATTGCAGCCTTTCACTACCTGAAGGTAGCCTACAAGGAAGTTGGAAAATGACTTTTCACAAGAGTATGGAGAGACAGGACAAGAGAGAACGGATTCAAACTGAAAGAGAGTAGGTTTAGATTGGATGCTATGAAGAAATTCTTCCCTGAGCATAGTGAGGAACTGGCACACGTTGCCCAGAGAAGCTGTGGATATTCCACCCCTGGAAGTATTCAAGTCCAGATTGCATGGGGCTTTGACCAATCTGGTCTAGTGGAAGTGGAGGTGGAACTAGATGACCTTTAAGGTCCCTTCCAGCCTAAACCCTTCTATGATTTTACGCTTCTATGATTTTATGGAACTAAATCTTTCCTCTTGGACCTGAAACATTGCTGAATTCACAGAAGGAACTTTTACCTGACAATCTGCCCTTGGTGCCCTTGCACCTGAAAATTCAGAAGTTATTTGATATTTCTGAAAGAAGTTATGGACTTGTGCTTGAAGACAAATCCTCACTCACCTATACATAGATATCCAGGACTTCCCCTCCCTTTCCTCTTAGCTGAAACTTGATGGGGGAGGCAGAGTTGGACAGCCACACACACTTTTATCCATAACCCAGCAATCCCATTGAGTCCCACAGGCCAGATCCCTACAGCTACCTCAAGAGAAGGATGTCTGGAGCATTTAGTAGAGCACAAATCTCACTAACTACTTGTCATCTGTCCACTTTGACTATCTCACTACTAACAGGCAACCTCTTTGAGAACAGCTTGCTCGGGCCATGATTGTGATCTTACTGAGATGTACCTCTGTCTTGCAGAGGGAGGACTCCATTGATTTCAACATTATTAGACATTTTGGAAGGTCTTGCTGGACATTCACTTTTATAGCACTTGTTTGAATTAGGGCTTTTTAGTTTCACCAGAAGATTGAGATTTCAGTCCAGAAAAAAGTACTCAACATCATCATGAGATGATTTTTATACACCATCAAACTCATAGCAGCACTGAATTAAGAAATTATAGGGAAAAAAAGAAGCAATAATTAAGTGGATTATTTGACAATTACAACAATAATTAAGATAAGCACTTTCCAACTGCTTCTTTTGAAGGAATGGCTCACTCACCCCTTCGCAGATATAAAAAGTGGAGTGAAAGGTTGGACTAGATGATCTTGGATGCCTTTTCCAACCTAAATTCTGTGATTCTGTTTAAATTTTAAAAAAGAGCAAACAAATCAGATCTGGCACAAGGAAAAATCTCTGTGCTTATATGTATGATATCGATTCTCGACAACCATCCATCTACACAAAGTTGCACCATGTTACCCTTGTTTCAAAAATCTGAAAGATCTTAAGTGATCTTAAAAATCTGAAGTGTCTCTTGCTTAAAAATGACAAGTCCCTGCTGAGTTGCACTTAATGTGTCTCACCTGTCTATAAATACTCTTCCCTTCTCACCATTTTTTTTCAGTCAGATGCTCCCTTGTATGATTATTGGAGCTGGTAGGAAATTTTTCAACATTTGTTGACATTGCTGTCAGAAAAGACTGATTCATTGAAATGAAAACTTTTCTCAGAAAGTCAGCATATTTAGTGAATCTTAGCTGTGTCAGGAAAGAGTCACAGCTGCCCCACAAAATTCAATATTTCAATAATGATGGGAGACTGAAGTTCAAATGTCTGGTCTGCTTATTTCCAATGACAGACTGTTTCTCCCACATCACAGTAGGGCTTCAGACACTGTATACCTGCAGCATTAGTCCTTCTAGGTGATTGTACTTTAGGAACTGAAATTATTAATCAGCTAGAATGCTTGGTTTTTTCCTATCCAGTTCTTGTCATGCGTGACTCTCAGGAAAGAACTTCTAAACCTTTTACATTTGGCAGTCAGTTGTTCTGATATGACATGCTGAAAAAAGAAACAATAAGGAAAATTGTGAGTTAGGTCTTGACCTCAGGCTCTATCTTTAACAGCACCAGAAAAAATCAATTTAATTTCTCCAAATTTACACAAATGTAATTGACAACAGAAGACAGCCCTTTATCTCTCCATGTATCATCACTCAGAACTCCCCAAGTGCTAGTGCCACCATGCTGCTAGATCATCAGGGTGGAATGAATTTCCTCACGATTTATTATATGATCCCTGATGAAATATATTTCTCTGATAAAGGCATGGAGCTTCCTTTCAGAGCCACAGATCTCAGTTGTGCTGCTGTGGCCTCCATACTTTCATCAGTCTAAATTATTTGATACAATTTAATTAGTCTAATCAAAAGGCTCAGCAGTTCTTGTAACTCTGCTCAAGAAAGAGGAAAGGAAAAAAAACGAGTGCTTTGTTTACTTACAGTGTTGCTCCCGACGCATGAAGACACACCAAAATAACTGCTGTTTATTTTACAAGATGGAAAAAATATTGAACGCCCTCTGGTCATAGAAGCCATTTTCTTTTGGGATTACAAGTGCAGAGATGAATTAGGTACACTTAGGATCAATATCTGTTTCTCTTCTTGGCTCAAGATGGGATTTGTCAAAATTCGAGAGCAGGTTCTATTGAGTGTCAGCTACAAATCCTTCCAGTACTGAGTCATATACTCATTGAAAGTTGAAATATAAATGGCAAAGGGCTTTTTCAGCTACAATGTCCGAGGTCAGAATGGTAGATCACCTTTCTTCCTTCTTTTTAATGAGCTTTGGTTTGATGAAGTGACCTTGCAGGTCTGGAATCTAAGGACATAACGGGTCTTTACAAGCTCTGGCTGTGTCGGGTTCCACGTAGCACAGCTCTAGGAAGCAAAAAGCACAACACAGTATAATGGAGCATTGATAAGTGAAAGATATGGCTCATGCTGAGAAGATTTTAATTGAATCTTGAATGTGGTCTGAATGCAAGGGTAGCTATGGCTACCAGGTTTCAGCATGGTCAACAAGTGTTAATCTGCTGCATGCCATTCCTTGACATTGCACATGAAAAATGAAGGGGTGCTGCACTGTTGAGAACGTCTGTGGGAAAGGAATACATACACTCGCTCTTAGATGAAATGGGATCCTAGGGCACAGTCCAGAAATCCAAGGATCATGAAAGCAGATCATGCTCCATCACCTATTTGGAAACTGAAATGACCTCTAAAGACAGAACCAGGATGAAGAATCAAAAAGGCTCTTCCTTCAAGCTTGGATTTTTCTGTTTGGAAAAATGTACCTTTTCTAGAGGAACAAAACACTCCCAGGTTCCAGTTAAATAGAAATTCCATCTAGCCATTTAGATTCTTGACCAAGGTAAAAGTAGTAAAACCCAAGGAAATATAATATAGACCCAAGTTTAAAAAAAAATAAAATTAAATTAAATAAAATTTAAAAAAAAAATTAAAAGTTTACTCAATTCCTTAGGAGTTTGTAAAGTTTTTAATTTATTTTGCTTTCTTTGGGATGTATGTTCAGTACTGACTTTATAAGAATGCCTTATGGCTTTAAATCTCTTATATGAGGGTGATCAGCTGCTGTAGGGATGGAAATGTGCAAAATAATAGGTGATTTTAGAAACAGACTGTTTTTTAAGGGCATATGTGACCATCAGGTTTTGTATCCTGGTGCTCCGTGTAATACCGTAAAATTTACTCCATTCTATCTGCAGATGAAGAGACAGAAAGATTTCCCTGCAGGATCACTTTCCATGACTGAAACCAATACTGAATCATCTTTTCCATTTAGGAAGACAGGATTCATACCTGGTTTTTCTGTGTGTCATAAGTCACTCTCTTTTCAGAGAAGGCTGAATTTGCAGCAAATGTGCTACATTGGTACACCTCTAATTGGCAAAAACATTGAGTCTGTGCCTTATGTACGCATTATTACCTTAAAGAAATTAGCTAGGGAATTTGGATTGAAGGAGTTGATTCTTTTCATTAAGTGGAAAAAATACTGTATAATTAATATTGAAGCCAATAACAAAGCAAAACTATGCTTCTCATCCTTGAAACTTCACTGACTGGAAAAATTAGCCTACTCTCCCTCTTGCTCACTCTCCCTCTCTTTTCCTCTCTCTGCTTTTTTTTTTTTTTTTTTTAATTATAACTTGCTGAAGCACTCGATAATACCCTTTAATCTCCTTTAATAACTACCCTATCCGAGATTTTTCTAAGCATCCTTTTGCACAGCATCCACAAATCCAAGAATGAATTGCTGTTAAGATTGACTGACTGGCTGATCTCTGAGCTCTGCCAATTTACTGATCCATGGCTTGCTCCTGCGGTTCCTTGAGTTCATTGTAGACTGAAGGATGGGAGGGGAATGGGGAAAGGCATTTATTGTCTCCTGTAGAGCCACCACCTGCACTCAGCTCATCTGACTCAGCCTTCTGAGTTGACAGTAGCACTTTAAGGAGTCCACTGAAGTGAAAGGCAGGTTGACCTTGCTATGTCCAGAGATGGCAGAGTCATTTTTGCATCTCCATAAAGGTGTAGAGTAAGATAATGGAGGCAGAATGATAAAAATAACTGAGTTTATGGCCCTGGAGTTCAATGACTACAATTTGTCTTCCTACATTTCAAGAGGGAAAGTAAGAAGAAAAAGAAAAAAGAAAAAAAGAAAAAGAAAAAAAGAAAAA
>RAHM01000149.1:1215113-1377535 GCA_003713295.1 Parotia lawesii | reverse complement strand
AAGGGAAGGGAAGGGAAGGGAAGGGAAGGGAAGGGAAGGGAAGGGAAGGGAAGGGAAGGGAAGGGAAGGGAAGGGAAGGGAAAAGGTAAGCAGTTTTACATCTTTCCTTACTCATTTTGTCTGACCATATTAGTTAAGGTGTTTCTGGTCAAGCAATGAATAAGATATACATTACTGGTTTTAATATATTTTGACTCTACATTTTGTTGATCAAAATTAGTCAATATCTATTGTTGGTCATATTTCATTATTTCCTTATCTCTTACACTTTTTTGATCATTTCCTTAGGTGTTTTGTAAGACAGAAATTTTCTTGTAATGACCTCACTAAGTTTACCTCAATAAATTTTTGGTTAATATGTTTACTAGGTAGAATCTTATGAAATGAGCTGAAACAGAATTCTACAAAAAATTATCCATATATAAAACTCCGTCCCTAACTGTACTACAGTTGTTAGTTGCCAGGAATCCTGCAGTGTACAACATTTTTGGATCTGATCCAATACTGAGTTCTGCCTGGAAAATGCAGCAGTAAAATGGTAGCATATCGAATGCAAGTAGTTAATACCTGCCATAAAGTTTCATTTGCAAAAATATGTGGCAGGTGGCTCAAGACAGTAGAGAAGCAGGCACGCTAAAATCATGATATATAGCTAGAAATTATGATATATGCAGATGGTCCAAATAGGTGGACTTTCTTCAATTTCCTGCTTATGATCTCTGATAAAAAGAGCTTTGTTTAAAGCATTGAGGGAATAACAGGAGAATACAGATGTAAGAGAGGATATCTGAGCTGACAAATCCTGTTCACTCAGACCAAATGTAATTACACTTTATAATACAATCTATACATTTATTATGTCTCAATTTGAAATTAGTCCATTTTTCAAAATAATTTCTTCTGTTATTATTGTACTATTCAAGAATATTTCTTTTCTTGTTGTTAGAGTTTTTTATAGGCAGATTAAAAACATCTGTGTTCAGTGGATCAATTTTTATTTTTTCTTAAATTGTTTTTTCTAAGCAAAGGTAATAGATACTTTGTTTATCTAGGAGTTTCAAATTTTGCTCAGCCATAACAGTTAGTTGATATTTACCTACGGAAAGGTAGATAAATACATAAAAATATACACAAGACAGAAAACAAACAAACAAACAAATACCACACCTAAAACTCTGTTCCCATATTGTCTAAAAAAATTACAAAGTCATGGTCAAACATGAGGTTTATAAATCACAACTCTGGTCATGTGTCGCTTAATTCTCTGCCAGATTGCTTGTGTGGTTAAGTCAAATGATATTTGGCACTGGGATATTCAGCATCTGTACTTTCAATTATATGCTATGAAGCTAAGTTAGTTGCCAAACAATTTTTTTTTCTGTAGTCCATAAAATATTAGAAGTATGTCCAAAAATTATATCCATATTCGTAGGTGCTAGGTGAAAAGTAAACCACATGAAAATGTGAACAGCTCTTTAGTAAATAGACAGAGTTAGAATGCTTGGTAACCAGAACCAAAAAGAAGAAAAAAAAAAAAATGAAGATGTGTATCTCAAATATTTGACTGATCTCAACACAGACTCAGAAATAAATTAGTTGGTGTAGTTCTGGCTTGGAAGAAATCTGTCTTGAGCTGTGTCCAGATTATTAAAACAGTGAGTTTAAGCCAGTCACACAACTGACAAAGAATTATGATGCCTATTTAGAGATATTTAAAAGAGGTGTCAAATTAGGAGGTTCTAAATTAGGAACTTCATCAGGTTAGGTTTTCTCTGGGGTCAATGGAAGAGGAAAAGATGCTCCACAGACTCACTTAGCACACTTGAAATTTGAGAGACCTGCAGCCACTGGATATTTTTTTCCAGTTTGACCAGAAGAGGAAACAATGGCACCCGTTCTTTTTATTTGACCACCTAAAGTAAGGTAAAAAAGAAACCGAAGCATACAGATGGGGCTTTTTGTTTAATTCCGGGTTTTTTTAGGAAATATTCTTTTTAAAGAACTGTAATATATAGGTATGTCAAATGTTTAAGAGCAAAAAACCCCTCAGAATAGAATCTTATAAATTAACAAAGACATTTCAATAACAATCTCCAATAAAACTGAAATTTAGAAAAAAGTCCACATGTATCTGAAACTTTGTATTAGAAGCATAGAGGAAAAAGAATGACTTGAATTTTTCATCAGAGAATTTTATATCTTTTTCTGACGGGTTTTCTTTTCGTTTTTTTCCTGAGGAAAAAAAAAGTGTTTCAGGACCTTGAAGAAATTCAGAGGTTTGCAAAGGGTCAGATCAAACCAAAAAGAATTTCCAAAAATAGTCATAAAATTCAGGAAACCAGTCAAAGAGGCATGGGATTTTCAGATGAAGAGAGAAACTAAATCAACCAAAGCAAAAAACTCTCTTAATAACTTAAACAAAATCCTGACGGTTAATTAAAGAACAGTGTAGCACAATTAAGAGATGTAAAATGCATATGCCACAGGTTCATGACTTTTGTGAAGTGAGTGATTATATGGATAATTAATGACAAAGAAAACTGATCGGATTCAAAACTTAAGCTTTTCCTTGAATATTACTCAGAAATGGACAACGTATTATGGAAGAAAAAAATCTTACTTCGTTTATGTATACTTAATAATTACATTTCAAGGAAGTTTTCAGGGCATCTACCTATGTAAACCACAGTGAGAATAGAGTTTCGGTGTCAAATAAACACAATTTCAAAGCAGAAAATTTAAAAAATTATTAACATGAAGAAAGAATAGGTCTGTTTTTTGTCTTTTTTTAACTCATTATCAACTGTCTTAATAAAAATGTCCAGCAATCTTAAAAGGTATATAACAGTTGCTAGTACAACATTATTTTATTGAACAGGAGGCAAAAGATGGTTTGTCTTTAAGCATGCTTTCTGATGATAGCCCACAGACATTTTGTAACCCATTTCTCAGTTCTGACAAATTTCCCCATCTTGAAAAGCAGCCACCTAATTTTACATTATTATGACTAAAACCAAGCAGGCCATACACTGCCTTTAGTTCTGCTGATCTGTATTGTTGGCTTCAGATAGTTTTAATATACTCTAATATTGAAAAACTGAATATTACTAAGAGTAAGGGGCTTAGAAGAAAAAACTAAATAAATAATAAAGTTGTGGATTCCTTTAAGAAGTGTTAATTCTAGCACATTCAGTAGCATTTGAGAAGCAGAGGAATTATGTGAGTCAAAAAATTAATTCAGATTTTTACATAGGTAGCAGGCATGGGATCCACTGAATTGCATACTAGACTAAAAGAAAGAAGACAGATTTATTTCCTTACTTTTATTGTTGTTTGTTAATGGACAAGCTGCTTCACTGGCTCAGTTCTCTCTCTGGTTGATTATATTCAGACTGGCATTCTTCAAGGACATGCATCAATTTTGTATCTGCACAATGCCACCCTGAAACCAGTCATGGGCTTTTAGAAATGACTGAAGTATAGATAGTAAGAAAAAAAAGGAGACTTACATCTCAGCTGTAGTGGAGTGGGTTTAGTGTTCTGCAATGCTTGGTTGCTTTATTATTAATTAACAAACAGCAGCACTATGTTCCTTCTTTCTTTTTCCCTCCTTGATATGAGTTGCAGCATGAAGGCAGCTCCTACCAAAACCACTTTTTAATTTCATGGTATAAATTGGGGTTTTTACGCTAGTTAGCAATAAATAAACAAAGAGTTTCTGAATGATTGAAATGGAATTTCTGAAGGAAAGAGCAACAAATAATTAGACTTCTATATCACTAATTATTATTGGTAGCTTGAACAAAATTACATTTCTGGCCTACAGAATTTCTAATCAGTAAAGTCACAGTGTCATAATATGATCTCTTCAAACAGATTTATTTTTCAGATGACTGGTTCCTAATGCCATTTTGGCATTGCACAATTCTGCTGCTGGTTATATTTGTCTCCTGCCTAAAAATATATTGTTTACTTTTATTACAAATTATTATTTGTAGCATTGTAATGAATAGAAACTATAGTCACGGGTTAAGGGTGCAGTGCACCAGGAATTATAGTAAAGGGAAGTTAAAGGCAGTTCCTGACACAGATGTTTCAATTTAAGAAAATTATATAGCATTTAAATATACAACAAGCCCTTGTTTCTAGCCATGTTTACCCATTACACTTCTTCCACATATTTGTTAATGTCTGTGGAAAATAATCAAAGTAAGAAAGTTTGGCTTGGGGCATTTTTACACTTAACAACGAAGTAAAGAAATTGCACCTGGGAGGTGTCTAGTTAATGATGCAAACATGGTTTCATCATGGTTACATTTAGACAGCCAAGGACTTTAAAAGCCTGTTTACCACATGTGATGAATCAACCTTGAGGAGTGTCCATGAACTGCTAGGTCTTTTCTAAATGTGAGTGATTCAACAATAAAAGAGCATGTAACATTCTCACATTCTTTCACTTAGATGTAAACACAGAAAAACATCAGAGATTCATACCAAAATAAACCTTCATATTAAAGATTAATGGAATTTATAAGGGTTGGTCAAAAAGCTAAATGTTGTTTATGTCCCTTAATATTGTAGTTCAGCCCATTTTAGTTGCAATTAAAAACTCAAAGTTTCTGGAAACTCAGTTTTTCCTTGATTCTACTGAAACAGAAAGTTGTGTCTTAATTATGGACCTCTATTATGAATGTGGACATCAGTGTAACCAGAAACCACTGAGACAAATAAATATGGAAATGGGATGGCTAGATAGTAAATTTTGAGATGGTGAATGATGATAGGAAAATGGGAAGACTAGCTAATAAATTTTGAGATGATGAAAGATGTTATGCCTTGGGATGACAAATATTTTGAATGCAAGACTTGTGTACTTAGACATTTACTGAAATTACAAGGACCCCTTTTGTCACTGCCCTGGGAGAGGGGTCAGCCTCAGGGGGCACTGGTCCCGCTCTGAAGAGGCGACAGTGACCTTTCCACAGACACACACTGAAAAGTGTTGGATCTCGGCAGCCGCGTGTTCGAGCAGCACTGGCTCTGTGGCAGCAGGCGTACCCAAAGCGAGGAGATCCAGAGGTCTAAGTCCCTCAGGTATCCCAGAGGCGAAAGAGGCAAGGGAGAGGACCACTCCGTGAAACCTTCCAGGAGTTTATTTCCCCAAAAGCAGAGGGGAGGAATGGCCGTCGGGCCACGGTTACAGGTGCCTTTTCAACAGGGGTGGTACAGAACAAGCAACCAATAGAGGAAAAGCCCGAGGGAGGATCCCAAGGACACAGAACCAATGGCTAAGTTACAGAGGAGGGGATTTACAGAACAAACCAATGAACAATCGAACTTAACAGAACCTTCTAGAGAAGGGATATGGGCTCAGACCTGGGCCTCGCCCATGGACTGCCCCTCGCTCTCTGACTCGTCAGCCCGTTGGGTAGGAATGACATGATGGGCAGCGGGCAGACCCTAAGTGGTCCAAAGCACCCCAACACCCTTTTTTTTTTTTTGCCTCTATTTGGAACTGCTTAAGAAATGGAGAGCCAACACCACATTAGGGTGAACTGATGAGTGACAGATAGGTGGCAAGACATGGGCACGTTAGCAGGTTATGTCCTTTTAATCAAATCTGATGAGCCTGTGGTTTCCATCACTGGAAGCGGGTACAAAGGCAAAAAAGATAACACAGATAGAAAGAGTTAGGCTAATAATAAAAAGTATTCACTAAAAGCTTTCAACTAAAGGCCGCATCTGTGAATAAGAAATTCCCTCAAAATGTTGACAATTAGGAGACTTTTGAATAAGTTTTACACAAGTTGGGAGAATGAGTGTTTTTGGTGACTTACGGAGAAAATGCACTGGCCAAGCTGAATACTGGTTCAATCTAATCCTCTTATCTCCACGTTTCTGTGGCCTGGGGTTGTGTGGGATGAAGGAGTGGAGCAGAAGAAAGCTGGATGCTCACGGGACACAAACAAATTATTTTACTGAGAGGTGCTAATAAAGAGATGGAAATGGGTGCACTGCTATGCTCAGCATGAAGGGATACCACAGAGGGCTTCATGTCTCAAAACCTGTGGCACAGAGCTCTCACCAGGTGGAAAAGCCAGCATTCGCAGCAGTGCAGAGGATGCTATAAATACAGATTGCAAACTCAGAAACCTTTCTGAAGAGCCTCATCAGAAAGGGAAGCAAATGCTGCCAGCCATTCCCATACAAATAACTGTACCTGGCTGGGCTACAGTATACTAAACAACTGCAGAAAGCAACAAATCACGAGTCTGTTTGTGACAGGTCATCCCAGCTAAATCAAGTTGTCATTTATTTTTGACTTGTTCTTGCCCCAGGATCAGTAGCTGTTTTTTTCAGGTTGAGACTGGAGCAATTTGAAAGTGCAAAAGCCTATTAGAAAAAATGGCATGAAGGGTTAGTTATAGCAGTGGCGGTTGCACTTTGTCATCTGTAGTTAACCCTTTTGCCCCGGGGCTTCAGAGACTTTCGATATGGTTCACAGGCCATTCAGAAGCTTTGCTGCAAGTAAGCATTTAAAGGTGAAACCTGGGAGCAAAGCTGTCATAAAGGCATGGGGGGAGGTGACTGTGCATGTGGCAGAGGTGAGTTGTTAATCCAGATAATATTTTAAATGGAAAGGAACTCCCTAGAGGGGGGGAAAAAAGTAAATTTGCTTCTTGTGTTTGGTAGCAAAAAATGCCAATGACTTAGGGAAAGTAGACACTTTCAAGCAGTGTTTCAATTGTTTCAGCTGAATTCACTGCATAACTGCTGCCTTTTGTAGACTTGTACAAACTAGAGACCTCTGCTGAATCCTGAGTTCAGTTGTATCAGGGGCTATGACCAAAAAATAGAAAACAATGCAAAAGTTATTTGTATGAAGCTCCCCTTTCCTTCATAAACAAGAAGATGCAAGAGGAAGAGAAATGGATTGTTCTGTAAGGAAACCAAACAACTCTTCTGTGGAAAGGGTGTCTAGATTAGATATTAGGAAGAAATTCTTTACTGTGAGGGTGGTGAGGCACTGAAACAGGTTGCCCGGAGAAGCTGTGGATGCTTCATCCCTGGAAGTGTTCAAGGCCTGGTCGGATGGGGCTCTGAGCAACCTGGTCTAGTGCAAGGTGTCCCGGCCCATGGCAGGGAGTTGGAACTAGATGAACTTCAAGGTCCCTTCCAACCCAAAACATTCTGGGATTCTATAATCCTATAGTCCAGACTCATATCCAGAAAACCATTATCTGACTTCTGTGTACAGAGCCAAGTGTTTAAGGGAAAGGTTACTTAAGCTGTGGCTGTACTGTTTTTATTTAAACAAGGCTTTCTGCAGAAGACACTGTTTATGTGTTGCCTTTCTTGTTTTGCTTACTGCTTTTTTAAATTGTTCACTTTACAGATTGACTTATATTTAACTCATACCAATGGCAATATTAGGAAAAAGGTTTCCATCATTTTCTCATTACTGCACTAAAAGATGCCCAGTCTGACATGCTGGGCATGGATGTGGTTGAAAAAGCAGGCTTTAGAAAGGAAAAAGGTTCCTTTATGGGATCTGTTAGCCACTGGACTGACATAGGCACACAGGGCTGTAATGCCAGCCACAAGAGAAAAAAAAAAAAAAAAGGCGATATTTGTGAATTTGCTTGGGCCTGTCAAGATATGTGTATTTGAGATGCACAGTAAGACTGAATAAAGCAGTTTCAACTAATGCACTATTTGTTTATTCAGATATTTCTGCAAAAGCACTTGTCGGAAGGGCTTACCTTAACGGTGCTAATATGCTGTTCTCTGCTAAGGGATGCATCCATTCCAAAAGACTGCATGGCAGTAATCACTAACAGTGCTAGAATAATTACAAGTTTGCCCATGATCAGTGTTGTGGGTTTTTCTTCCTTTTTTTCTCTTTCCTCAGGCTTCTTTGCTGCACATAAACACGTACAGTTCTGCCTCTTACTGTGCTAGCCTATCGTAATGTCTTGGATATCCTAATCTGACTAAAGCATTTTCGTTTCTCTCTTCTATTTCCAAGAGATCATGAATACCTATACTGAGGGAGTCCAAGTGTCTAAACAGTTCCCCTTATGGCCTCTGTACAAATTTGCTATAGCTTTTCTCATACCTTTTTACATGGCTTTTCTTAAATTCCTTAAGCATCTTAAATTTACTCTCAAAATAAAACAAGGCTGACAGATTTGAACTCATCTCTGATATTGTGAGGAAGCAATAGGAGATAGAAAAGAACCTCTGACAATTCAGAACAAAGATATTTTTTTGTTGCAAGCTTGGTAATGGTGTAAGCTCAACCTTAGTCTCTGCTGAATTGTTAAAATGTGAAACGCAACTTAGCTAAATGGGCAGTGAATGAGGGGAGCCGGATGCACCGTGCAAGCAAAGTGAAAACTATCAATCACCATCTATTACTTCACTCTTGGTATTTGAGCAGTGTTTCAGATGTTCTGGAGAGATTAGCTCAGAGTAAGTAAATGCCAAAATGGAAACTGTCTACACATATCCATCCAATGCGTCAGCCAAGCTAATCACAGTGTGCTTTATAGACTGACCACTTTGGTCCCAGCTCTATCAGGGATCTCTCAGACATAAATTTAGCAAGGTAGATGAATCTGACTTGTCTTAGTAGAAAGTTCCATATCCTTCAAGCAAGTCGTCATGCAGATAAGGAATGAAGCTATCTGACTTGGAGATTTGACCTTCTAAATAGGCAAAGTAAATCAGAAGCTATGAAGATTTCCTGCAATCATTCCCTGGATTATGTCTTGATTTCTAATACTTCATGGATCACAGGTTGAGAAGAACTGAGCTAGCTTAATATGAAAGCTGTCATCTAAAGAAAAACATAAGCCATGAGCCTACTCGCTGAATTTCACACATGATTAGAGGGGATATCCTCAGGCATCAAAGCCAATTCCCAGTCATTTTACAGAACCCTTTCAGTAAACAGGTCCCGATTCCTCATATTAATTTGTAGCTTTGAAGAATGTTTTGCTAGAGAAAATGGCATCTCTCTTCTGGATAAATCAGTGCAACATTCTCGCTCAACACAACAGGTTCTCACTCCACCCAGTTGCAAAGACTGAAATGACACCTGGTTGCTCTGAGCTCTTTCAAAGCAAGGGTCCTTTGGATCTCTCCAAATGGAGGAATGGTCAGCCACTGTAATCATCTAAACATAACACACAGGCAGCATGAAAACTGCGAGCTTGCCTTATCCTAAATATGGTGCAATAGGCAGAGGGGTCATAAAAAGTTAAAGGCAAATATCACTTGCTAGGGTGTGCTTTCTCATGCTGAAGAAACACCACTACAAGCAATCACAGTGACAAACCTTAGGAGAGAAAATGTCAGTTACTAAGCAGTATCCCCAGGAGTACAGGAGAAACCCTCCTTGCTCAGGTGAGAGTCACTCCTCGTTCTGAAATAAAGAAGAAAACAGCAGCAGTAGAAGAGAGACCATCAATTGAAGCAGATACTACAAAAATAGTCCTGAAGGCAGAAAGCAAGAGCAATGACGGTGTAACCTAAGACCTGAAAGGATACCAAGGATAGAAGAGCTGTAACATTACAGCAGAAAGTGGTAAAGAGCAGGCAGCATCCATACTAGCAGAAGAATGACATAATTTTACAGGTGTAAGAGAGGCTGAAGTGAGATAGAATTAGCTGCAAGTACCTAAAAGAAAGGAAAATAAGTCATTGAAAGCAGCAAGATACAGCCATTAAAAAGAGGCATATTTTCTTCCTCAGAAAGAAGATGTTCTGAGGTGTAGAAGATGAAGGAACTGAACCAGAAGAAGAAAAGGAAAAAAACAGGCAGTGGAAAAGCAGGACCACACCTGCACACGCAGCCACTTCAGGGAACTCATGTTCTTCTTTTTCTCCAAATAATCATAACAATCACACTCATGATGTGAAGCATGAGTTCATAATTACTATCCAGCAACTCATGTAAAGGAATATGTGACAGCTAGGAGAACCTTCAAGCTGTATTTTAGCAACACATACACTTAAGTCTTCTAGCCTTTATCAAACTTCATTTGCAAATGACTCTGACATTCATTCCTTTGAAAGACAGGGAAGTGAAAGCATGAGAAGCAGGAATAAAACTGACTCAAAGTCAGAAGTTTTAGAGTAAAGACAAGGAAAAAAAGATAGATTACCTAAGTCCAAAATCTACAGAACTTACATACACCTAATAAGAGAATCAGTAAAGAGTAGAATACAAAGATGAAAAACAGTGATCCTTAAGATATTGTTATTCTTCTTTCCTGCTCCCAAAAGCGCATCATTTGTATCCATGCTGTATTTGTATGCCTAACTGTGAGCACAAACAGGCACAGACTCATGTGTGGTTTCTTTGGTAAAAACACAGACAATATACAAAAATACTGTGGCATACAGGATGTGACAATGGTTCTAGGTGAAACCAAATCAGAATTTAATTATTATTTAATGAGTGACAGCTGTGACTACATGAAAAGGCAATCTTACCCCATATAAGAGAAACATCATTTTTTTAAAAAACTGATGTTCCAAAAATTGACTGAGTGTAACTGCAATTATTTTTTAAGATACATTCTAATGTGTTAACTTACATCCAGAAAAGAAAACTGTTTAAACCATCTGCCCCAGCTTCAGATTTTTGTTTTGTTTTGGCTTTTGTTTCTTTGTTTGGTTTTTTGCTTAAAAATCAGCATAAAATGCTTTAGCTATGACACATTTTTGCCAATTTTGGCTTTCAGGCTGATTTTTCTATGTTTGGAATTCATCCTTTCTTATGGATGACTCTATTCATGACCAACTGATATTTTCAGAAAATAATGCTTTAAAATCGACAATTCTCCAAGCCTTACTTTTGACCGACAGCTTTCAGGACTCTGTGAATAAAGTTAAATAACTTTTTTATTTATATTTATAGCTAAGACTATAAGAATATTTGTTTTCTAATACAAAGCTACTCTGGGAAAACAAATATTTTGTGACCACATTTCCAAATTTAAGCAATGCAAATGGCTAAACAAGATTGTTTTCAAACTGATAGAAGTCAAGCACAGAACTCCAGGGCAAAAGTAGCCAGCTGAAATAGCTGGGTTTTCTTTTGGTCTGTTCCGCTGAAGTGGAAAACACTGATTTTTCCAAATCACAACTTACTATAAAAACATATGACTTTAGCAGAACTTCAGGGTGGCCCAGGATGGGTTCTGCAACAGTGAGTGACAGTTCCCCACATACATGATTCAGTGCATCACCTTTCTGGAGCTGATAAAATCCATCTCAAGTCCCTGCTCTGTCATGTCACAATATCACAGAATAAGCTGAGTTGGAAGGGACCCACAAGGATCATTGAGTCCAACTCCTGACTCTGCAAAGGACACCCCAAGAGCCACACTCTGTGCCTGTAACCGTTGTCTAAGCACTCCTTGAACTCTGTCAGGTTGGTGCTGAGACCATGTTCCTGGGGAGCCTGTTCCAGTGCCCAAACACCCTCTGGGTAAAGAACCTTTTCCTGATATCCAACTTAAACTTCCCCTGACACAACTTCAGGCCGTTCCCTCAGAGGTCCTGTCACTGGTCACCACAGAGCAGAGATCAGTGCCTGCCCCTTCTCTTCCCCTCACGAGGAAGTTGTAACTGTGATGAGGTCTCCTCTCGGTCTCCTCCAGGCTGAACAGACCAAGTGACCTCGGCCGCTCCTCATATGGCTTCCACTCCAGACCCTTCACCATCTTCTTTCCCTCCTTTGAAAGCTTTCCAATAGTTTTCTAATAGTTTAATGTCTTTTCTATTGTCTTGGGGTGATTTTATGACAATTCTGTATTTCCCTATCATCTGCTTCATGCCCACAAATGGGTCCCGCACCTTTTAGCTGGGTCCAAGAGAGCAGGGGAGAAAAGCCAGGCGAATTCTTCAGCATGGTTTGTGTTCAAGGACTCACACGCTCCCCCGTGGTCTCACTGCTGCAGACCCAAGGGAGCACCTTCCTGCTTTTAGCCAGCCTGTTAGCTGAGGCAAGAAATTTTCCCATGACTGCATACCGAAATCCTCTGGAACTGCTTCTTCTTCTTCTTCTTCTTCTTCTTCTTCTTCTTCTGAAGCTGAAGCTGAAGCTGAAGCTGAAGCTGAAGCTGAAGCTGTTTGGCCTAGCTGTGATCCGAGGACCAGATCATCGAACCCCATGGACCGGCAGGGAGGATGCCGGGATGCCACATCCCGGCCTTGGGCCTCGGGAGCGGCCGAGCCAGCTACAGAGGGAACTCTAAATCCACCAGCTTTCTCCGCAGTGAGGAGGTTTAATATTTTAACAGCTATTTATTTTAAACAATATTTTAAGTTATTCATTTTTTCTGCATGCCCTGCAGGCACTTTTTTTGTTAAATAAATAGTTTTTTTCACTTTCCTTCAAGAAATTCATTTCGTATCGGTGGGGGAGGGAGTGCTGAAACCTGCCTTCTGTGGAGGAGATACTCCTTCTAGAGCGTTTCCCTCTAAACTTGTCTCAAACCGAGACACCTATATTGCAGTGACCAAAACTGTACACAATATTCAAGGTGGTGCTGCACCACTGTGGAGAATAGCTCCCTTTTTTCTGGGGCAGACATGCTACTTTGTATTAAGTCTCTTTGCCACAATAACTTAAAATATGTATTCAAAGGTCTCAGAGGATCAGAGCTAGAGCTAGGGTTTGAATATCTTTCTTTCAGGCAGTAAGCTGGATAACCCAGTGCCAAACTATGGCTTGCAAGAAGTAGGCATCCAGTCTGTGCTGGAGAGGAGTCCCCTTGTCTCCAGCTCTGGCATCACCTGCAGCACAGGCGAGCACCTCTAAGGGTTCAAAAATGCCACCTAAAAAAGCTGACTGAAAGTGCTAGCCTATTTGAGAAGAGATGCCTCATTTAGCTAATGATAGCTGAGATTAATTTTATCCTTGACTTTCTATATTCCGAAGAAAGTGACACCAGATCCTTTCTGGAGGTTCAGAAGGCTGTGGGTTTTTCTTCTTCATCTTCCTCTTGTCACGTATCACCTCATTTTCCAGCAGCAGTGAATGCACAGAAAGGCTTAGCACACCAAAAAGTGCAACTCAGTGCCTCTTGCTCTTCAGCACCCATCATATTGCTCTATGAGATGTAAATATGTGACCTTATTTTGAAAGGAAAATCCTTCCTAGCTGCTTTTCAGCTCCATCACTTATGCATTATAGACTTTCTACTCAATTGCAGCATAATCTCCTAGGAATTTATTATGCATCCTGTATATAAAACAGTATGTACCCTCTACAGAGAACATCAAAAGGTAGTTAATAGAGATGTTAAATTATTATTGGTTGAAAGCAGCCGATGCCCTAGAGTAATCAGATTCTCTCTTTCTCTCTCTCGCTTCATATACTATATATAATATATACAATTAATAGTGCACATATATCAGTCTCCGAGTAGATCTCTATAAAGTCTGCTCAAATGTTAGAGGAACTGATGTATTAAACATGTGGAACCAAGCAAAGATGTCACAATAAGGCACACTACAAATACTAGCAAAAGTGTTGATGGATAAGGCAAAGGAGAAACTGCGAGTGCCATGGAAAAAAAAAAAGCTTTATGTTATTTCCTGTTGTCACCATTTATTTGTAGGGGAAGACAGTCAAGGTGCTGCTGACTGGAGTGAATAGCTGCATTGGTATTTATTAATGGTCAGGAGAAAATGTTAAATGCTTACACTGAGCTAATTACTTATTGCCAAAGATCAGGAAAAAGTGTAATTTGGAACTTACTACACAATGATTAGATTAATTGAGATGAGATTGAATTAGAATTGAATAGAATATTCTCTGGGATAAGTCTCTGAAATAGGAACCAGGAAATTTTTTCAATGCTGTGGGTATATTATGAACTGTTGTCTAAGTTCATTCATCCCGATGTATGATGTCCTCCTCAGAGTCTAATCTCTCCTTTTAGAGAGTTGATTCTTTCCATGTGTTTATCCACAACACACCAACCTCTCAAACAAGACCAGGAACTTAAAATAATGCTCACATTAGTAGTAAGTATCACTAGTAATAATCAGAGCAACTGGAGAAGTCTAAATACTAAATACAGATTTATAAGTGTTTCTTTAACAGGTAATTGAAAATTTCAGAATAAAATTAGGTTAATTGAAAATTTAAGAAGTAGGACAGTGGAAAAGAAGATAGTGGTTTGACTAAATGATGTTAGAGATTTCCAACCTCAATTACTTGCTATTCAACAATAACATCTTAAATACATATATTCCAGTATATGCTTAAGGTGGAGAAAATACTGCAACCCACTGAAATTTAGGTATCTAGCTCCTCTAATCATACACTGGTCTATAGCATGATGTACATTTGCCTGGGGTTTTGCACTGCTCCATTCTAAATTATCTGAGTCTGTCTCACAGCTGAAGGCTCATCCCATGTAAATCACATTGCTGTCATGAAGAAACACCCTAGCAAGAAGAAAAATGGTCTCAGAAAAGATTTCCTACCTGTTTCACTCACGAGTTCCAGAAGGGAACTCAAAGAGCAAGCTTGGGCTCAAGTGATATGTTTGCGTTAACAAGGCCTGCCGCGGGATTCTGTGATAAACGACCGGACACTGTGTTCTACACTGAGACTTGAAGTGGAGAAGGTGCGCTTGAAGGCTACCATCTTAGCTGGCAAAGTGGCTGACTTTCAGGGAGCAGATCTCTGAAACGCCCCCCTAAAAATCTCTTTTCTAACTCTGAATGTGATGTGAACTGCACTGTGAAGACCTGGCAGACCTAGCAATAAGAACATGTTTTCCTTAATATCCAGGGGAAATTCCAAATCCTCAAAAGCTCTTTCAACAGGCCTGAAGGAGGAAAAGGGGGAGGAAAAGGGGGTGAAAAGCTGGGGAAATTCATCCTTCCCTATTTTACCCACAGGATGGGTATGATTATTAATGGACTCTCAGAGGTAAGGGCAGGAAAGCAGCACTGAATACACATCCCAAATGACCCTCATTGCACTTGGTTTTATCATGTCATAAGCTGGTATTCCATGGTACAGCAACAAAGTAATCTTGATGCCTCTTTCTGCTCTCAGGAAGGTCATCTCAGGAGCACATATTCCATATATGGGAGTATATCCAGGGATAGGTACCTCACCACACAAACAGAGCAAGCAACCCTGTGACCAGTGGTTTTGTACCTAACACAACAAATTCTCAGATCAAATTTGCTTCTGCTCTGGGCAGATCAGTTGTTATCTCAACCATTTATGCCCCTTGTTGGGTGTCAGTGTAGGCTGTCATGGTTTGGGAATGGTGTTCTCCAATTTAATACTCCCACTAAAACCATGCTGCCACACACTCCCTCTCTTCCTCCAGCTGGAAGCAGAAAAGGCAAAGATCATGGGCAGAGGTAAGAAGAATTTACTGGAAACAGCAATGAGATAAGAAAACTAACAGTAACAGAAACAATATTAATAACAAAAGGTGTGAGACAAAGAACTCTTTTTAAACAGAGAGCCCATGACAATTAGCAAATGCAACTTGGATCTTCCCTGCCACAGCTCCTCCTGACTGGAAGGAACGCTACTCTCCTTGGAAGTGAGAGTACCATTCCCACTCCCCCTCTCCTGGCAATGACATGTGGTGGTATCAAGTAACACGGGTGGCCTGGCCATGTCCCCTCCTGGCTATTGCAAAAGGTTAACCCTGTCCTGGCAGAAACCAGGATATCAAAGCACAAATTTAACACTAGAAGATGAGCTCACAATACCTCAAAACACACCCTATGCCTGCTCTTTATAAGAAAGTCTAGCAACAATGATTTGGGCTGAACATCTCATTTCAAACCGTATCAAAAATCCATGCTGAAGAGTGATAAAAGGTGGATTGATCTCATCTACCTCAGGGCATACAATACAAATATCTAAATTTGTCTGCAAAAAAAGAAATGGGTATGAAATGAAACACACTTAGTAAAAGTTTATCTTCCAGTAATAAGATAGTCCATAAGGTTAAACAATAAACTCAGTTGCAGATATCTACCTTGCAAACCTCTAAATGTGTCCTGAGTGCTGTTTCAAATGAGACTCTTTTCAAATGTCTGTCCAAAAGCATCTGTTTCATTGGTGAGAGTTCCACCCACTGTCATTTTGTGCGATATTAATTTCAAAGACAAAACAAAAACAACTCTTGAAGATCTGAGAATTGCTAAAAATTCTGAGTCGTATTAGAGTTCTGTTTGTTGTGTTTTTTCTCTTGTGTATGTAACATATGTTTGGTGTCTTTAAACACAATTACTTTTGTATAATAAAAGTGTTGATTTGATGATGCAACATTTTCTGCAAGTGTGTTTAAGACAGTTTATGTTTTCATAAGTTGCAATGAAACTCAATTATGTATGTGTAATAAGGCTCTTGATTGTTACACTTCTACTTTTCTGTATAATGAAGCCAGCAATTAGAATTTGGTTGCTCTATGGCATAGGAAAACACACTTGTTTTGTAGACAAAAGATCTTAATGAGCATCTCTAAAAAAATGTGTTCCAAAAAAAAAAGGTCAATAACTCAAACATGTAATCAGATTTCTTAACAAAAAGGATTTTCTTCCTGAAAATATAATAACTTCAATGGGTAAACAACTGAGATTACAAAAATAAACTCATTCCTACGGTTAGAGAAATTAATGAGAAAATATTTCACCAATAAAGTTATTGCCTTTACATTGTTAACTTAGACATTGTCTTGAGTGCAGGTAAATGCACACAGCTTGTATAGTAATAAGCCCTAATCACACTTATCAGCATCAGTCTTTTGCTTTAGGCCAGAAGCGTGCTTCTAAAGCAAATTTCCCAATTGTCTTTATTTACCATGCATTTGTTTGCCTTCTGTGGCAGTCTTGGAGCATGGATACTACTCCTTTTAGGTTAAATTAGACCAGAGGATATATTCCGGGAGATCTTCAGAGGCATTACTGCTGCAGTCTGTGGGTTCAGACTACAACTGACCCAAAGCAAACTCTCTTGAAGTGTCTACGCTGTGGCCATCACGTTCTAAACGCCACCTATTTTGCCTACACAGATTTCTTTCATTCACCTTACAAGACATTAAAGATAATATCTCATCAAGGAGCTGATTTATGATTTTCTAGTAACTCTCCTCAGTAGATGTTCATTTTGAAATCTCAACCTTTTAGTATAGGGCTATGGAGTCAAACTGAGTCAAACCAACCTGTTGCAACCACAGCTTTCTTATACCATATGCCATCCCTGTGCCCATAAATCAAGTTTCAAAGAATTCTGATGCCTGGCACAGAGCAAGTGAGGCTGGGAAAAGATACTTTTCATCCTGGAGTGCAGGGGGTGAGACAAGAGAAGAGGAAGGACTCACTGAGTGTAATTATAGTTATCTGAATCTGATAAAGAAACCCTAATCCAATTGTCTTAGAGTTTTGTACAGTCTAGTAGAGAAATAAGCAATTTTAGAATATGAAATGGACTGCTACCAAATAGTTTATCTTTCTTTCCATTGACTGTGAGGGAGCATAGGTGACCAGCACAGATGGAAATCTCATGTTTAACCCCCATGAATGACGTCCAAATTGTCTGGTCATTAGCAAAGCAGAAAAAAAACACAAGGATTGTCACCTTCTGGTGAAAGAAAGAGAACCCTAAATTGAGAAGTCAGACAGGTAAGTGTCCAGTTGAAAGACTGAAGGCTGAAACAGTCAGTGGCAAATCTCCGTTTGACTTTAAAGGAACTCATGTTTTACTATTAAAACTAACACAGAAAGTAAGAGTAAAATGCTGTCAATGCTAATCATTGTGGTATCACAGTCACACACTTCCATCAATGTGACTTCATATGAACCTACAACAACAGTCTCAAGGGTTTTTACAAACTCATTTGGATCCACTCACAGCAGTTCATAAAGCCAGGCATTTTACAGGTGTAATACCTGTCAAAAATCTACTTTAAAATGGTTTTGTTCCTTGAAAAAAAACCAAACCAAAACCAAACCAAAACAAAACAAAAAAACCCCACAAACAAACAAACAAACAACCCAAAAACCGAAAACCAAACAACAAAAAAACCCCAACAAACATCAGGGGGTTTATTAGATTGCTCTGATATCTATACTTTTCAGAAAAAAAAAAAGTAATCAAAATATTGTAAATGTACTTCACTACAGCTTAATTTTCTTTGAAAACTAACTTTTTTAGAGCTTAATGAAAATACCAATAGAAATATACCCTGGCTTAGGGTTGTCTTTGGGGCTTTTTTGATTCTGTGAAATGCAAATTCCTTCCAAATCCTGAATTAACTGATTTCAAATAATTTCCCCTATTTTTAAGTAGTTTTATAATTGTGCTTGCATTTAATTATGGTCCAAGAAGAGCAAGATTTCTAATTATACTACTTTTCTTAAAAACATTGCTGAAACCACTCTTTTTCTGTAAAGGCCAATTGCTTTGATCTTCTCTTTTTTTTTTTTTTTTTTCAAATCACACTACAGTGCCTGACACAGCCATCCAGGTTGGGTGTGTGACATCACATTCTGTCTACTTTGTGTTTGAAAAAAGACCAAAAATAGTACAAAGGAAACCCCAAAGCTTGGAAATTGTGAACATATTTATTGTTACTTTTCAGGTTTTATGAACACGCAGGTGAGACTACACTGAGTACCACACTGATATTGGTAAAGCACGGAGATGGAGGTAGAGGTGAGGCAGAATGTGTGGAAGGTGAGGCTTTTTCACCCTGTGTTGCCAAAAAATTTGTGGCAGCATAAGGCAGACCTCAGGGAACTCCACAAAACAAGATGTTACTGTACCAAAGGCAGGTAGCCCAAGATAGCTTAGGCTGGCTACCTCAGGGAAGCACAGATGTGAATCCTGTGGATCTCATGTACCAAAATCACGCTCTAGGGCCAGGGTGGGTGTTAGGGGTATTATTACTTGAACTGACCAAATAAACCTGATCATGTCTGCATGTGTGCAGCAACTGACCCACCATATGGCAGTGTCATCACAGCCTTAAACAGCTGTTTGGGCTTGGGTAAATTTAATTTGGGTCCAATCCAAAAGATATTTTGGAAGCATAAGCATGTGTTAAACTGCTCAATCCCTTTACACACATCCACACACATGAAGAGCACGGATTTCTTTGCTGTGGCTTTTACATGATGAACACACAACATTATGCTCTGGTTTTAAGTACAGTGTGTGCCTGCCCTGCTCTTTCACAACTAAATGCAAGAAACATATTTTAGATGTTGTTGGTTTGTTTCTCTTGCTTCATCTTCTTTTTTTTTTTTTTTTCCTTCCCTGCCATCTGGGTTTCCACAATTAGAGATAGGATTCATCTCAACTAACCTTCACTGTCTGAAAGGTGAATGGCCTAAAATAATCACCTAGGGTCTCTCTGCAGTCAGCAGAGAAAAACAGACAACTCCAAGTAGTGATTTGTCCCAACTTAAGCCAGATGTCTGACACAGACAGGACAAATCAGTCTCTGAGGTACCCATTTCTCTCCACTGAATATAAAAAGGGTCCAGTTATCTGCCTTAGACCAAGTATGTAATTTTTATACAATAACAGTAAGTGAAATAAATCGTGTCCTTAGCATCTTATAATGCATATTATTCTTTACACAGAGTAAAGTACTTGTGTGAAAAGGACTTCTTATATAGGGACTGTCTTTGAAAGGAAAGCTAACATTTAATAATAGGGAAAATGGAACAGTTAATGCAGAGATTTGGAATTAAATGGCAAGATGAATTGTCAATGACTGCAAGACTTTGTTTGACTCAGCAATACAATTACACAGCTGTAGATTATTATGGTTAAATACTTTACACCTGGAAACATACATGCATTTTGTGATAAAAAAAAAAAATCCATTTTCCGTTTCCTTGCACTTGGCCAATTAGATATATAATGATAGCAACATACATTATAAATTTTGCATGCAGATTCTCATTAAAGAAACATCTTAACAATATATTTTAAAGAAATTGCGTACATACTTTGTAAAAGTAATATTTTCAAAAGACAGTTTGAAGTCACATGAAAAAATAAAGTAATTACACTTTTTCATACTGGAAGAGACATGGTCAAGTAAGACTTTATATGAAAAATTATTCCTTTTAAAAATTACTCTCTATTTCTGAGAAACAGCTTCTGAAGTATTGTGATAATAAATTACTCCTCAGAGCAGTGTCTGTTTTAAAAAAGGCCTTCTAAATGTACAATACATGAGTGCAGAAGATATTAAAATTACACGTGTTATGCCAAGAGAATATTACCAAGTCACAAACTTAAGTACTCAGAAATTATTACTATTTTTTTTAATTTGAAAAAGCTTAACATAACCTAAATAATTTTCTAATAAAAAAATTCTCAGTCCTGAATCAATGGCAGAGCTTGTACCTGTTATAGCAGTACATAAACTGATCCATCAAGTAATAACACAGTTAAAAGTCAAAATGTTCATCACATCTTCTCTTAATACAAGAATTTCTCCCCTATAATAAGAAGGATTCAGAGTGTACATAGGGGAAGAGTAGGAGGAAGAAGAGGCTGAAGGAAAAGATAATGGGTTTGTATTCCTCTCTAAGAGCTGTCATCGAAACATTAACTCTGACCCTTTCCTTCTTAAGTGTCTGTCATGGAGGAGTTTTTGCATTGATTTAAAATAAAAAGCATAAGTCTACTACACCAATTTATATATCTACATGATCTAAATGTGTTTCTGCACATTGAGTGTATGGAAGTCCTGAACTGGCCACCTCCTGTATAAACCTCTGTGTTTTGCGAGATGAATTGCACTCTCTCTCCTGGCACTAATGATATTCTGATGGTTCATTAATGGTAACAAAGGACTAAGTCACTGCAATGAACTGAGGGTTATAAAAGTCTGCAGATGCTTCCAGTGCTGAGAGCCAGTCAGAGGAAGGTTTACAAACTCTCCCCAATACACGGACATGTTTGATTGTCCATTCGCAACTAACTACTTCAAATAAGACACCAGATGCCTTGAACAGCTATCAGCAGCAGCTTCCTTTCTGTGAGGTATAAAAATGAAATGAACAGCTGGGGTAAGTTTCTGTTTAATGAAACTTTTTACATTTTTTTAAGTATCCTTCCCCAATTGTACACATAAATTTCCCTCCTATCTCATCTTGAAAATGGGCAAATTCTTCCCAATCCTATATGTCCCTAGTGTGGCACTTCAGAAATTAAATAGTGATATCCTCCAATAAGTAAATGAATGGATAAACAAATTTCCAAATCTTATTATAACAAGTGGTTGCACCATTAAGTAAAGGCCATATGCTTCTTAAGGAATAATTTCAGGTAAAACTGTGTCATATCATATGTATTTTACCTTTTTATCCATTATCCAGCATTATAGAGAACCTCTTCTGTTTCCTAATGCCTTGATTTTCAGGGCATGATAAAGTGGCGAAATATGTGTCTCTATATTTTGTGGGATTTTTAAGCCAATTTAAGATGTCTGCGTGCTTGTACCCGAATCAGTGTCAGGCATGTGCTTCAGAGCCATTAGCTTCAATAAGAGCTGAGTTCTTATTGAAGTAGGAGGCTCTGAAGCACATACCTGTGTGTTTGGTGAATCAATGACTTGTGGGCAGCCAGCCCTGCCCCAGATGTGCTGGATATTTCACCTCCTATGGATCCTAGTGGGAGCAGAACGGTAATCTACCATTCTGCACGAAGATGTTGAAAAGGATGTTTTTCTTTTCAGAGCCTTGTTAAACCCCTGTGAATCATAACTCTGTCACCCTCTGAAACTATTGTTCCTTCAGACATCTGCCAGTTTGTGGCAACTGAATTCAGGCTGTGTATGCATTTTTCTCATGGCCCCATGACCTGTAAAATACGATATGTGATGGAACCGTCAAGAACACAAAGCCTCGGGAGAGATTCTGCATGCTTGTGTGTATATGGGCATTTATTGCCTGTGTATGTGTGTGAACACACTTTTATGCATGTCTGTGTTTCAGTGTTCTCTAGTACCTTCCTTCTCTGGCTTTTTAAATTAGTATCTGGTTTTCAAGTGCACTGAATTTATTGAAAAGAATTGCTAAAGAAGAAAGCTGGAAAAATAATGCTCAGAACACTAACAGCAGAAATTACCTCGTCTCGCTTAAGGATATAACGGCCACAGGGAGAAATCTTCAATAATTATTTCAGACTAATATTAGTGTTTAAAAGTTAGTATTTTAATGGAAATGTTTGATCCTGATGAAGCACAGAAATTGGCTGTGTCTTTTAAGTTGCCTTGCTCATACACCTCACATACAGACAGTAGACAGGCAGCATAATCCTCTCTGGGCCTTCAGGTACAAAACAAATCATTATAGTTTTCCCATGTATGCCAAGGTTAAACAAACACCTGTAATGCTCAGTAACTTCAGCTCCTCCGTACACTGCATTAGTGGCAGCTTTCCTTAAGGATTTGACTAAGCATATGTCTACCCAGCAAAATGGGGACATGATTTCAGAACAGATTGCCTTTAGCCTGCTTGATACAGGTAAAGATAATAGCAATGGTATGTTGACACAGGCTGGGAAAACTCATATGCACCCACCAAAGGCCCTGGGTAAACATCCAGGCTCCCAACCCTCACAAATGGACAGGATGCCAATCAGCAAGGACTGACAGCTCACAATTGACACAGGTTAGGGAAAAGCAGTCTAGGAAGTCCTGGTTACAGAGCTACAGAAGTTTGTGACCAAGTCAGGACAGAGTGATTCAGCAGCTCTGACACTGACTTCCCCTTGTTCCTCACTTTAGCCATTTGATCACTTCATATTTCCTCTTTCGTGGACTGCAGGCACCCCAGGGCAGTGGCTGCCTCTTTTGGTGCAGAGTCATATCCCCTTTGCAGCAATCATTAATAGGTCAGATTTAACTTAGAAGTTAATGGTAAAGGCTGATACATTTATTGACAATACAGTCTAGGCCTTTTTTGCTACACAAGGCCTGATACCATGTTATCTCTTTGTATGATTTTCTTTTCTTTTCAATACCCAATGACCCTTGAATCATCCAGGTATACTATCCCACAACAGGTCTGATTAAGGGCTAAAAATTATCAGCAAGTCCTGCCTGGAATGTCTCTTCTCACATTCAAACCAATATAAAATTTTTTGTTCATTTCCAGGGGTTACTATTCTAGAGTCACTGCCCTTTTCTTTGTGTTCAGATCTTTCACCTTATACCTTTCAGTCACCTGTAGCCAATTTTAACACCTACTCCAAACTGCCCTGAAGGGTTACGTGTTGCAAGGCTGGCAGAAAACATGTGAGCATGAAGGACAATCTTTTTTCTTTCGCTGGGGGAAGGTTTTTACATTGAATTTTGTAGATTCAAGGGTTAATTCCACACACCCCCCCCCCTCCCCCGCCAAGAGAAAATTATTTGTGGAAAGGTGAAAAAAGAGGACTACTACACAAATGAAAACTAAACTGCAATTCCTTGCTTACCTGTTGGAGTAGAGTCCTTATGGGGTACTGTTCATCAGAGTACAAAGGAACTAGCATTCTATAAAGAAAGGGTCACAACACAATTGTTGTACCAGGTATTTACTTTAAAAGAATAGATTCAGCTCCAGTGACTTCATTAAAGCAATTATCATTTACATCTCCTAAAGGTCTGTTCCCCCCAGGGAGACTGCCCTGTTTATTATCAAATGGTGTCTTTCAGTCTCCCTCTCAGTTTTCTGGCCAGCAAAGATCAGCCTGCACAGTTTATCTCCATTTTATTTACCTTGGTTCTGATAATGTTGCCTAATTTAATGATGGAGTTGTTAAATTTTCCTGATTGGGCTGTGTCTTCCCCTGATTTAGTGACGCCCTTCTTGAGTGCAGTTGTTGCACACTTTGCTGATTGAGATGCATAATTTAATTTAATAAATGGAGAGAGTTTACTATCATTTTTGCATATTTTATTATTAGGGAAGATTCATAGTTTTGAGCGCTGGTTTATTCATTCCCCTTATTTATTTATTTTTGGCAAAACCAGCTGCACAGACAACACTTGTTCAGCTGCAAAGCTCCGCTGACCAAGCTCTACAATTCAGGAACTGAACTTTTGAATATTTTCCTTATTAAGGTGCATATTCTAGCAGTGGAAATTCCAGATGCTTTTTGCTTCAGCAGCCAGGGCTTATGTGCTAAGCTGTCGACAAATCTGTTGGGGATATCATTTGTTTTAAGATCACTAAAGTGCATTTTCTATAGTTTCAGTTATGGTTTTAGATTCTTTGATAAAGCAAATAAAGATGCAATCAGTTTCTTTGTAAATCTTCCTGTTTTGCATATAGTAAGTGGCACAAGCTTTCCATAACCAGCAGCTTCAATTTTGGGGAAGCATTTATCCTACTATTTGAAAGAAAACCTAAGCATTTTGCTATCTTAGATTCTGAAGACACAGCAGGTTGGAAAGACTGTAATTCCTGTTCAGTTTATTTTGCATAATATATTGGGGGAAAAACAAGCTTGAAACTGGACTGGCAAATGCAGAATGTAATAGCTATATAAACAGTGATAATAGATGGCTCAATCAGCAAAGAATGCAGCGTGATTATGTATAAAATTTCATCCACTAAAGTTCACAGCGTGATCAGGAAAGGAGGCAGCCAATCAACAGAGCATAGAGCTCTACTGGGAATGAATATGTTTTGAAAACTCAGCTACCCAGAATATTCAACGGGATCAGCAAAGTTCTAAAAGGGGACATTTTAAGATAATAATGGATATGGCATTATTAGGCAGTAGAATGACAACTCCTAAGCATGCCTGTTTCCAGTAGTGTATTCAAAAGAATTTAAGTATTATGTACCTGGGAATACAAGTTAATGTTGAGCACGTCCGTCATGGTGAGAGCCGTTGGCAGGACTGGTATAAAAATCTGCTACTATTACACGCTGAAGAATTCACTTCATTACATCCCTACTGTGTTTTAACTCTGTTCATATTTGCAAAGGCTGCCATCTTGACCAGCACCCCGAGAAACAAGTGAAGAACTAAAAAAAAGGCATATGTGAAGTCTATTCTTTTCTCTGTGAAGAAATAACAAGTTTATCGTCCTTGAGGAAAGGGCACTCAGAAAAATTGCTAGCAGTTATCTGTATGTTACACAAGGTGCATCGGTCCCACTGAATGCTCAAAGCCTTGTCCGGCTCACAAAGCACATTTGTCACAGCATGAAAATTTCCATCCAGCCTCTAGTGTACATAGTTTGCTCAGAATATACTCCCATATGATCTGGAGATGAATTGTTGGGACTACCTACATGGATGTCAGCTTGGATGCCTGTCCCAAAATCCTAAGAAACAGAGAGTCTGGAAATTCATTCCACATGGGCCAGCCACTGACCACTGCAATCATGGTTTTAACATACCATGAGATTGAAAATCTCTTTCTTTTCTGGGTTTCTAAGACCCCTACCATTTCATCTTTCTCTTTTTAATGTAAAAAGCAGGTACTCTAAACAAGTTTCTGAGTACCCCAGGAAACTGCTGGCCAGTGCCATCAGGTCTTAATCTGGCAGAACAGCTTCACACAGTCAAGCAGGGTGATGCAACTTCAGTAGATATACAGAATCAACTACTGCTGAGGGCCCAGCATCCACACTATACATCTTTTAGGGCTTTTTTTAGTTTATACTAGCCTTAGAGTGGTCCCGTAAACCCAAGATGCAGGAGAGCATTAGATATTTGATTAAAGTTCATCACTGACATCAGTTTTGTCCATACAAGATCCTGTTCAGACACTCCGAATTCACTTTGTGCAAGATGTAATAATTGAGAAAGGTCCAGAAGGTCACTTCAGAAACATAGTCCTGACCCAAACTGAATTGTCAAGGTAGACAATACCCTGACCCATGTCAGGTCCTCAGGCTTTTCAGTCAGCTAGAGCATAGAGCACAATTTCTCTCCATAAGTTTCCAAAATAGAAATGTCCTAGGCTGACATATTCAAGGAGACCAGTAAAAGCTCTATTCCCTGTGGCTAGGGAGCAATCTTGTTGAAAGAGGTCTGGGGGATCTGGTGGAAAACAAGCTAAATATGTGTCAGCAGTGTGCCACTGCAGCAAAAAAGGCAAATAAAATCCTTGGTTGCATCTGCAGGTCCCTTACTAAAAGAGACAAAGATGTATCATCCCATTCTACTCAGATCATTTAAGGCTGCACCTGATCCAGCTTTGGTTGTTACAGCTCAAAAAAGTTGTGGACAGACAAGAGAGGGTCCAAAAGAGAGCCACAAAGATGATCAAAATGACTAGACAAGCTGCCCTGTGAGAAAAGAGTGGAAGAGTTAGGTCTTTTCAGCCTGGAAAAGAGCAGGCCCAGGGGCAACTTCATCACTGTGTTAGTGAACCTAAAGAATAGGTAGAAAGAGGACACTCTTCACGAGGAGTCACGTGGAGAAGACAAGCAGCAATGGGAGCAAGTTCACATTGGTGTCGTTTCACCTTCACGTAAATATTTCACAGTAAACCATTCAGAACAACCTCCTCATCACCGAAGGCTTTCAAGCTGCAGTGGGACAGGATGCTAGATAATCTTATCTAGGCTCCCTGTCCCACAGAAGATGGAATTGGATCATCTCTGGAGGTCCCTTCCAACCTGGGCAGTTCTGTGCTTCCATGATTCCATGTATACATATGTGAATGTGGATATGACACACATCAGCTTCCCTTAAAAAAGAAACATTTATATATATGCTATTTTACACCCCTTTCCATAGTCACCCTCGTGTTACTGCCAAACCGATACTGAAAAGGGTTGACTCTCATGTAGGCAGCACCAAAGAAGCCCAACACTTGCTGTAGTAATAGACTGTTATGCATCACAAGATATGGAGCCTGAGGCGAGAATTACTGGCTAAAATTCCATGACAGGCGCTATGCAAGAGGTCAGAGCACATAATCATAATGTTCCCTTCCAGCCATAAAATCTATTAATCTAAGGATTTCATTCTACTGGGTATTGTGCACAATTTGCTACAACAAATACTGAATTCAATTCACCCAGGTCACACAGGAAAACAGTTGTTTTTAAGATTACACTTAGAAAGATTTTGCACGTGGTATCAGCTAAGTTCATGTACTAAAGAAAGGACCACAGCAATCTTTCCTCACCTTTTGCTTGGATCAGCACACTTTTTAAATCTCTGAGAAACTCCCGTGACTTCAAAGGCTTGATGTTTTAAAAAGAAGAGCCACTTGTTAAGCAAATAAATGTAAATTGAACCTCTCAGGTTGTTTTGTTTCCTTTTGTTTTGTTTTTGTTTGGCTTTTGTTGTTTTGTTTTTTACTTCTGCATTGCTGAAATGTCTGATAAAAGATAAGACTCCTTTCATCCCATTCTTTTTTTACAATACATTTGGTTACATTGAATTTAGTACTGAAAAAGAGTTTAATTTTAAAATTATCCCCATACAATATGAATAAAACGTATGCTAATTGGATTAAGAACTGGCTAACTATAAGGTCTCAAAACGCAGTACTTAATGTTGTATGATCCCAGGATTTAGGAGGCAGCTGTTTCTAATGTGGCTTAGTAATTGGTGCAGCATTATTCAATATTTTCATCAATAAGTAAATAAGGAATCACTACAGCTAAAATCTGCAGATGACACAGAGATTGACAGGCTGGTAAGGATGGAAACAGGAAAAATCACCTGGCTGTCTCATAAAATGGCAGACATATAAATAGAAGATTCACTCTAACATGATTATACCTAGAAAAAGAAGGTACAAAATGTCTTTGCCTTCTTTAGAAAGAAGTCCCTGAACACTTTGCAAAACAGAAATGCAGTATTAGTGAAACTGGACTTGTTGCACAGTCAACAACTCTATATCATCAGCACTGTTTTCTGCACAAATTCAAAATGCAGCCACTTCAGCTGCTATGAAGAAAATTAACTCCACCCCAGCAAAACCAGCACAGAAATAAAGCTGCTGACATAAAACAATGGGCAAAGAAGTCTTAAAAATAATCATAATGTTTCAAATACATTCTAAATAAAGAATTAAAATAAATCAATTTGCTTTATTTTCTGAAAAGCAAGGAGTTGACTATACTAAAACACAGGTAGGACAAGGTAGGATATGTAGTTTAATCTTATGCAATATGACAGAACAAGCAAGAATGATTGGACACATTCAAACTGGCAGACAATCAAATTCTTAGGAAGACACAACTTTTTAATAGCAGGGGTCACAAACTATTGGAAAAAATTACCCAATAAGTAATAGATTCCCTGTGTTTTGATGTCTTCAGAAGTAGTATGGATGCCTTTTGGGAAAGAATGTAATCAAATACTTTGAATTCAATGCTGAATAACTCGGTGACATTTAATAAATTACGATATGGAACTATCCACAGTAAGAGTGAATGTGAGTATCCCTTCTGGCTTTATCATCTCCGCATGTATTATTTTGTATTATAATGCATGTCCCACAGGATTGTTGGCTGGAATCCTACTCTCTTTTTTATGATAGAAGGACATGCTGCAGACTAACTTAAAAATAATAATAACAATAAAAGGAATTTAAGTTCTGGTATTTCTTTTATTTCCACTTTCTGCATCCCCATCCTTCACAGCCATAATGGGACACATCTAGGTGTGTGTTACCACAAGATAACTCTCATCTTGGGTCATTGAAGGCGCTCCTCTTTGCCTTGTGTTTCACACTTCCCCAAAGGTATATGTTATCTCAGTATAACACATGCCTTGTCGTGTCTTATTTCTCATCTTCAGAAGAGACCTTGAAATTAAATAAATAAGTCACCAAATAGTATGGGAGGAATTGAAGGGTATTTTTCCCCCAGTGTTTCCTTCTGTTTGTGTGTGCGTAGGGCTGTGTGTGTGTGTATGCCTTTTGGATTTCTTCAGGGGAGAGGTAGGAAGAGAGAAATGTCTGGAAGAAAGAAAGAATTAAGAATTGAAAGAAGAACAGAGATTAAAAAAATAAGTGTTGAAACAGCTGTACAGCTTTGTTACATAGCAACAACATAGGTTTTTGATAATAGGTTCTGATGAAAGAGTCCCAAGAAAATTATTAACACGTTTGCACATGTACACAAAGTAACAAAAACATTCTAAGATAAAACATACATAAAGAAGGCGGGGGAAAAAAGAACGAGTAAGTAAAGTCAGAACAACCGGCACCTGCTTAGAAAACCAGTGCATATAAAACCTGGAAACAAGAGAAAATAGAGATTTCACAAACGGCACAATTAGGAAATACAAGCAGAAAACACTAGTATCACATACTCACAGAATGTGTCCTTTTCCCTTCTTTTCACATGCTGTGTTCCAGTTGTGATGATAAGACAGACTGGCCCATACAGGTGGGTTAGGAGTAAAAGGGAGGTACTGCGGTGACACATGGAACATTTTTACACAGCTTGAAAAATGAAGGCCAGAAGTACACCTGCAACTCATTTCTTCACAGTCCTTATTTCTTAACCTGGTTGAAGATGCTTTCAGTCGTCCTGACAACCAAAGAAAATGGCAGAAATTATTGCTATTTAGGAAGTAAATGTCCATCCAAATACTTAATTGCTTTTAAAAATACCAGCACTGCTTTCACAGTTGCTTTTTGTGCTTCGTTTTTTTTCCATCCTTGACTTAGCCACTAAAATGCTTAAGTCAGTAAATCAAGCTCTCCGTACCACGAGTCTCACCAGCGCTCACCAAAACGGCGTGATGAGGAGAGCCTTGGGCTGCTGTTGGTTGTGTCAGCTCCAGAGCTGGGACTCATCCGGCTGTATGAACATATGTCTGCGTTCAAACTGCAAAACCAAGCAGTAGAATATGTGGATTGGGATTCAAAACCACACTGGCAGAGCTACCTTGTTCCTAGATTCAGTTGCGCATCTGCACAAACTCCCAGGATGCACAGTGTACAGAAATCCATCTGGGGGAGCATACTGGTTTTGCTCTGAATGAACAGTTGGGCCAGCTACTAGACTCTTGGGAATTACAAAAGACTCAGTTGTTATAGAGGGGTGGAAGCTGCCATTTGTGTCCTATCACGAAGTGCAATCAAGTTTGAAAGACCAGGGAGATGGACCTCTAAGTGCACGGTACCTCTCTACTCTTCAGACTGACAAACACAAAACCAGTTCCATGTTTATGAAACATATTGCCTTGGGTTGGAAGGGTCCTTAAAATCCAGCTAGTACCTCAGCTGGACTTAGAGTACCAGTTTGGAGCAAAGCCTTTTGTTTTGTTTAATGTTGGTCAAATGCCTAGAGCAGGGCAGTCCTGCCCATTCCTTGAGCATTGGTGATAACTTACATACATCTCTTTAAACCAGTCTACTCAGAAACTGTCTTCTCTTTTGCAGAGCAAACAGGTGACCATGATGAAGAAAGAAGGGCTAGTCTTCTGCTTGAAAGACCAATTTCTATCACAGTGGAAAAAACTCTCTCTCCCCTGCTTCATCAGAAAGCAAATGACACACAGGTGTCAGGGTCCTGAGTCATCCTTACTGTCCCTGACCAGCCTCCCTGGGTGCCATAAACAGAGCCATCTAGGTCACTTCTAAAAGGTCAGTTCATGACAAAATCTATGAAGAACCATTTGCCTCGTGAGTTTCCAACGCTACTGCTTACATCACTCGGCGTGACCTGCTAACAGCACTGATTTCATGCATGATTTAAGTCAGCAGAGGTACTGTTTTCCCTCAGAAGACTCATCACATCCTCATCCAACCTTTTCTTCAACCTCCTGTGGCATATCCTCCCCAGCCTGTGTTAAAACAAACATTGGTGTGGCCACACTGGGAATTGAGTCAAGGTGACGTTTTGGTCTAGGGTAAGCAAACAAAATACATATATTTCATTAAATAGATCTGTCTGTCCATAGAGGTATAAGAATTTTTTTCTTCAGCGCTAAAGAGGGGGAGACAAGGGAGAAGGAAAGAAAGGCTTTGAAGAGCATGTCTGGTTTTTTCCACATCAGTATTGTCCTGACAGAATGATAAATTATACACGAATCTGCAGCTTAAGCCAGCCCTGGTGTCCACATACGGCGAACAGCAGCATCATGTGTGACCAAACACACAACCACGTTCCTACAAGCCAGCTGTGCGTCTGTCAGAGCTGTGGTCAACAAAAATTTGCTGAAGCCATGGGAAAAAAACATAATCATATTTGTCAGCTAGGTCCACCAGAAAAACAGGACAGCAAATGGCTGCATTGGTTGCAATATTTGGAAGTAGAAAGTAATAATGGATAATGAGAGACAATGCAAAGCATACTAGAGGTAAGAAGGTGCCTTTCCACACATCTCTGTTGGCTTTTGACTGTGAACAAGCACGTCCTCTCTGTGTTAGCTGCTCTTTTCCAACTAGCACATAGCTGCACAGATCAGCTCACAGATGAGTTCATTTTCTGGATCTTGGCTGCAAGTACAGCACTTCTGGCTACGAATCATCTGGTTCCTGCAGATGAGGAGTTCAGAGGCCAGGGCTGTAGAGGAAAATGCCACCCATTTCAGGTTCCTCACAAGTTGCCGTAAGAGCAAGAACTAGAGGTGCAGAATAAAAAAAAGAGAAGATTTTGCAGGCTGGGAGATTTCCTAGCATTGGTGGAAAAGCACTTGCTTCAGGCCATTGTAGACCAATAAACAGTTCATTTTTTCATTGTTCTAATTAATTTAATTAAGTTAACTTCCAAGGTGTGTTAAGAAGCAATGCCTTGGGTGATTAACTGTTCCCATATCAAGGTGTTTTCACAAACACATTTACCTTGATTAGTGTACACATTATTATGTAATTAAATACCTCACACAGAGGAATTTATTAGTGCCTCCTTGTCTCCTAACAAATAAAGCAGCCCTTGAAATTCTCTCTGAAAAGAGCTCTCCTAAGCTAGGTGAGAAGGACAAGCAGAAATGTGTGGAGAGAAAGATAATCATGGATTCATCATGCAAGGAGGTCCCTCATTGTCTCAGCAAGGCTCTGCATCTCCATTTTTGCAAGGATTGTGAATGTCTGCCTGGGTCTCCTGGAGACTTTCTGGCTGATTAACCCACTTTTTACAGACCTAATATGAGTTTCTTTGGCCAGCAGAATCATCGGTGTCCCAGTTCTCTGGAACAAATTTTCTATTCAAACCTTAAATTAGCTAAATGGAAAACCTCAGCATAAAGCATTTACTTAAGAGCATTTCAAATCTGAAAAAAAATATATATTACAAAGGAAACTTAAACAGTGTTTAAGAGCTCTTCCTATGGAGCTTAGTCAAAAGAGTGAAGTGGGCCAGTTTCACTGAGAGTTTGCTTCTTCTTTCTATTATTTGTAGCCTACAGTCACTTCAGCCACAGTTCTAGACTTAAACATGTGCTTAAATATTTTGTTGAACTGAGGCCAAGGTTGCTCCCATTGGCTTCAGCAGAGATTAGTGCATGAAGCTGAGATTAGTCTTTGCCCTATCTGCAGGCTGTACCTGCTATTTTATTAGGCGTGACCACAATATTTCAGCATTCTCTTCTGGGTTTGTCAGTAGATCATAAATTGCACTCACCATCTGATGAAGCAATAAGATTTGCTTTATGCCTCATTGGTCACTTTCCCAAGCATTAAAGCTTAGAATGAACAAAACTCAGATGGTTCGAAGGTTCGGCTAAGAGATTTGCCCAAACTTTACAAAAATGTGTTTTGCAACTCTTGTGTCTGTGAAATAAATTAGAATTTTTCATTAAATTCTGGTATTACTAATTATTTATTCCAGATAAGCAAAGCAGTTGGATGAAAAATTCTTCTAGCCAAGTTAAATATGATTACCAAGTTCCCTGTAGACTAGGAATTTAGTGCTGGAGTAACAAGGTGCAAATTCACTATCATTACCCCAGTTTATCTGTGAGAAGGGAATTTCAGACCTATATCCACAGTCCACATAATTTTCCCATGCTATGAAAGTCCCTCTTGAGCTAAATTTTGAATGTTAAGTTGCTGCCATTATACTCCTCACATGAATTTCATCTAGAGTGAATACAATCTCTAGTTTTCTTTCTTTCCCCCTTAAAAAAAAAAATTTCTAGCTTCTCTTCAGTGTATCTTACTCTGAGAAATGACAACAACAAAGTCTGGGTTCTTTCTAGAGTTTAAATGCTCAAATTGATCATTATTGTTTTGAGTCATCACCCATAATTCCTTTAAAGAATAAATAAAAAAATAAAAATAAATTAAAAATATTTAAATATTTTCTATTTTGTGGAAAACAGAAAAAATGTAGGGAATAAGGAACAGGATTAGACAGCTGGCCAACTATCCAGTTAGGAGAGGAAAGAATGTTTTGGGTGGCTGCCTTTTTAAAAAAGGTTTACCTTGCTTAGCGCTTGCATGAGTGTTTGAAATTTCAAGACCTCTGATCCCCCAAGCATCCTCTTACATAACCCACTTATAAAGCCATGAGTTTGCCAGTCTTGATTACACAAATATGGGCACTGTCATTTCACGACCTAATGCCAGCTGTGCCTGAGAGAAGTCATCCATCCATCCATCCTCTACATCCCTTTCCTGACCTCGTTCCAGGTTCAGCACGTTGGTGGCCACAGAGTAAATCTCATCAGTTTGCTTCTCTGACCAAAAATCAAACATTTAGGGTTTTTCTTTTTTTTTTCCCCACATCATTTTCAGCCAGGACATTGCACTGCATCATCTCACTCCATGGTTGCATGATTTCTGGAACTCACGTAAGGTAATAGCAGGAGATCACAGTCAGAAGATGGGGATGGTTGAGATCACCCTTTTAGCCTGTAGCACAATGTCAGATCAGGTCAGGCCAAGTGGAAAGACAAATGTAACCTCCTGAATCTCTGTGCACCAGTGACTGGGACTGGCTTTTGAGTTTATTCTCCTGCCCCCCTCAGCATGGCAGGAACACTGAAAAAAGTTGTGCATTTTCTGGAAAAGTGCTCTCCCCAGCAGATTTTTAGTGCCAGCTCTGCTTCTAATGAGTAAAATTTGATGCAGATTTCTAAGCTCCAAATACTAGCCTTCCAGACTTCAAGTCCCAAATGACAATAAGAACCTATACAGAAGAGAACACTATAAATGCACTGCACTCTTTCACATATAATTAGCTAATTGCACATCCTGGTGCTTGGAAGCTGGCTTTTTTCTAGTCCCTGTCTAGGACTAAGAATAATATAAAGGAAAATAAAGGAAGAAATAAACAAATAAACTCACTTTTTCCCCTTGTCCTATGAGTACAGCAACTATGCTCTTGAGCAGTGCTCCAAATTCTTGGAATTCAGTGTGCTTACTTATCTTGATATTTTTCAGGACACTGTGCCCTAGGGAAAGAAAATAAAAAGTCAAATCTTAATGCTAGTGCATAAGCTTTAAGCATGTAGGGCCCAGCTTTCATTCTATAGTAAGTATAGGTCCTGGCTCACAACGGTGTTGTATTCCAGACCAATGCCTCTGAGTTGCCATTGGAATACAAATAATAAGGCTTACTGATTAACCTACCTGCTGACAGGCATGAAAAGCCTGACTGAGTTAAAAGCACTCAAAAGCTTTTAACAGCCCTCCTACCATTCCCCTTCCTCAAATCACATGCACAAAAGGCAATAGAGGAACCTACAGGATCTTGTTTTCCATTCAGTTCTTAAAGTACTACCAGGAAAGAAACAAGTATTAGGGTCCTCTAATATACAGCCATCACCACCCTTTTTAGAGAGGATGAATTAGGTGACATTTTCTGGGAATCTGGAAAATACTCCTGAATGCCAAGTGAATCAATGTTGAAATAAGAACAAATACAATCCCTACAAATGGGACAAGAGCTATCAGGTCTGTGGCAGTGAGAGAGAATTATGTTTGCCTGGGGCCAGCTCCTCAGGGAGTGAAGATTGATTCTTTATGATTGATGACTCGGCACTTGAATGCCAAGTCATCAATTCCCTGTGTTCATGGCATTGACTGCATCAAGATAACTTTTCCCTCGTGCCTAAGCATGGATATGGTCCTTGCCTAGAGTGCAGCCTCAGAGGGCTTAGGTACAGAACCTGAGCCACTTGCTTTAAATAAGAGACAGACAAAAACTCCAGTTGCCTGGCTGCAAAAAATAAACACTGAAAAATGGAGTGAGAATGGTGCATGGAAGGCTTGGCCACCCCTTTAACTGTAACAGGTCCAGGTTATGTATCCTAACTTGAATTGGTTTGCATTATTCAGTTATGTACTCTGAAATGCAAAATAAATATTTTTGGTTTTGTTGGCTGTACATTCAAGCCTTTGTCTGGGAGAACTCAACACTCATTCCACTGCAACACTGTAAGCTGTGCACCTCACAACATGGAGGAAAGTGGCAACTAGAAATATGTACCTTTATCTGTATGTCTGAGGGAGTGTTGGAAAATGCAACCATGTCCTATGGGTCTTGACAGCTATTGACAAATATGCACAAAATAACCACCCACTGATAGAGGAGGGACTGTGATTTCATTTTCAAAAAAACATTTAAAAAGAAACACCGTGAAAAAAACACAGTTCATATTTGGAAGAAAGTCCATTCCTTGTCTCATTTGTTCTGTCTCTAAAGTCCAAGCAAATAAGCCAAGCTTCCTAAGTAAAATTTAGGATAGTCTTAACTCTCCTCTATCAATTGCCGCAGTGTTTTAAAGGACAGCTCCAGCTGCTTTAAACTAACCACTAAGAATTTCTCCATCAGGGAAGGATCCACAGCTGATACAAAGACCCCCCAGGCTGGGGGCCATGTTAGTGGTGTAGAAAGGAGGAGGAAGTCGAGCAGGACTGTGATGTCTCTCAGATGAATTCAGGCTGACAGAAATGTTCAATCAGTGTACGTTAGAGAAACTGCGTGGCCGCTCCTTCACAGCCTTCAGAATGTTTAAGTCTCGAGAAGCCACTAGCAGAGCAGGGAAGGAATTCTGCTGTAAAGCCACCCTTCAGTCTCACTTCAAGAGCAACCATCCCACTTTTTTCTTTATTTTTTCATTTTTTTGTCTTTTACTTGGCTACCTTTAACCCTGAAAAAAACATAATGCCGTTTTCACTACGTGTATGAAAAAAGTTTGGGGTTTTTTTTCTTTAGTTTGTTTGTTTGGTCTGGTTTTCTTAGTTTGGTTGATTTTTTTAATAACTCCATTTGCAGAACTCAGACTTTGAAAACATTCTTTCCAAGTTCAGATTGAGTTTCAAAAATAATAAAAAATAAGAAAACATCCTTAGTCAGAACTTTCTTCCATCTCTTTTCATTTTTAACTTCTAGGAAGACTGATGTGTGACGCCTTTAAAGAAAGTGTTAAAAATTTTGCAAGCAGTAATTAGAAACTTCAAAGCTTCACAAATCTCACTAGTACGGTTTTTACTTTGCTCCAAAACAAAGCAAAATTTAAGGAGAAAAACGAATTCTCACTTCTACTTCCCACAACCAAAATGCCCAGTGTCTCAAGCCAGTCAGAAAGGCAGAGAAGTAGTAACAATAATAAAGAAATATAGTGTAGATTCCACCTCTAGCCACGTGTACAAACATGTTGTTCCTTCACATGTTTACTAACAATCTATGATCACTATTGCTTAATGTTTATCTCGTGATTCCTCTTCCTTGATTAAGACTTAATAATGCTGATGTCAAAACCAGTTACGAGGGAGTATTTGTAATACCAGCTTATTAATGCTTTGGGACATACAATATTACAATCATCCTTTTAATCACATCACATTGCATTTGCCCTATTCAGGAGCAAGGAGTTGTTTCACACCTCCCGCTAGAATCTGTTTGACTCAGAGGTTATGTGCCATATGCTAAAGGATCTATGTATAGAAATAGATGTGAGCTATTTCCAGCCTTCCCTCAAGCCCAGGGTGTTGGATTTCTACTCCTGGCTTATAACTATATAATGTGTTGTACGTTTAAGTTGCTTTCAAACTTGTTTTTAAGTGGCAAATACTTGAGGATGAAAGGCTGAGAGTTACATAGTGTGTTTTCCTCTAAAGAGAAATAAAAGTGGTGATACCTTTTGAAGGTTGTGAAAGAGCTGTTAATGATTTTCCATGAACTTTTGATGTAATGCTAGAAGGGAAAAAATGTAGTATTATACTAAGAAGAGATGACTTCGCACGCACAAACTGCAGCCAGACAACCAAATCTACAGTCATCTGTAGCCTGGCCATTTATACTAAACAATTCCAGTCCAATTCCTTGCGAAATATTCTAATTCCATTTTCTCTGGGCTGGGGCCTTGCTGCCAATAAATCACCATAGATTTTTTTACTTGAATTGCACTTTTCTACAGAGACTCTAAAAGACTTTGAGATCGCTTCTGCATGAATGTGATTTTTATCTTATATGCTCATAGCATTGATGTTACACCTCAGGAATTGTGTTTGTTAAAGTGAGCCGTGTACATAGCAAGCTTTTTACAAGTAGACTGAAATACAGAGGTGTGGACACGCACACAAACACTCACACAGCTATTTCAGCCTACAGAATGTTCAGCTTCTTTGTTGGTCTGTAAGAATCCAGAAGTTTTAGAAGTTTGGGCACAAGTCTTGATCATGCACAGAGTCTTGATCATCAAGTCCTAAAACTGCATTGTCAGGAGAGGAAGGAGTCAAGGCTTCACTCTGTGCTTGGCTGATATTTTTATATACTTTCACAAAACAGATGTGGTTGGCCTGAGGTAGACTTGATGCTTTAGGCTAACAGGACTTTCTATTTGATTCTGTATATGGAAGATTTCCTAAGGAGAAGGTCATCTTGAAAAAAAACAATGTTTCCACTAGTGACCTCAGTGTATGCACAGATGCTCCCAGCTTCACTTTCCTAATGGTTTTAGTAAAAGCCACTAAGAGTCTTTGTCAATTTGTTGACAATTTTAATTACAAGAAGACTTGATTATAACTACTTTGCAGACTATTCAGCATTTCTCCTCATTAACATCTTATCAACAGTATAATTGCAGGCTGGAGTGAACTCACAATGCCTTTTACCTTCTTTGAAGCTTCATTCAAAATGTGAAGACAACTTCCAATTCAGTCCTGTGAAGCTAAAGGAGATACACTCCTTCAAACATTTAATCAATCTGAGTTAAAGCAACAAAACCTGAGCAAGCACTTTTTGAACTACCTAGATCATACAAGAATCATACTTGTGAAAGCAGTGCAGTGACTTAAAGAATAAGAATTTTACCAGCTCTTTAGCAACTGTATTTGCAACCAGAAAAGGGACTGAATTATCTATTCCCTAGAAGATGACACAATTCAAAATTTTTCATGTTTCAAAAAATTCTGTTTGTTCAACAGGGAAAGAGGACATAGCCTCAAGCTGCCAGGGGAGGTTCAGGTTGGACATCAGGAAGGATTTCTGCACTGACATTGTGGTCAGGCATTAGAGAAGGATGCCAAGGGAGGTGGTGCAGTCACCATCCTTGGAAGTGTTCAAGAAATGATCGGACATGGTTTCAAAATTAAAAAAGTTCATTTTCTTTTCTGAAAACCTACAATAATAATACAAATTAAAAAAAAAAAAATCTGTGGGCCAGTCAACTCCTTTTTTTCCTTCCATTTAAGGCAAATTCCTCCGCTCTTAATGACAATATGTATTACCATTTTGTCCCTGCAGCATACACATCGTGTTCTTTAACACTACATTGGAGGCTACCAAGCCTGCCTTGTTCTGAGCACATAGGACAACTCTGAGTCTCACAGTTCTTCTCTGAAAGCTGTGATGGTGAGTGACAGCATAATAATTGTAGTCCTGGTCTGTAATCACCATGGTGGAAACACCTTCTTTCCCAGTGTCTGGAGGAGCCTGAAGGATGTGTTTCTCTAGTTTCTAGCAGACACAGGAAAGGGAGAGAACAAAACCTCCCCTGTCACAGCTTCCCTGAGAAGAGATGCAGACCCACTCTGATGTGTACTCAGATGCTGTATCAAGAGTTCACCCTGCTTGACTAGCAGAGAGATGTCGTGATGACAACAATTTAGCAACAAATAGTGAAGTTATGGCCTATGATTTTTCTATTCAAATGTAAAGAGCAGACAGAGACAAGCAACACTATCCCCTACTCCTCATTGTTTCAAACACTTTGTCTACCAAGATCTGCTATTCCTCCACCAAGAAGTCAGATTCTGAATCAGGATATTTATTTATCATGTATTAATTAAGTATATGCCTGCATAACTGCACTTAAGGTCACTTCTTAGCAATTTAATTACAAAAGAAAGTTAATCACATCTAGGTAGGCTCTCCCAAGGTTGTGGTTTTTTTTTTTTTTTTTACTGAAATCATTTTTCCTCTGTGTTCAAAATTAATTAGTGCTAAAAAAAAAAGTTACTAGATTGACACCACAGAGTCTGTTATTCTTCCTTTATTCATTGAAAAGGCAGAGTGCAAGCAAAACAAATTTTTTCACCCAGGCATTCTTTTTTTCTTCTATGTTCTTATTGACATTACCTTTAGAAGTTTGTGTATAAATATATATTTTATATGTACGAATTCTGAGGCCACCAGATATTATAATTCTTACCCACAGTGCTCCCAGATTCAGGAATATGAATATCTAAATTCAGTTCCTCCTCCTAAAAAATCATGAAACACATTGAAAATTGTGAGAATGTGCTGACAAACACTTTCCTAGTTTTCTCTGAGTGATTTATTTTATTTTTCTTGAGGAATCTTCTCATGCCATGTTCATAAACTCAATTCTATAGCCACAGACACCACAAATTACTTGGGAAAAGACAGGCATATAACCAGACATTTTCCGAAACACATACCTCCAGAAAGCAGGCATTTAAAGTGAAAAAATTATCGTGAGAAATGAAATGAAATCATGGGAGTTCACAATCAATTTCCAGAGTACAGCTACGGGAACTTCACCCAGTAATTCATGTACAGCACCCAATAAACATGCCTCCTAAGACAAATGCCTTATCCTGACTGAACACCAGGTTTGCCCACAGATAAATCCACAGGAACCCGTAGCCCTGATTCACATCCATGTGGGCTGGGGGTATCAGACCTTCCAGATCGCTGCCATTTTTCACAGCCACTGGGATTGTTACTGAGGGTGCCAGTCCAGAAAAGTTAGAGTTTTTCTTCTGTTTGGGATGCCTTCCCTTCTAGAAGGACAGACGCTCGCAGCTGCTTTTCATGTTAGTGCGCCTTTTAAAGAGGAAATTTCCCAGAAAGGTAGCTCTGTTTTATATTTCTTGAATGTTAATTTGCAGATGTTTGAATCAGACTTTTTTTTTTTTTTTTTTCCCTGGATAAGAAGGATGTAAAATATTAGAGAAAATCCATTTATAAACTCTTCCTCTCCTCCTCCCTGGAGAGCTGCTCTAAGTCTTTTCCTCCACTACAGAGCAGTGTGTGTGAAGGTGACAAAACACCACTTTTAAGTCTGCCCTCCAGGGTCCTTTTGTCCTCCATGTTCAAACAATAAAAATACAGAAGCAGAAAAAAAAAGAGGAAAAGCAAAGATGAATAAGAAGAAAAACCCAACAAAACAAACAAACCAGTGCACTTAGAAAACAGTTTCTAAAAAGCCTTTAAATTGTATAAGGAGCTTCTGTTTCAGATAAGCTGTTTTGACACAAATGCACTGCAAAGTCACTGATGCCTTTTAAACAGAAATCTTCCCACCTTTCTTAAGTAGCTAAATTGTTCTGGTCAATATTATCCCACTTGACAATCATTTCAGTAACAAAATATCTGACCAACATCCAGATTTATATTTTCCATAGTTCAGTTACCTGACCAATTGTTAGTTTCCTCTTAGATAATAACAAGATTATGAATAACCTTAATAAATATTCCACACAGTGATGGCAGTTCTGAATAAAATAGCAAAGAAAAAAAAAATGAAAGGAAGGACAAAATACCCCAGCTGCTACCAAATCTCCAGCTATGACTGTGTGCTCTGCATTTGAAACTTCATCAGAAAGCCACAGGCACAGATCTGGGGGGGAGCAAAGGGAAAAGATATATAAGCTATAAGAAATATCAAAGGACACCTTTGTTGGTGAAATATTTTTCATTATATCTTGACATTACAGAAGGCAGGATGGTGATCAGTAAAAATGAGTACAAGTATGAAACAAATAGAAAAGTCAATGAACACATAGAATGCATCAGGTATATTCAATAGATCATCAGCAAAGGAAATCAGCCCAGAGTATTTTCAACTCTCTGTCAGTCCATTTATGTATATATCTATTTATCCAAACATTATTCAACCAGAACAGGAAGGTCAAGAAGCCCAAGAGATTTAAAAGGAAACCTGATGAATGTACAGGGGTGTGATAGTCACGTGTGTGAGTGTCAGCAGTGGTGGACGGATGGACTCAGACAACTGCTTGGTCACTTTATATCCTTTTGTCTCTCTTTCCCGTGGTACATACAAGATCTTGAGAAATGCCTGGAAACATTACACTCATTTTGCTTTAGAGAACCAAATACCTATGTCCACATCAGTATGTAACATCCAATCACTACTAGCAATAATGAGTTTCTTAGACTGTAGGCCCTTAAATGATCAAACACACCATTGAATATAGAATTAACAAAAGGGGCAAAATGACAGTGATTTCCAGAATGTCTCAAAAATTGTTTTAAGGGAGAAGGAAACAATTAAGTTTGTGGGAAAGCAAATGGGAAAACAAGTCTGTATGCTAAATGAAAGTACTCAGATCCCCACAATAAATGTTGATTTTTTTTTTCAGATCAACTATTTCAAATTGTGAAATGTTTCATTAGAAATCTTCCTGTTTACTCTGTTTTTGTATTTGTGCCACAGACAGCATAACAAATGGAGTAGGGTCTTAACCAGCAAAAAAAAAGAGGTGAATAAAGTCTCCTGAGATAACCATTCATTTCTGAAAGCCATTCATAATGATGAATGTTTGTGAAATGCACTGTAGGGGGAAAATTGCTCATCTAATCTCCACATTCTTGTTGGTGGTGACAATGAAGAGTTAGTAGAGAAAATTGAAATTCATGGAGAACTTGAAAGTCTTTTAAAGATTCCTGAAATGTTTGCTACATTTCTTTGAGTTAGTCTTTGCCTTCTGCTATACAACTGGTAGAAAGAGAAAAGAAAGGTGATTATCTTGTTTTCTAAAGACTAAGAAAATGTTCTGTCCTTATGAATCATGAGAACATATATAAGTATTATCTGCTGTCCTTGTTATATAAATTCAGGTTAGTGATAAGGTAGAGCTTATGTCTTACTGAAGTCTCTTTGCCTGTTTCTCTTTTGCCCTTATTAACAACTCCTTATTGTGGGCTTGAACTTCCTATTACAGATATCCTGGGTCAGTTAAATCCATATTTCCTGCACAGGAGTTAAGAAGAGTTTCAACCATTCTCCATGTTCTCTTCTTCCCTCGTACTTGACAACTCTTGCCTGGAAAGCCTTCATTTCCTTGATTCCCCATTGGTATCTGAGATGGAGAAGAACAACATGACCTCAGGGACCATCAGTCAGGCCTGGTTAAAGCTGCAGCCCTGACATGACAGGCCTGGAGGGTTTTTTTTTTTCCTTTTTTTTTCCTCTTAGTTTACCGTGCTGAGTATGATTCAATATTTTCTGCTTTTGGTTCATCCTTGTCCTCCTGCCACACAAGGGAGCTTTTACTATCCATCTATCTCTAAAAAAGTACTTGCAAACAGAAAAAGCATCAGGATGCACAAGACCTAAAGAATGCCAAACCATGGTGTGACTATGCTCTCCAAGCACTCCAACCAGAGACATTTGTGAGGGGGTGGGTGTGATAATTGTTATAGATTTCAACACCAAGGATCGAACCACCTACCCTCCAACCTGAGATGGAGGTGTCTTCATCAGATGGAGCAAAACAAGCTGCTGCTTGATTAGATGAGGGCTACAGAATACCTGCTGCACAACAGGAAATCCTAGCAAATGTCACAGTGCAAAGCCAGTCTATGAGGAAACAAACAGGTTAAACAAAACAATTTGATAAATAATGAAAAATTGTTTTCTTTCTAAAGCTTCCTAAGTATATTTAGCTAAGATATTATTAATAATTTAATCATCTCCCTCCTGACTCAGATCAGTTGGAGAGTCTGACACCTCCATACAAAAAACAGCATCACTTTATCTTTAAACAAACAGCCTCCATAACATGGATAACAATTTTTGCTCTTTCACTTTCCCATGAAAGAGTAGTGACAATTTTTTTTTTTTAATTTCTAGATTACTCCAGCTTCAGTCTAGTGGCTTGTGCCATTTTATCCCAATATCCCAAGACCTCCTTAGCTGACTCAAGGGTGATGTCTGTAAAAAGAAGCTTCCCTGATCATATCTGGACTGTGTGAGAATGAAACATGAAACAAACTACTCTATGCCTTTGCCAACACATGGACACACAGCATAGCAGACCTTGCTCAGGAGAGAGAAAAGAATTTAACAAGAGTAAATGCAGGCATCAGTGGTCTCTTCAGAGATAAGGGTCCACATTGCATATGCAAAGGTCGTGCAGAGGCAGTCTGTGTGTTCCCAGGGGTTATCAGCGTGCCCTTCTGGCTATCACACAAAGCCGCAACTTGGTTGTGGCTCATACAAGGTTGTGTACGAAATATGAATTATTGATCCTTGGATTTCTAGATGCAGTTCGATGTCCTAGTAATCCTGGTGAAGAAATGGTGCATATCATCTGCTTATATTTGCATGGTTGTCTTATAGCTCTTTTTAAATTTATGTCGATCTCTCCTTCTGCCCTCAGACTTCGGACAAGTATCTCTCTAGGAGTGCATTCTGCCCTAAGTTAATCCAGGAATGATTTTTGTGGACTTGAAAGTGCTGGGTTAAAGGTTTGACTCAATGATCTTAATGGTCTTTTCCAACCTAAGTGATTCTGTGATTCTATAATTCTAAGAAGACAGGACAGATTGTGCTTCAGGCAGGGGGAACAGTCAGACAAGTGTGTTGATCAGCAAATTATTTATGTATGACTAACTATTTTTTAGCCTTTAATTCCTCTATTTTTCTGAACTTTTTTCCTTCCTAAATCCCCTAATTCCCAGATATATCATAACAGGTCTGGTGCAATCCCAAAGCACTTTTCCTCTGCACTCTTTAGCATGTCCCACACTTTTGGTCAGAAGCTTCCTCTTTGTCTGGAAGGTGATCCCAAGAGCTGCTCCTGATGCCTTGTGGTGATGGGTGTCACAACTGCATAGAGGCAAAAAGGCTTTATTGGACAGCCTGGGTCAGAGGGACAGACAGGGAATTTATTTATAGGAAGTCCTTGATGTGGGTGCCTGTCTGGCATTGCACCCTTGTGGTACTCTGGGCTTGTGGGCACGGGTGTTTAATGGGTTTATGGACTCTGTGACAGGCATGGCAGCGCACTATTTGAGCTCCTCCACCTGCTGTGTTCTCTATCTGCTACTGTGTGGTGGTCTGAAAATGAGCTTTTGTTGTAAAACCTAACAATAACTGCTAAACTTAAGCCTCTGTAACTGAATTTGTCCCCGCACTGAGTTTACCTCCAGGTGTGGGTAAAATCTGACTTTTTTCCTTCTAACGTTTGAACTCAGGCAACAAGGTTCCTTATTCCATGAATAAAACAGGAAACAAAACCATCATTTTTTGTTTTTTTTTTTTTTCTTTTTGGTTTGTTTGTTTGTTTGGGTTTTGGTTTGGTTTGATTTGGTTTGGTGTTTTTCCTGAATGAAAAATTGATCTGTTTTGGAAAAGATTAAATGTCTCCATGCTTTAGTAAAACTATGGCCAAAATTTGGTGATAATAGAACATTCCCTTCACTGTGATGTATTTTTTTCTAGACAGCAAAGACTTCCCCCATATGGCAAAATCAAATATATTTGAAAATGTCAGTTTGTACAGGTTGTGTGGGACTATATTCTTGCTGCTAAATAGCTTGGTCATTTACTTTTTCTGTTGGGCATGATCTAGTCTGGGCCTAGGATGCATTCATTTTTGTTATCTGAACTATAAAGAAATTAGTTTTGGATATATTCTCCAAACACGGAAATGGTCTGTCTTCACTCTGCTCTTTTAAAGCACTGTAGAGAAGGACAAAGTCTCTGGTTGAATTCAGGGTGAACTGGACCCAGAACTGGGTGATACATTTTGTCCAAAAGAATGGATGGAATAAACCAGAGCCAACTTTTGAATACCAAGTGGATAGAGAGTTGAAACTGATTGGGCACAGCACGCCTTGGCATGGATAGGGACCAGAAATTAGCTAGATGAAGATCACTAGACTTTTAGCATGAATGAAGAAAACAAATGATAGGGGATCTGAGCTGTAAAAAGTTGCAAGGGTGGAGAGGAAACAGAAGAGAGCCCACACCCCCCCAAGTATATATATGTATAAAGAAAAAAGCTTCAGGGACATGGAGCATATGAATATGCTGTCATTTCTACTTGTGTCTGAATTTGTGCTGGATTCACTGTAGGTCTATTCTTCACATATGTTTTCTCACCCTCAGTTGTCTACTTATGCTCATGCCATACCTGAAAAAGAAGGAAGATGGCATTATTCCTGTTGGTTTTGGGGTTTTTTTCAGTTTAAAACTCCTACATGGATGTCATGAGAAGGCAAAGGGTAAGAAATTAACTATGGTTCAAGGCCTTAAGAATCTCAGCTTCATTTTGTCCAAAATGGTGGATATATCCTGGTGTTTAGACTTCTCTGTGAACCTCAAATAAAATCTCTTTCTTATCTGTTGTCAAAGGACATGTGGAGCTAAAAGGCAAGATGCTGATCTATTTTGGGGATCAGGATTATACCTTGTGTGCGCTGTCAATGAAGATTTGAACTTCTCAGGCATGGTCACTAATGGCTTCTCCCTCATTTTCTGGTGCCTGGATTCAGGCCGTGGGGTCTGATTTGTGACGGTGCAAGCTGGGCCAGAGCACAAATGAGAGGAGAGAGGGACTGTGCCCTCAACATGTGAAACGTCACATGAAAAAAGAAAGTCCTGGGTGAGACAGTTATTCAGTCCACTCAGCTTTAAGCACCGAATACATCCCTGTGCCCTCTCATGAGCTGGTGCAGAATTGTTCTCCGGAGAAGACTCTCTCCTTCCATTGATTATTGATGGGATGAGGACGGCTCTGTGACCAAGCTCTAGTGCAGGCAGCCGGGTGACTGGCACCCTCTTGCTTACAGTGTGGATGTGCTACAGGAATGATTCAGCTCTTGTTACAGGGACCACCAGACTACCCACAGGGCTGATAATATCTCTCTGCTTGAAGTAGGGTTTAAAGACTAAGTGCTAGATAAGAGTGGGGTCACAGGCCTTGGGATGCACCCACAGTGCGGAGGGCTCTACCTGAACTAGTCAAAGTCTCTTTATAGTCAAGAGAGAGAAGTACTTCTCCTTAGGGGGTGATTCATTTCACTCTAAAACACACATTTAAAATGGGTCACCTCTTAAAACACCTCTTTCTTCCCCCTGTTTAGAGGGGAACCCTGGAGCAGCTAGCTGAGATATAAACATACACGTGTGGGATCTCTGTAAGGAAGTGAGGTGAATCCCATGGTTGCTAATCAACAGTGGGAAAGCACATATAGGATCATTATGTACAAAATGAGGCCTATTCAACCTGAGTGTTGAATGAGGCAGGACACCCATGGAGTGAACAACATGTCTTCATGTAATTAAAAGTGCCTTCATAATTGACAGACACAATGAGAGAAAAGGAAAATATCACTAGCAACCTTATTTCTGATGCTTACCAATGCCTGAGTGCTTGACCTTATAAATTTCATAAGAAGCATCTAGCTATATGTATATTTGTATGTAAATAATGCAAATACTTAAATTTTTTGTTTAGATTTTTATCTGCATTTATAGTAAACCAGATACTTCACTAATGTAAACAAGGGTAATTCTGTTTTCTTCTGTACATTTATGACAGTTTCTCCTAACTGAAGATCTGGCCTGGTTTGTGCTATATGCCTTCTTTTTTTAAGTACCACAGACATATCAAGTGAATCAATATTTCCGCAGTTATGCTGACGCACCTCCACTTATAATCGCTGACAAGATCCAAAACTAAGTGGCAGCCTCCCAGTGAATGAGATAATTTTTCTTTCTCTTTTGCCGAAGCTTGTCTTACCTGTTTCACTTAAAGATAAGCTCATACTGAGTATAGTAAAACCGACTCTAACTTTTATTGGAAAGCTTACTGGCTACAAACAGTGCAGCTTCTGGATGGGAGGTATTGTAGTCAGTACTAGCTTGAGATGAAGGAAAGAAGGAATTTTCTTGCCAAAGGACTAAGAGACTTGGATACCCTTATGAAAAAACTGTTTGGTACATCTGTCTTGATGAGTTTTAGAAACCAAAAAAACTGGAAGTTCTTCAAAGCCCCCAAAACTGAAGGAATGTTATTTAATGCTTCCAAGCAGCCCTGGGCAGAAAATAGAGTTTGGCACTTAAATGTTTCCCTGGAGGACATTTTGTGATATATTTTGCATGTTATTTCTCAAAGTCATGAATCCCATGGACCTAGGGACAGGCTATTCAGTCCCCAGCTGTCGTTCGACTACTGCACACAGAGGACTACACAGTACCAATTTACACCACTTTCTGGTTGGCTTCATTTAATATATACTTGTACTCTGGAATGTGACAGGGAATAAGCCTTAGTCTAAAAGAGGGGCACTAACCTGCCCTGTAGCTACACATTGTGGTTTTACAGTCCCACTCTTAATCTTGTCTCTAGTGTTTTTTATAGAAAGAGGGTTACTCATTTCAGCCCAAAGTCCAAACATTATCATTGCTTAAGGGTGTTCCACAAACAAATTAATGCTCGAATTTCTTTGAAAGCTTCTGGCCGTAGAAAAATAAAAGCTCTAGCAGAATTGGGTCATGCCACTGGTAATAGACACATCCTGACTTTGTATGGTTGGAACATCTGACAGTGGGTGAAAGAGACAGGTAGAACTGTCTCTCATGACCTAGAGGCGGTTCCCATCAAATGGATAATAATGGGCAATATTGCTATCAACTAGATTAAGTTCTAAATTAAAGACTAATTTCCACACAAGCTGCAGTCTTACATTTCTAACCGCAAGGTAGTACTGATCATGGTTGGAGGAACAATTACTCAGCTTGGAGGAATAGTGAATGGAAGCACTATTGGTGGCAAGAGGAGTACTTTACTTTCTCCATTTTGAATAGAGGAGGGGAAGTCAAATCTTTAACAATACTTGAAATACATTGTCATCCTTAATGAGCAATTCTTGTAGAAAACAGCAGTGAGATCTTGGTGGAAATGACAAGTAACTTCACCTTGCCTTTTCCCTCATGTGAGACAGAACTTTGGAAGACAAATCCGTCATAATCCTGCCTGACCCTGTTTAACCACTGAGACATTTCAATGAGTTCAGTCTAGAGAGCTTCCTGTTGAAGAATCATGTGATTTTGTCCACTGGCATCACTTCTGCTACAACAGGAAATTACATTCCTCCAAGCATGGCTTTTAAAGGCAATTCAAAGTACTTCTCATGATTAGAGTCTGTGCTAGTGCAAAATGTAAGGCAAAAACTCTCCTAGATCCTTGGTCTAGTGTCCATTTACTTCAAACTGCCAGTTTATTTCTTACAATCAAACTGTCCTTTCAGCATATCCTTGGGCCATACACCAAATAATTTCTACAAGCCCTCTATTATAATTAATTTTCTCTTTAAAAAACACTAAAAAGTTAAAAACAAACAAACAAACAAACAACCCTCCCCACAGAAACAACAAAAAACCCAAAAACAAATAAAACAAAACAAAACCCCACAAAAGTCCACAAACAAACAAACAAACAGAAAAACACAACATAAACACCCCAACCTGTTTTCTTTCCTAGGGGTACTTTTTTTCTCACTTCCCCATCAACCCCAACAAAAATAGGTTTTATTGACTATGATGTGAAGCTCTAGCCCTCTTTAGATTCTCCAAACTTTCTGCAGTGCTGGGAAAGTGCTGAAACTTAATAAGGAATTCTAAATTCAGTTTTGTTAAATATGGTGACACCTAGGTCTGTCTTGTTCTGTGAAAGCAAGAATTGGAAAACAGGAAGTGTAGAAGCTTTTGTAAAAGATACCCTAATAGATCTGTGTTTTTCCATCTGAACTCTTTCTTCTCTGATGAATGGTAGATTATTTAGAGAAAGTGTCAAAAAAATCCACAGTAGTAAGGCAGGGAACGAAAAGTTCCCTAACAGCCTTCAGAGTTTAAGTTTAAAAAGGCTAGTCTGACCATTTGCTCTCCTTTCCACTTTCATTCTTGCCAGAATTGCTGCCAGTGTATATCTGTGGTATCTCATTAATGGAAATGAAAAATGACTAGTTTTGATCCCAGTAAGGTCCAGTAAGGTGCAGGGGAAAACCATTCATCTGGTTCAATTAATTCAGGAATTCAAGTTACACCTTTTGAGTATAAAATCCAAAACTATCCTTTGCTCTTAATATAGAGTCCTTATCAAAGCAGAGTCTAGGTGAGTGAGGACAGGAGAAAATAAGCTTCACGCTGCCTGTTTTGAAAGTGACAGGTTAAATCCTCAAAGATGCTGCAACCTACAACTCCCGTTGAGGTCTCCACAGCAGAAAAGTTACCCTACTAAATGCTTAGCTTCTTCTACTTTCCAGGATTTGGACCTTTCTATCTAGAGAAATCTGTGTTGGTCATGTCGGCTTGAATTCTACTGAAAGGAAGGAAGGTACTGTTTAACCCTTGAGGACTGAATGAGAGATGCTTTTTTGTGACTCGGTGCATGCAAAGCAAGGATGATAATACCTGTGAGACGTGAGGATGGGTGTAAAGGTGTACAAATGTTATGAAAATGTGATCAGTGTACACTCAGATCCCTTTAGTGTGTCTAATTTGTTTATCATATGCATATGTGTAGGTTTTTGGCTACATCCAGTGTAATATGCACTTACCAATAGTTTTGGTTTTGGGGCTTTTTTTCCCCATTGGGACATTTAGCATCAACTGTAGTGTTGGATACATTTTGGTGTTATGGATTTCACTGAAATTCTCTTACTGTGAATTCTTATTCCTTTATCCGGGATAGGTTTTGCCAAGAAGGACTTCTCTGAAGTACTTTTCAGTGATTCACTCTCACATTCTCTATGAGCAGTTTATCCAGTTTCCAGAAATGTTGGGCAGAGAAGTGGAACCATGAAAATTACCTCGTGGACAATTTGTTGCTGTTGCTGTTGTTATTTTTGCCTAAGATTCTATTAGAGTTAAATTTGCTATGACAGCTGGAGGTCTAATCTTTTGGATAGAAACTGCCAGATTTGAATATAGCTATTGTAAAGAGAGAGATGAAAATACAGATCTGAAGGTTAAATCTCTGATGGTGAATCTTATCTCAGTGGCTGAATGCACCCATAGTAGCCCTGGGAAAATTGTTTCACTTTCCTTGTTAATCAAAAAACAGACAAAAAACAGTGATGATGGGGAATTGAATGCTGAAATGACTGCCTTATAAAATAATAATAAAAAAGGAAGGGGAAAATCTCCCAAGCTCCTATTAAAATCACAGGTTTAAAACAATACTAGGATTTCAACAGGGCAACCAGATCTGAAATTCCAGTTTTTTACTGATATGCTAATGTGAGAAGCTCACAATTAAATGGAACTTGCTATTCCTAAGTTCTACATGTTCAATTAAAAAGGTCCAGCATGGAACCTAAAGCGTCTTCTTAATTTATAAAATATTTTCACTGATGAAAGTCCAGTAGTTATTCAGTTCTTTCAAAGAAAAACTTACAGCAGAGAACAGAGTGTCAGCATCCCATACTTTTCAAGGAATTTTCATGTCAGTTTTTTGAAATAGCCACCCCAGCTCAGCACTGTCATTAAATTTGATTGGGGGGGGGGGAGGGAGGGGGGAAGAAAAAAAAGTATTTTTTCTCTCTGTTCTTTTCCTTAAGGGTCTGGATAGATCACAGCAGCGACTTACCCCCTCTATTTCTTCATGATAGGGCAAGGGCTCTTCAAACCCTCCTGCTCCTGGAAGAAAAGGAGATAATGAAACGAGATAAATTAAAGCAACCTAAGCCAAAAAATGTTTGTTTTTATATTACACTTACAAAAGAGCAGCTTAGAATGGTAACTGAGGGATTGAAATTGCCAGTATTTTATATCATGATATATCAAAGCATTTCGGATGTGTGAGATCATTAAATGTAACTAGATTTAGTGAAGTTGACAGAACTATGAAGATAATCCTGCTAGTTCAGATAGTTGAAAATATGTACCACAGCAGTTTGCTAGAATGAGTGGTGTATGTTCATTTACCCTGCCTCTCACGTGAAAATAAGGATAATAATTTTCCCATAATCTTAAAATATTATCGGGATAAAATTTCTTAAAGTCCAGATGCCATGTTGATAAGATACCAAATCTGTATTGTCTTTGTGATTTTCTTTTCACCTGACAATGTTCTCTTTCATTTTGTTATTCCATTTAAAGTGAAAGATTTCCAAAACAGTCAGCATTGCCTCATATATGTTTCTTTCAACATTTTTAAATTTAAGTGTTCCACTTTATTTTCATTGCAAAATCCTCGCTCTTGCATCATGTTCCAAATATAATGACCTGTGAATTCTGAGGTTCAGAAGTTCTGCTTTTAAATGTAGTACTTTAGGTTAGTAATCAGGGACTATTTTGAAAATGTGGTGCCTACAGTACATATGAATATGCTAATCAGCTAAACTTAATAGTTCTCATTTGTATTAATGCAAATTAGGTGGCTGCACTTTCCACCAAATATTTTCCTTGGTATTTATTAGAGAAATCAAAATCTCTTTCCACCCATAATAAGTCCTAATATTTCATCTTAACACTTTAAAGGGCGTGTTTTCTTTTAGCTTAATATAATTTCATTGAACAAAATTGCATCTAAAGGCAATATAAGGTTACAATTTGTTCCATGTCAAATAATAAAAATGGACTTTAAATTTTACATTTTAAATTTGGCTGTTTGGTTTGTGCGTTTCAATTAAACCTCTCTTGTAATCCAAGTGATAGAACATACTTTGTGTTCATTTGGTCCGGTAGAAAGCATATCCAGCTGTATCCCTGGTGCCTCCTTCCCTGTAGCCATCGCCCTTTCTTAACTCTCAGTCTCCACTTGCTCCCATGAAGAAAGATCAGGATTTTTCTGCTTACTCAAACAAGCCTTGTATGCATCTTGCAGTACCTGGGAATGAAACCATGTGGGATTGGATGTGCCCAGCTTTTAAAGTAAGGATTGGTAAACACTCACAACAACCTGGGCTTATTCTTTCCTAGGTGGCCTGCAGAACCTGAATCTGGAGCTGTTACTCCTTCAAGTTTCCTCATTGAACACCAGGAGGGCCCTAGAGTTGAGGCGAAGCCCAAAGAGAAAATTTGTAAGAACTATATGGAGGAACCACCTCTGTTCTTCTAAGCACAGCAGCATGCCAGAACGTGCCTAAGTCTCTTATGATCTTTGTCCATATAAATTTGTTATTAATAGCAAAAATATTTTTGGTGTTAGTAACTTTCTCTTTTCTGTGAGAAAACAATAGGAAAGCTCTTTACTATATCATCCTTCAGAATTATATTAATTTTATTTCAGGATCACATGCCAGCCAGTCTCGTCTGAAGTAGAAAAATAAAAGGAAGTTTACCACTAGTATTCAGAATATTTCCAGCATGCCAATGAACTTCATGATGAAGAGAAAGATCTGAGTTGAAGGTAGCTGTTCCCACCCTCAACAGAGATGAGATACAGCTTTGATGAGGCACCATGACTGCCATATCTATGTCTACACTTTCCAAAATCTCCCCAACCTCATGTGTGACTTGGCTAAAAGATCCAGGACCAGCTATTCTTCGGTTTTTATTCAGTTCCTAATCGCACAGTGGAATCCCCTATCTGATGGGCCCATACGCACTGTTGTAATTAAGATGATTAATAATATATGTTCTGCAGAGAAATAGCTGAGAGTAGCTTCCAAGGCTTAAAGCCTTGAAGCCTTGAACTTCTTTTGCAGCTTTAAATGTAGCTTTAGACTCGATGGCTTAAAAACGACTCGTTCTGTGTTCAGTAGAACTAATGAAGCCCAATTTTCGCTGGCATTGTGTCTCATGGCTCGACCGTGCTGTGTCAGGGAAGGTGCAAACCTTGATCCTGGGGCTGAGATGTTCAAAACCACATTCCTTCTGTGTGGGCTCTTTCGAGTCTAACGAGAGTGGGCTCATGCTGCAGCCTGTCTTTAGTGGCTGTGCTCATAGAGTGTTTCTCCGCTACTCAGATGCCTCTTTTCTGAAGCTCATAGTAATTTAATATCCTTGACACCTCCAACCCTCAGCTAAATTTGATTGAAATGAGCTAATCAGTCTGTAAAGTGAGACAGACAGACAAATAGGCAGAGATGAGTGTGCTCTTTGACCATGATAAGCCTCATTTCCTTCAGAAACCTGGGTGAAAAGAATAAAATCCATGATGCTTTCGGTTTAATTTTGGTTTTTGTTGTTTTCTTTTTTTTTTTTTTTTTCCCAGGGCAAACTAACCCCCGCACTAAAAGCAGAGCAACCCTGACGTCAGACTTCAGGGAAAAAGAAAGGAGTAAGGTATTCCAGGGGGGAAAAAGAAAGGAAAGAGGATTTTGTTCGATTTTTTTTTTCCTTTTTAACTGCAGTAGAAATCAAACTCCAGAGCTTTAATGGAAAAAATCTCACTTTTTTTTCTTTCTTTCTTTTTTTTTTTTTTTTTTTTTTTGTTTTCTGGGAAGAAGAAGAAGATGGGAGAGAGGAGGAGAAAAAAGAAAGCTAAGCGACTGTCAGATCAGCTCAGGATCTCCATTAGAATGCAGAGTGCTCCAGAGTAATTACAAAACAGCTGTAATGGAAAATTGGTAGTCAAACCCATTTTCCACCAACTAGAACGGTGAATGGGCTCCATTATGTTCCTAATTCTCATTAACTTAATTTGCATAGGAAACAATGAAGGAATACCTAATGAGTTAGACTCAGCTAGCAGCAGATCGATACCCCTGTGAACAGGGGTTCGACCCATAATTACAGGACATGTGGCAAAGCCGGAATGTTTCTCCTCTTACATAGGGGAGATGGAAAGGTTGGCCTCGCTGTTGTTATTTATTTAAAGGCTGGAAATGTGGTGCCTACAGGGGCGGGAATTTGTTGCTGTTTGGAGGTGGGAGGGAGGGAGGGTTAATTTTTTTTTCTTTCTCACTTTGTTCTGTGGCTTTTTAGGAAGAAATTTATTATTTGACTTCCTCTTCTGCCTTAAAGAAGCAAATACTTAAAAAACTGATCTTGTGTCCAAAGTTTAATAGCTGGGATGTGCTGATGCAGTACACTGAGGGCTGCAGCCAGCACGCTCACTGCATGTGTTCTGGGCCAACTAAAACCTGCACAAATACACGTCATGTGTCATCATGCCCCAGACTTTGAGCGCAGCCAAAAGGCAGAGCCTGCTCACCTGGGCTCAGCTCTGTGCAAACACAATCACACAGTATTAGAGGGCCAACAGAGGTAAATACTGCTGGCTCAGGGTGCGTGTGTCTCTATGCAGTGTAATCCGGGGAAGGTCTCTGTTCAATTCCCATTCATTCCATTCATTCCCAGGCAGCCTGGCCGTATTTGAAGTCTTGGGCATGTGCATTCAGCTCTCTGGCCTTTAACTCCTGCATGTGGGACAAGGATGGCAAATCCCTGCTCTGGTTTAGACCCTACGCTGTGTGAGGAAGGCTCTGGATGATCCAAAAAGTAAGGTAATCTGAATGAGGAATATGTACTCTGACAAGTAAGGACTGTGAGCAAGGTGGGATGCTGCCGCTTCTGTAAGTTAAGACAATTTTTCTATTTTTTCCTGATTTGTCAATCCTAGACCACAGTAGCTAGATCATGCATATAGATATCAATACAGTTACTGGAAATGGTTGAATCTCTCCCAATGGTCTCACAGCTTAATTTAGTATCTATTGTTCTGGGTGAAATTTCCCTTTTGAAGAAGACTTTTTGGAAAAAAAAAAAAGAAAAATGAGAAATTCCAAAAACAGCATTATGTGAGTCCTCAAAAGAGTTTTAAATTAATGTTACCATATTTTTGTATGTACTGCAGCTGTGCAGTCCTCACAATGCCAGAGGGAATGTGCTGTGGCAGATTCTGTAAGAAATGCATAAAAAGTGCCTGCCTTAACAAGCTCACAATGTACACAGATCAGGAAAACAGAGGGAATCGTCCCATTCCCCTTTTCACAGACAGAGACCTGAGTCACTGAGTGATTCAGTGACAAGTCCAATGTCAGACTCAACTTCAGGTTGGTGATTTATTACTGCAACATCTTTCATGTATTATATAAGCAAAGTTTTTAGGATGCATAGATTTTGGTGTCCCACTGTGCTAAATTTTTTCCATATGACATAAGAGAAAGGAGGTGGCACTCTGAAGGTGCTATGCTGTGAAGGGACACCCTAGCTGCAGGATGCTCTAGCAGACACGGTGTTCATAGGACCTAAGGAAACTTTTGGGCTCATGTCAAGACTGTAAGTAAAGGCTGCGTCTTGGAAAAGGCTTTTAGCTTAAAAATCATTGCATCTTAGAGCGGACGAGTGATTGTACAGTTGTGAGATCTTCAGGAATGGGAATAACTGGGAAAGCATCTGCCTTAGATAGTATGTTACATGACAGGGAAGGGTAACAGGTTTGCTCTCGATGGAGTGGGGAGCATCTGCAGACCCAAAGGAGCAGTGAGGTAACCAATGGGTTCTGCTTCATTTCCCCATGGCAGGGGTCAGCAGGTGGCACTCACACACAGCCTCAGGAGGTGCCAACACCACTGGAGTAGTGGCAAGTTTCTCTTTTTAGAAATGCTGCATCATTCTTAGATCTTTGCTGCAGTTCCTTTGTGGGAAGCTGTGGCAAACAGCTCAGGAAGGGGTTTTTCTTGTCATAGCATTTCTGACTTAACACAGAATTGCACTTTGGGAAGTGGTTTGAAGTCCCTGAAAGCCAGATGGTCCAAACTCTGATTTGATCAGTTCTATTAAATAAGTAACATATATAATATCAATACATTCTCAAGCTGAACCCTTATATAGAGTCATGAATTTCTCCTTCAGCTGCAAGACCAAGATATGTGCAAGACCAAGATATCTGCTTGCAACGAGAAGTAGCACTGTTCAATGTTAGTCAATCTCTTAAAAAAACCCTCTTGTATGTTTTCTTTGCCAATGCTTATTATTGTCCAATTTCTCATCTGTTTTAAAATAGAGAATCTTCTTGGAAGTCAAGCATTTTTTTCTCAGTTGATGTGCTGGTTGTATGTGATGATTGTAAGTTTGTAGCTGTGTCAAGAGGGTACAACAATACTCTGGGCCTCTGGAGACCTGAGGTTCATCTCCTGTATAACTGACTTAGTGAGGGTCCTTGGCCAACTGATTTTGTCATTCTTTGCTCCTCTTCTCCTTTCCAATTGTTTTTCATCTTCTCTGTTCAGATATCTCTGCTTCATGTTTTCACTCATCCTTTCTTTATCTGATTTCACCACAGCAAACAGAAGAAATAATCACGATAATTTAAAATACATTATTCTAGGTTTTGATTCAGGACAAAAGCCTTTTATCCAGCATTAGACTGTCAGCTTTGATTTCAAGGAACTCTAAGCAATCACTGCAGATTAAAAAGTTTATGGAAACCAAAAGACCAATCTTTCTGCAAGACAAAACCCTGAATTCACCCTTCACTGGTTAAACTAAACTCAGGATCAATGGCTAGTACTTGAGAATTTAATTCTGAATTACTGTTGCTTTGTATGACTAGTTACATTTGTTTAATTAAAGTAACACATCTGTACAGTAAATAGCCTGTGATCGGGCAGTAACATAATACTGTACAAGCGCAGCAGTAATTGGATAATGTAATGAAATGCATGGCAGTTTGCTTTTTTTTTTTTTTTTTAAGAAAATATAATGAGATTTCATCATTTTATACACACAGGTAATTAGTTCTTAGAAATATGGGTAGAGTAAATTATCTGCAGATTTGAACTGTCAGCAAGTATTTTATATTGCCCAGCTGAAGAGGTAAAAATGTTCTGTTTTAAATCTCTTGAAATTCAAACCAAAATGAGGCCAGTATGAAATTAAGGTACTAGTAAGAGCTGAAAGGATTCAGCTTATTTCAGGCCATCTGCCATAATGCCTACCAAGGTGAATTTGTGTAGGTGACAGCATGTTTCCCACTGCCTGAGTAGCACTGCACACAACTGCAAGCCATCACCCATCCAGGTCACTGTACATGAGATTCCTTTTCTTTAGACTTTTCAGATTAACTTCTTTTTAAGCCAATTCACCAAATGTGCCACAATTGGGAGACACTTCCCATAAGCAGATGTTTCAAACCCAGGTGTTTGTGGTAATAGGAATATGTGTAGAAGAAAGGTGCTAGGTTCTGGTCTGGAGCTGCAGTCAATGCATGTCTGCTTCTGGGCTAATATTGAATCTCTGTTCCTCACCTTTGGAAAATTAATGCTGTTCCCTTTATGTGTCATGATCACGTTCTGGTAGAGAAGGGTGAGGAGGGAGATAAAACACGTTAGCAGAGGTTAACATTCAGAGGGTTTGGCAGGCAGGATCAGAAGTCAGGGGATGCGACTGCCTGCATTGTGTCCTGAAAACCATCCATCTTCCTGCTCAGACAGTCCTGATGTTTAATTGATACATTTCCGCCTTCCCCCTTGTTGTTAATATTTAAGCAGGTGAGCACAGCGGGCAATGGGCTGCTTGCAGTAGCCAGGTGGCCCTGTCAGCAGCCTGCTGCACTGATCACCTCCCCTGAAATTTGCATTGCTTTTGTTCTTCTCCTCTGAACGTGCACCAACAGCCCCAATTTGAAAATGCAAACAAACAAACATATATCTAAACTTTCTCTGAAGGAAGCCTAACCCCCTTGAAGAAAGTTCCGCAGGGCCACCGCTACATTCTTTTATTCTTCCCTCTATATTTTTTTTTTTCCTCTCTGCCTTTTTGTTTGGCTTTCACTCTTGTTCTCAGCATTGCTTTCTTTCCTTTGTACTTTGATGTTTCTTTGGGGATGTGAGAAAGAAAAGCAACAACAAAACAAAGCAAAACAATAACAACAAAAATGAAAAAAAAAACAACCTCTAAGGAATTTACAGTTTGTATTCACATTAACTACACCTGCCAACAAACATGGGAGAGTGTGGAAAATGAGGGGAAGAAATATAAACAGGAAATCCAGAGGTAGGAAGACTGGGGTACTGGGAACCATCATCCTTCCCTAGGGTCTCTGCCCTGAGAGCACAGCCTTCCAATCATCCAGAATGAAAGGCCCTCTGCCTGACTTACTGGCTGGATCATTTGCTCTTCCCCCACCCCACTCTGGCTCTCTTCCAGAGCAGCAACCAGGTTGCAGGCAACTGATATATTTGCTCTTGTCTAAGGGACAGCTGGTTCAGGCTAAGAGCCTCCAGCGTTCAGTGGTCAGCTGCTAGGTGCAGAGTTAGATTAATGGAAGTGGTCTGTGGTTAGTGTTTGCCCTGTTATCACTGAAGTGTCTGGGTCCAAATTCTCCATTGTACAACATTTAGGCCCATAAGAATCTGTCCTACACTAATCTCTTACCACTGTGGCTCAACAGCACAGACACTGGACAGGCTAGAGCTCAAGTCCTCTGCTAGAAATGGTTTCATTTTGTACAGATTTTTTAAATATTGAAAGGGTTAAGAAGGTACCAAAAAGCGTGTTTTACCTAGGGAATGTCATTAAAACCTCCTCTTTGGCAGCCTAGCTAAAATGAAAAGACTAGCCTGAAGCTTTCTCAGATCATTGGATTTTCTCAGTCCATTCATGAACACCTCTGAGAAATTCTGAGCCCAAATATAATATTTCCATGCATGAAACAACACATTATCTTGATGCTAGTACAGTCATCCACAACTGAGGAGGTCTGTATTTAAATCACTATAAACACAGAGGGAAGCTAGACTGTGATCCAGCTACTGAGATTACAGCAAGCTTACAGCTATCAGCTCAGCTAAACTTGAAAGAGCATTTGTGGCTGTGAATGGAAGAAGGTGGCAATCATTCAGGCAATCCAGAATTAGGCACCTGTTTTCCTGAGAAAGGCAGCTTTAAGTCAACTGACTAGTTTGCATGCATTCTGCTCTGAGAACATGAACTCAAATATTTATCTTTTTTTCTTATTAGGCCCTGTACCTTCAATGCATGCCGCAGTTTGATGTAAAACCTGGTCCTGCTGTGTTCATCACTCCAGCCATTGTACCCTTTGAAGTTTTAGAGCCCTGTAGAGAGTTAAAATTAATTTCAAAGAGTCCCAGTACCTGAGATCTCCTGGTACTGAGGACAAGTATCATCCAAAGACCAGTGCACACCCTGACTTACAGACAACTAGCTCTATTTCTTCTTCTTCTGTGACTTACCAAGGATCCTGGTGAGTCCTTGTCCTGGCTTATCTAACGACGTGAAAGTCATTGTCCTTATTAATTTAATGGTGGGTTTTGATTTAGTTTGATTTGTGTTTGTTTTGGTTTTTTGTGATTACATATAGCTTATTGTTTAGCAAAACAAGTTCCCAATATTCCTGTCCTTGTTTGACATAAGACACAGCTTGTAAAATGTTGTCCCACCCAATTTTGTGGACCTACAAGGATGCAAAGACAGTTATAGTTACCCATCACCCTTCGTGTAGAATGCCAGATCATGACAAAGATGTTCCCATTGGCGTCTGAAAGTACACAAACCTAGATCAACCGAAATAGTGGAGGGTCTGGATAGAAAAAATGTCATTTGGAAAAATCCCAAGTTTTAATCTTCTACCACATTTCTCTGCTTTGTGAAACAGAGCTTATACTGTTAAGGAGTTGGTCAGTACTAGCAAAAGTTCTCTGACCTCTGTGATTCTCTTGATGGGGCCACAGGTTGTTGAGAAGTAGATGGAAAGGGGCAGGAATTAGCAATCTGTGAGTGGGAAAAAGGAGTGTCCTCCTATAGCGCTGAGTTCGAGGAAACAATGCAGAAAAGATGTTTGATCAATCCACACACACTCTCTTATACATCTGAATTTTCCTAAGACTTTTTCTTTCATGAGAAATTAGAAATATAGAAATACTATGAGAAGCAGACACCATTTAACTAAGAATATCCACTGAAGTGAACATTCACAGCTTTCTTACATATCAGTCAGGGGTGACAATAGTCTGTCAAGCCCTTGAATAAAACAATCATTGTGATTTTATTGTGTGTGTTTACTGTGTTTATATCAGGGAGCTCAATGTTTGAACCACAAAACATCACTTTTTACTACAGACCCATTTTATAAATCAGGCACTGGACAATCAAAGATTTCTTTGTATTCATTTTATTACATCTTCTGCATCCTCTAGTTCTTTGTACGATGGCAATTTTGTCTGCACTATGTGCTTTGTCTACAACGAAGCATATTCCCCCATTCTTATGTAGGGATGCAGAAGGCATTTTAATAGCCCCGTTTCATCCACAAGGAAAGAAAAATAGTAAAGACCAAGTGATTTATTTATATGGACAAAATGGTTTGATGTTGTTCCTTGTTGACAGACTGATCTGGCCAGAATTACATTCTATTGATAAAACTGTGAAGGAATGCCGTTCACCGACCACATGAAGTTAAAGGATTGGGGAAAATGAGTTTGTCCATAGAACTTTCTTTCCCAAGCTGTCAGATGTTTCTTGAGATTTGAACAGCCTCGTGCTCACATTTGTGTTCACATCTACTTTATTTGTTTAACCATTTTGTCCTTACTGGCATATATTTTTAAAAATGCAGCAAAATTTGAACAGTCTCTTTCAGCAGTTAGCTACCAAGATCTAATATTTGAGACATTTATCTTGGTGGGTCTCCAGAATACTTTGCAATTTCCCTATCACTAAGTAAGTAAATCCTTAGAAAACACAGTAGTGATTGTTTGAGATTATTCAAGATTTCCTTTCTCATACACCAGAATACACAATCTAAAGACATGTGACCAGTTACTTCCACAACAGATTCTCTCCATGCATGTTGCAATTCTCCATGTACCATGTGATTCTTATAGTTAGTTTGCTGTCCTCAGACTGAAAGGTAAAAGACCCCCTCGCAAAGAACAAGAGGAACAGATGCATTTCAAGAGGGTGGGAAACTAAAACAGGTCTTAGTATCTGAAATCATCCATTACATCTATTTGTTTCTTTTATCTATTTTTCTCTTGGGCTCTGCTTGTGATCCTTCAGTAAAACATTTAGTCTCACAAACACACACAATTGGGGACCCGTCATCTTTAAATAAGGGGTCCACGGGGAAAGGAAAGTACTTTTAATTTAGATCTGTCTTAACCAGAATTAAACCAAGCTTTAGATCCCATGTGGTGGTGTAAGTTTGACATTTGCTTCTTGCTTTTTTCCAAGCTAGCAAGCACAAATGTGCTTCCTCTATAAAGTAACAGAAAAGCTAAGATTGAATGTAATTAAAATAAAATACAACAATATTAAAATAATATTAAAGGAAGGAAATGTAGTGCATAAACTAGTCATTAACCCCAGCATCCTCAATAGATTTAAATTTGAGTAACTGCTGGTTGATTTGCCTACTTATAATTCCCACTCTAGTTTTAGCTGGATATTATATTCTTTTTCATTCATTAAAGCTTTGCAGCTGCTTCCCACTCCAGTGAGGGGTGCACTGTCGTGCCGAAGGAAATGATTCCTAGACAGAAAGAAGTTTTCAGTCCTTTGGGAATTTCTACAATGATTCCAAAGGGGCCTGGGATTTTACCCATAGGCTCGTATCTGTGCTATAGATTAACCTGGTATATTGCATCTGAATTCTCCTGAATCCTAATGAAGTCAGTTAAGTGAAATGTTAGAGTAAATAAGTGCACAGACTACCAGAATACCCTGGAGCTGGATTTTTTTCAGCTATGACCCAAATTTGGATCCTGACACTGCGTTACTGGCCTTTCCTTTCTTACTTTTGTGCATATACAAAAATGTATGTATGTGTGTGTATATATAGCCTAGTAAGACATACTAAAATGTTTTAGGATGAAAGATCCTGGATAACATGTAGTCATAAGATGTTATTTATGCAGTTTCCTTGGAGGAAGATTAATTGGGCTGAGGTATGTACACTAATGCATGAGTCAGCTGTGGTATCATCACTGCAGATACATGGCTGATTCAGATGATTTAAAGCACACAGCCATACTACAAAGCAGCTCAGGACAGGAAGTTAAGAATGATTTCAAAGCCAGCAGATACTGCAGGAGAAATCTGAGCTGGTAGAATATAATTACACCAGTCAGCACGTTGTCTAGGCAAGTGAATGAATATTCTCCTTTCTGCGTGAGAGCCAGAGGCTTCTTTCAAATATCCATAACTCCAAGTTTAGACATGATTATGAGGATACTTTGGATTTAATATTGATTTAGAGAGCATAAGATACTGGATGGAGTCCTGCAAAGTAAATCTTGGGACTGACAATCCCAGTAAAGGCTCTAGTCACCTGAATGAGTTCTGAAGTCTAGCCCTGAAGCTGCCCTCTTTGTAGGCTGTGCAACTTCAGTATGGCACTTGACATAGCTGCAGCACTTCCAGAAAGGTATCTGTAGCCCTCAACAGCCTCTAGAAACTCAAGGACATGGCCCTATAAGAGTTGTTTGAAGTGACTCAATCACTTATCATAAAAACTGTACAATTTAAAGGACAATGCAGACAAAGAAATTGAAGCCACACATTGGAGAATGAAGATGGTGTAAAAGGACCATGCAGAACTGTCAGCAATTTGGAAGTAAGATTCCGGATTCACCAGCCACTGGTAGAGCAGAGAGGAAACCTGTGGTTCTGGAGTCCCCAGTGGTTTGCTCATAAAAAGCATCCTTCCCTGGCTTAATTAAGCAATGTGTTTAACGAATTCAAGCTGAAAAACCTCTCATGAATCTGCAGTTTGAACAGATAGGAGAATCCAGCATGGGAGAGGGTGGGGACAGAGGTACAGAGAAGAGTGCAAAATCCACAATGGAGATCAGAGTCCAGCCTGAGGACCCAGAGCTCGCAGCAACTTGACTATAAAGCTGTTGCATCCCTGTCATTTATTCCTTTAGTTAATGAAAAGGCACCCATAGTCTTCACTCCTCCCACCACACACCTTGCTGCCAGCCCCTTCTTGCTCCATTTCATGCCCAATCAATATTATTTGACAACATACAGGTCAGCAATGATGGCAGTTATATCAGCAGCATGGAAATTACAAAAGAAACTATTGTTTGTCTTGAAATTAAGGGCTACTGAAATCAATACTACATTTGAAAATTGATATCGACCACTCTGTGTGTGTGTTTGTATATATGTGTGTGTGTATTTGCATGTTTAGATACAAGAAGAATTTTGGGGGTTAACTCCTCTTTCAGCTACATAATTTCTGTTTCTTTTTGACAAAGCCAATGAAATCACCCTAAAAATTATACACATATGAGTCTTTTTGAAGCAATTGAAAGGAGAACAATATTGACATCTCATAATTGGATTTCCCCACTTATAATGGTAACAGCCACTGTTTTGTGATTATTTTCCAGGGCTTGTATGTTGGTTTATTGTTTTCGAGCTTTGCTCTGGGTTTTGTTTTATTTATTTAAAGGTTTCTATTCAAGTCATACCAAGGAGAAGGGAGGAATAATGTCTGCAAATGCCATTTGGATCAAACAAGCCAAGAATAGTAATAGTTATTGTTTGGCATGTTTGAGAGCTATTGTGTGACAAATAGATTTGGAGTCATCATTTGTTTAAAAAGGCAGTAAATGAAACTTTATGAGATGGGGACAGAGTAACGACACAAAATTACCCATCCAGAACTCCTGATGGTGATCAGTAAAATGAAATAGATTAACTGTTTGTTTTTCCCCCCTCCAAGACACCAAGAAAATAAGATGCAATCAAAAATATTTGTTATCCTTGACCCACAGTGAAAAAACAAAATTGCATAGTAGTGGCTCATGACAGCACAGTTTGATGGGTAATGATTAGATAACCAGAAGCAGATGAGAACGTAACAAAAGGCCAACCAAGTATTGTCACAGTCAGAACAACAAGGGTTTTTTAATGAGAAAAATGATACTGGTATGAAGTATGACAATTGTCTCCTGGTATATGCTAATCCCATGCTTCATGACTTCTTCTCACTACCTGAATGGACAAGGAAAGATTTTTCTCTTCACCTTTTGCTCCACCTGCATTTAATGAATAGTTTAGTTTGTTCACTTCTCTGAACTTCATCTACAAATCACAAGTGAGAGCATTTGTATAAAACATGAGAATAGTGCTGGAGCACCTCTTGATTGGTTAACTCTTATGAGAGAAGTGTCACACTCAGTGCTGGACCTGGAGACAGGGACATTTCCCTAGGAAGGTCACCAGGGGAATAAAAAGTACTGTTTGTTTGTTTGTTTGTTTTTCTCTTAGGCTACTTGTCTTCACTGGATTTTTGGCTGATTAGAGGAAGGGAACAGAATAAGAGGTGAGTTTTAGAAGTCCTTGAAGTGGCTCATACACAATGATTTATGGATCAGATTATTTGAGATTATAAAGTTCCATACAGACAATGGGGAGAACCTCTGTACTTTCAGTGGTGGGCCAAATATTGCACCATGGCATGCAAAGGATGTTGAGACAGACTCTTTACAGGGGAGATTATGGCAAATCAAGGTGTTTACCCTCATCTTTCCTTAGTCTGAGTTTTTTCTTAATTTCTCTGCTTTGCTTTTATCAATTTTCACTGGATGAAATTCGTAGAAGTCAGTTCTTTTTCCTGGAAATTCCACAAATGGCAATTTCTAATTTCAATTTCAAGTCAACACCCCTCCTCCAACCCCCCGTAAAAAGCCAAACAAACAAAAAAAACCCCAACCAACCAAAACCAAAAAAATTCACCAAGAAACCAAGCCACATAACAAAGCTAAAAATAAAAAGTGCAACCAACCAACCAAAGAAAATCTACATTCCATCATTATTGCTCATACAATTGATCTGTTAAACCTGGATTATGAGAAAGGTGTCTACTTACTTCTTAATTACCAAGACAATTCTTCACACAGATGTTGTAAATACCGTTATTTGATTACGTAGCATGTGTCACCAGACTAGAAGTACTTTCCCCTAAATTATAAACTACTTGGCCAAATTTTGATCTCTCTCACACCTTGATGTTACAGATCCCCAGATGGAAGACACTATAAAGAGAGTGCTAAATTTGAAGAATATTCGTTTGAACATTGACAGACAGCAAGAAGACTCTTTCCAGGCTGTGGGCCAAACTGTGCTATGAAACTCACTGCTCCAAGTCTAGTATAACTCCCCTGAGTCATCACCACTCTCAATATTTCGAGTCTAAAGTTTTTCCCTGCAGGTCTATCTGCTTCTTAGCCTAATGAATCCTTTTCTTGCTTTTCTTTGCCTCTCCTGATAATCCCAAATCCTCATCCTTTCCCTTCAGGTTAAAATCAAACCATACAAAGTATTCCTTAATCTGAACAAATATCTGTTTCCCTCAAACTTAGATCCTCATCTAATATAATTATAATAATTTCAGTTCACCAAAGTTGCTTTAACTGTCCCAATTTATGCCAACAAGAAATCTAACCCATATATAAATTTTAAAATGTTGAAAACATATTTTACTGAAACACCCGTGAAATGGTCTTTTAGTAATCTACTTCAAATGTATTGTATTTTGATGTTCTTCATTCTGCAATTCACAATTTGGATCTTTTTCTACTTTTTCCTACAAAACAACCTCTTTCCTCTTGGAGCTGCATATTGATTCTAAAATTTCTCCTGAAAGCCATGTGGACAATCCTAAAGTCTGCTTTTTAGTTAAATTATGACTGAAATAGGAAGATGCATCAATCTTGGATATCTGGAATATGAAGTAGGAGATAAATTCTAACAAAGCTTAAGTGGCTGCAGGAATTTAACGCTTTTTCTTTTTTTTTTTTTCTTTTGGGGCATCAGGAAATCAAGGAAACTTAACCTGTACCCTGGACTATGAGGCCACAAATTTTTCTTTTTCAAAGCTCTAATCTAGCAGATTTAGGAACCTGGCTCTCCTGATGTGATTTAGGAATGGATGTGTCTACTCCAGTATTTACAGAAAAGGTCAGCCTCTACCCTGAAATGGTTGTCTAAGTCCTCCTGGTTGCCAGTGAGAAATGATAAGCTCTTCTCTTTTGGTGGCCTCTGTTTGGAGAGTACAGTGGTGGCAGGGATCTCTCCAGATGGGAGATCAGTTGAGAATTGATATCCACATTATCACCCAGCTGGGCCAGATGGGTTAAATAAATCCCACATCTAGGGTTTTCCATGACATACAGCAAGGAAATTCTGTCTTTTGGATTTGCAACTATAACTTCTGACAGAGACATTTTCCTGCTATATCCTGAAGAAATATACTTTCTCTAATAGGAAATATAACCTACTTACATGAATTTCTTACATATTAGTAATGGACTTTAATGTCAGTAAAAATTAGTGTTACATTAATGTTCATTATGACACATTTCATTTAATATTGTATCCCAAACAGTGAGTTGGAAAAGCCTAATCACCATAAAAGTTATACCTAAATGACATCTGGAAAAATCAAAATGGAAGATTGAGCCAGGTAATGGAGGCAGAGTAGAATTTTTTTTTTTTTTGGTATGTTGTTCTTTTTTTATTACTATAATTTTATTTTATTTTAGCTTGCTGAATTCAAGCTATAGAAGAATAATGGAACATAATCCAACTTCCAAATAATAACAATAATGATAAAAATAAAAACTATGTGGGAGAAGTGGAGAACAAAACTGTTCAGCAGAAATGAGCGAGCAGCAGATTGGAAGTATGAACAAACCTGTCCAATGTCATAGCATGCCAAATTCTTGAAGATGACAGATGGTAGAATTTTCTTTTACTGCACTCTACAGAAATACACAATAAAGCAAAGTTCACCTCCTTCTCCTCCATCCTCTAGCAGGTCATTACTAGATTTCTTGAGACATTACACCCATCCTCCCTTGGTTTTCCATGACTTATTTTATTTAGCATCATTTACCTTATTTTTTGCATTTCTTTTTTTCTCATCTCTTAATGCCAGAATATTGATGTTTTGTTTCTGTTCCTTGTGATTAGAGCCTTTTATTCTATATTCAAGAAAAAAAGATATTATCTTTTGATGAAAATTTTCCTCAAAATGGTGAATGTTAACACCTAAGGGAAAGGGGTTTTTTTAATTTTTAATGTGGTCCATAACTGTATTTTCATATTCCAGAGGCTACAGATCCTCTTTGGCAATAACTACTCTTGTGACATCCTTACATTACCAATCTTTTATTATCTTTCCTCTCAGATGGTATTACTCATATGCATTTAATAAAACTCACATGCGTGGTGATGTTCTTTCTGTGGCCATCACACAGCTCCCCTGAGGGGACAGATAGGGAATGGTTACCTTAATGAGCAAAACACTGCCTGGGAACATTCATGGACACCAGAAGATGATTACTGATACTACTAAACAGAACAGCTCCAGATATGGGTTTGGATTATGACAATTATCAGGCTCCAGAACTATTCCTTGGCATGCAACCAGTATGGGTTAGGGGCTGTTCTTAGTAGGCAGTTAAAGTCATGTTTTAAAAGCTAAGAAATTGCTACAATGTGGATGAGAGCCATTTCATGACATTCAGTCACCAAGAAATGGACCAACAAATGTTTAACCAACGTCTAATGGTATTGTCTAAGAACAGCGCTGGAGCACTTCCACACAGAAAACCATGGGATAAACCCACAAACACACTGAGGCGAGACCAGAGAATGAGAGAACAGTTACAAGCATGTTTAGGACCAGTTTGTATTTGCAAATGACTGATACTGAGTGGAAAACACACTTTCATTTTGCTCTTCATGCTCTTTCTCAATTTTGCCTATTTTCTGCCTTCAAACAGTACAATTTTCAGGTCGGGGACTATTTTTCACTGTATTTATGACTAACTCTTAGCACAAAACATCATACCTCTCTCGTGGCTAAAAAAGTTATGACAATTCTTGTTAACCTATGGATCTTGATCTTGAACTCTCATTGCCAAAACAATGCCATTATTAATACAGATAAAATGATCCTTCTGAAGATATTTATGGAAAAGCCTACATTAATGTTCCTCTTCTCCTTCTTTGTCTTATTTAGTACAAAAACACCATCCTTCTCAAAAATATTTGCTATATTTTATTAAGTTACTAATTTGAAGAGCTTTATAACTCCTCCTAATAACAAAATAGCTCTTCAAGATGGATTGCTGCCTCCTTCTTTCTGTGAAAAGAGCCTGACAAAGATTCAGAGAAAAAGGGTATAGAGAACACCTTCGCTGAAGGATTTCCAAGAAAATAATCCTGCTAAACTAGTTTTGGGAGAATGAATGAAGCATAGTGGTACAGCAAACACATTAAAAGTTACCACACAAACAGATATATTTTTTATTTGTTTGTTTCTCTCCTTCTTGTGTCATCCATGGCCTGTCCGGAGGCAAAGAGACTGACACTTGTAATATCCTCCCTCTCAAGCCGTCTGTCAGCTGGGAAATAATGAAGGGAATTGAGCTTGTTTCAGCAGAGATCAAGATTTCTAATGGGAAACTGGTGATGGAGATTGTCTGAGTGCTTGTGCCCTGAGCATGGATGAGTTAGTCAATGTCAAAACATAAACCATCACTCAGGGAATGTGGATAAGCTTGTTTGGCTCCACAGCTGCTTGCTGTGTTGGGAAAACTCCATTATGTGCTATGCTTTTATAATTATTATTTATTTTTAAAGGCAGTCTTTTCTTTTGCAAATGTACAGTCAGAAAAAAAAACATCCTGCTAGGTACAGAAGTCTTTGTTGCCATTTTGAACGTGTGAGAGAGATGGGTTATGCAGGAGTCCCATAGGGAGTTTTTTCTTTTCGGCATATTATTTGTGCAATATGTAGTGGTTTTTGTTAACACAAGTTGTGGTCAGCTGGAGGTTTGCTATAAGTTATTAAAAAAAAAAAAAAAAAAAAAAGATGGATTAGGCAAATGCTAAAAACTTAGAAATTCCATATAAAATAACCACGATGACACATTATTTCTTTCCCTTGGCTGCTTTTTCTGCAGTCTGAGACCGAAGGTTGTTTGGAACCGGAATTGCTTCTTCCTATGAGTTTGCACAGTGTCAGCTGGTAAGGCTTTAATCTGGCCTGTATTCTCCAAATTCTGGCGTAATATATGTAAGTACGTGGTTTGCAATACATCACTGGTCATTACTGAGAACAAGAGATAGACAATCTTCTCTTGCAAATGGCTTAGAGTAGTTGATCCTGCCTTGGGGAAAGAACTACATAGATTACACACCCTCTTAAGACCCCTTGCAATGCTGTTTTTCAGTGATTGCATCTAATACGTACTCCACTGCCATTAAGTCATTTGGAATCTAAAACAGGGCTCCTCCTTTAACATAAAGGGAAGTGGGAGTGAGCCCAGTGCAAAAACAAAACAAACTAAAACAAAACAGATCTTTGTTTCTGAATTGGTTTAATAAGTAAATAATTTTTTTAAAAGTTCCCAATTCAGATGTTGTTCAAAAGCAGCCTTTTGGATTGCTGGATTGGATCTGTTTCCAGTTGTACATCTATTGTTCTTTATTCTACTGAGTATGTTTCAGATATAAAAAATCACTTGCTGTGAGCTTGAATAAGAAGGCATCTGTCAGAAAGGGGAAGCATGCCCATCTTTTGAAGGGAGAAGCAATACCTAAAAGCTTCTGTAGGTTGCAAATGCCACTGCCACAGCTGCAGAGATGATTCTGTCTGTGTTCTGTCACTGGTTTCTTCGTGTGATTTGCTCAGGGGTACTGCAGGTGGCATTTCTCCAGCATTGGACCAAGCTGAAGACACAATATTTGATCTACAGCAACCATCTTTTGCTTTCCAGTTCTGTATGAAGAGCAATTAATTTTCTTTTAAATTATCTAATGAGAATTATGCAGTGATTAACAGATACCTGCTTAACAAATAGAAGGGAGAATTAGAAGACTAAACATAAAAACTTAAAAGTTTGTCTGGATCTGCTTAAGCTCTTGTTTCACCACCAAGCAGAGCCATCCTGGTCCATCCTCAGACATCTCCCTGCAGATACTGACAGACATTGGTAAGGTCCTCTCTCAGTTCTCTCTTCTCCAGGATGAATAGGCACATCTCCCTCATCCCTCCCTCATAAGAGGGGTGCTCTAGGCCCTTAACCATCCTTGTAGCCCTCCACTGGATCTGCCTCAGGAGCTGCATATCTCTCTTGTCCTCAGGAGCCCAGAAGTGGACATAGCACTCCAAGTAAGGCCTCGCTATGGCCTATACATAAAAACAAAAGTCTTTGTTGCAAGTTCAAGAAGTGAACTTTTCTTTTTGACTAGGGCAGTGCACTGTGCTGGTCAGACTGTGTGATGACCTTGTGCCATCCTGGGTCATTACTCTAAGCTGTTTGGTATCTGAACTTTGTCTCTCCGACTGGCTTGGGAGCTCTGATTCTGCATCTGCAGATACAGAATCTCTCTTATCTTCGCTTTAGCTCAGAAAACTTGCATAACAGTGCACACTATGAGCTGTGGTTAAACATTCAGAACATCTTCCTCTTTGTGACCAGGCATTTCTCTGTCCTTCAGAACAGATAAAGGTCATAGACAGAAATTTAAAGTGTAACTCATGAAATTATCATATGTTAATCGACCTCTTCAGATGGTGACCCGTACCCTGGATTATTACAAAATCTTGGATACTTTTTTTTATCAGCACCCCCCAGTGGGACCTTTTGAGTCAGAAGTCCAGCAGTGTATGAGGTCTTTATTTATTTTCCATGTCCATTTAGCAGATGCTCTTGCTAAGTACAAGTCCTCATTCTCAGGGGCTTCTCACTGCACAGAGGTCTGAAAGTTCAACCACAGCCTTTACAGGATAAGGCTTACATCCTCTTCTGTGCTGTTTGAATTTCTGGAAGCTCTCTTATCCTTCATCTAATAATAAATAATTGCAATAATTAGTATTATTAATAATGCAGGATCTCAGAGGGCATAAGCACTGGTAAAACAGAGCATCCAAAAGATTTCTGTGAGGACAGAAATGCCCCCCCAAGGAAATAAAGTAATCAGAGGGAAATATCTTGAAACCAATGTAACTTTGGGAGAAATGTGTTGTTTCTAATATGCTTTTGGTTCTCTATGGAGCAACAAAAAAAAAACCCATTAATTATTATAATTGTTGATTATTTGTTAGGCACTAAAAATACAGTCAGGGTAATGAATGATTTTTAATTTTCAAGGCTTCAGGATACTTTAGTGAAAAGAGTTTGGTGGATTTCAGACAGTCTCACACTGGAGAGGTCACAGAGCACAAATACAGCATAGTGAACACTTCTTTTCACAGTGCTATCTATAAACTGTAGGCCAAATAAGACTGAGCAATTAATTTTCTCTTTTTTGTTGCCTGCCAGAAATACTTCAGCGTGGAACTCATTCTGTCCAGAATATCAGTGTCCAGACTATTTTGAGCATCTGAGTATAATTGGTAAGCTTTGGGTCTCCATTCCATGAATAGACCTATTTCATCCAATAAAAACAGGTACAAAATTTTACATTCAAGGTCAAATTAAGAACTTTTGGAAAACATCCCAGAAGAAAACAGCTTTTTGTAGTCTGGAGGTTACCAAGAATTTCATGTTCATATGGCTTCACAGGTCTTTCCAGTGGTCAGAGCCCTCCACTACTGTTTGTAAGACAGAATAAAACCTACCCCAAAGGGAAAAGCTCATTTCAGACCTGAGTAGGTTTAACAGAGAGACTACAAGCTCCCAAAGGATTACCACAGGTTACCTCTAGTCTTATGAAGACATGGAAAGACAGGGAAAGACAGAAGCCCTGAGTATGTCTTGGAGCATAAGGTAGCATTGGCGGGAAGGACAAGGGAACCAATAACCTACTGGATTTTGGTGAGGGGCAGAGGTGTGTTGCTCCTCCTGTCAAACAAGCCACCACCAAGCATTACAAATCAACGCTGGAATTGGGAAAACCCCACAGCAAATGAATCTCCTACATTTTTGGGTATATAATTCAATTTTCCTATGCAATTCTTGAATTGCCTCCCAAACTCTTCTGAACAACACAAGGAAAGCCTTTTCATACACAAATGTGAATCTTCTGTCCAGTGATTAACAGTACCCTTTAGTACCCCAGCCTCTTCATTCTTGATCTCATGCTACATCCATGAATCCTAACTCCATGCTGCTTCTTCCCTCCTCTGATCTCATGGGAAGGGGTTTTTTTTACAGTAGAAACTCCTGTTTTCAGCTGGAAAAGTGGGAACACTGGGCCTGATTGTCAGCCTTTCTGGGCTGGTGAGGTTTTTATGAAATTAGACATATTTGTCTTGATGTTTAGTAGAGAGCATGAAATTCAAATCTCTGTGTTTGGCATTCCGCAGGCCAGCGCTTTAATATTCAATGACATAACTTCATTGCGGTTTTGACAACACTATATAGGAGTTGTGCTTACCATTGAAAATTAAAGCCACTGAAAGAGTTGACAACAGCAGAATTGTGAATGCTTCCAGGCTCCTGAAGTGATTGTTATTCCAGTTTGTCTAGAAGTGCTTATTGTGTTTGTAATACCGTCAGTTCCACTTAAGGGCTACTTGAAGTCAATGCAATACGGGTAAGTATTACAGAAATCTTTCTTTCCTCCTGAACATTTATACCTCTGTGGCTCATTTGCATTTTCATTTGCCCATATGTTTATTGATTAGATTTTTGCTTGAAATCTTATCCAGGGATAGTGTTTATTTCTGTCTATCCTCTCTACCAAGATTCTTATCTGTTCCTTGTCTCCATCATATTTTAGCGCCTCAGAATCACTCACAGGCTTTTATCCTCAGCTCTGAGGGAGGGAAGTGCTGTCTGTGTTTCAGAAATTGGAGATTTGTATGCAAGCCCACGAATTATGAAAACTGTGTCTTAATTTCCTGTACATGTTAGTTACACAGATTGATCTTGCTATGGTTTCTGCAGTGAAAAGGGATTGTGTACTGAGCATCCAAACTTGGTTCAAAAAACAATAGCAGTTGAAAACATTATAAAAATCAACCTCCAAATTATAATGAATTCAAAGCAATGAAGCTATAGAGCTGCAAAATTGTTATGCATAAAAGTCATGGTATTAAGAATTTTGCTTTTCTCACTAACTTCTACATGCACATCTCAAACAAAAATTTTTTGCTCAGGTTTACTGGGCTGATCTCATTTCTTCATGTTGTATCTTGTGTCTCTGCATTGATATGTAGAACCAAGCCTACCTTTATTCTTAACCAATTTGAGGCATGTGAAGCTCCTCACCTTATCTCCATTGTACCTTGCAGTTCAATGCAAAGATTTGCTGACAGATCTTTTTTCTCAGGAGTGTCATTATGACACAACCCATGATCCTTTGAGTCTTAAAAACCCAAATCTTTCTTAGAAATTAATCTGAAACACAATGTTCTTATTTTCATTAGCTATTCTCCCTGCAGGCCTGGAGACCCTGAGGGGCAATGGTCAAAGGCCATAGAATATGAGAGCTATCCAGATCCTTCCACTAGGAAAGCTGGAGCTTCCAACTGGCTTAACAGCCTCAATGGCTTGGGCATACTCCAGCTCCTGATTTTGAATTTTAAAGTTCTCACTAGCTTAATTTAAACACTTTAAAAATTCAGTCAAAATTTTTACTTCTGTTAACATAATATGGTACTCTGCCTGAGTTTGTTGCAATTATTTTAATATTTAAAAAGTGAAATAAAATAAATCTGCAATGAATAGTCACATTAACGAAAAAAATATTAATACTCATAAATTTGTGAAATATGTTGAAATAAATTTATATGAACTAAATTCTTCTTACACAATCAGTACCACAGGAATGTAGAGACTGTCTGTTCACAAAATGCAAGTACTACATCTGAAAATTGCTTTCATTATTTATTGAATTAAAAGAGAATTAAGTTTCCTTTTCCCAATTTTCATATTGCAAGGCTGGGAGATCCATGTTATACACATAAATTAACTTTTTTCTTTGGTCAGGAATGTTCTTTCCTTTTCCATCCCACATTTATTCATTGCCAATTTACCCCCAGATATGCTTCTGCCAAAAATGCCTTTTAACCTAATAGTTTCTTCTTTGTCCCTGATGTCTATTTCCCTTTCCCCTCTCTCGCAGGCATTCCAAAAAGCATCCACATTTCTTATCATCCTCTAATATGACATCAGTGTTGGTTATACACTCATGCAAGTTTTGGAATGGATTTCATATCACTAGTGGTTTAATCTGTGCAAATTGCTCAAGCAGTGATGATATCAATGGAAAAAACATCCAGAGTAATAGAGGATTCAACAGAGACTGACATCATTGTCCAAGATAGGACCTGTAGATCACTACATATATCCCGCTACTGACTCCTGGGAGAACTTAGGTGAGCCAGCTTAGATAAAGCATTTAAGTGTGAAAAGCCTAGGTGAAAATCTGACCTGTTTTCCTTGCAGGCCACAGGCGACTGTGCATCCTTTTCCATGTTTTGGCTTTATTTGGGTGGTCCATATGAAGAAAAGCAGATAATGAATAATAGAGGAACACAGGGCCCATTCTACTGGCTCAGAAAAAGAGCTAATGGATTCAGTGTCCTGTCTCCCATGAAAAGAGACTTGCCTGACTCAAAAAAAAAAAATCACAGGCATCAACACCAGACAGAAAATAATCATAAATAAAAAAGACAGACAAACAAATAAATATCCAAATTTTAAAAGGCTGTTATGGGTTACTGAATAACCTGCCCCCAGGAAAATTCTTTCTTAAACCCTGAAAGATGTAGTTGGTAAATACTTATTATAATTCTTGGTATTAATCTGATTTGAGTATCTGTCTCAGCCTTTGAGTCATAACATCTTCTAGGAGAAACAGGCTATCCAGCCTCGCGGCTTTAATATTTCCTTTTTTTTTTTTTAATTTCTGGTCCTCTTATTCCTTTGTTTAAGAAGCTACTATCTTGTTACTTGCTGCAGATGATCTCCATGCCAAGATTTTGTTTTCCCAACCATTGAATTATTTGCGCACAAGCAAAGCATCTGAAATGGTCTTCAGGAATGAAAAGTGCTTGCAATTCCCCAGCCACAGATAACTCAAACCATGAGATTTTAAAGCATTTTGTGAACAAAGAAATAAACCCCAAATTATTCAGTGCAGAAAGTGAGATGCATTTCAGCCTAGAGAAATTTTTCCCATGCCAAAAGTTTTTCAAACTGGTAAAGGTGCTAAGGCTACACTGTGAGGGTCTTAGTTGGAGTTTAACTGGACACTACTCTCATGAGAGACACTGGAACTCTGCAGCAAATGATCAAGTTCAGAGCAGCTGAACATTTCTAGCCTTACTACTCATGAATGTCCCTCTGCAGACTTCAAAAGCCTGGAAGTCTCATTGTCCATGTGTTTTCAATCAATTTCTTCCCAAAAACATTTTAACTGAAATCAGACAATATTTTCCCTTGTTGGTATAAGAGTTGCTTACATGACTTTCACTTTCTTCTTCACTGTCAATCTCTTTCCAGTGGTTCTATTGAATTATTTTAAATCCTCCTGATAAAAGGCCATGAAAACTCATTCCACAGGTTGTTTCTTGTTTAGTTTTTCCCCCTTGTTCAGAGAAACAAAGTGGTTCTAGTGGTTCTAGTGCAGAAAAAGGAATCAGGCTCACACTTGCAGTGCTGAGTCAAATTCTGGGCTCCCCAAAAAGTAGACATGGATATACCAGAGCATGTCCAGCAAAGGGCCACAACGATGATGAGGGATGTGGAGCATTTGGCACACGAAGAGAAGCTGAGAGGGCTGGAACTGCTCATCCTAGAAGGTGGAAGGCTCAGGGGGATCTTATATTAATCTGTATAAATACTTCAGGAGAGACAGTAAAGAAGTCACAGTAAACAGGACAAGAGGCAGCGGGCATGACTGAAAACACAGGAAATTCTAGTCAAACAAACACAAGAAGAAGCTTTCTAACTAAAAGGGTGGTCCAATACTGCAACAAGTTATCCAGGGAGCTTAGAGAATCTCCATTCTTGAAAATGATGGAATCCCAAATGAGCATGGTCCTGAGCAACCTGTTTAACGAGACCCTGATGATCTGGGGTTAAGACTAGAGGAACTCCAGAGGCTCCTTCCATTCTCACCTTTTCTGTGATTTTATGATTGTTCGCTGCTGTGAAGACCTAACACATGCAGAGGGGAAATAAGTTTCAGGCTGTTTTTGTTTCCTGGCATCATGCTATTATTCCTTCTGAATAGTTGCTTCTGTCCTTGGACAACATTCATCTCGGTGCTGATACTGTTCAGAAATACGGTGGCCCCCAGTTGTCAAATCCTAACTGGTTAACTTTTTTCTATGTGACTTTTCTCACAGTTTTTCTTCCTCAAAATCATGGTGTCGACACATATTTCCTAATTTTCTTGTTAATTCTTTAAGTCAGTTTTCAATCCCACTAATGCTACCAGCATTTTAGTCTTAGTACTTGTGTAGAACTTGATCCTACCTGTTACCTTTAATCCTGTGAGTCATTTTGTCAGCATTAATGATTCCTTCTCGTTAGTCCACGTAAAGTATGTAAGATTTGGTTCAATTCAAAAATCAGAAATAAATCCTGAATGGTTCAGAAAAGTCCTATGAATTAGTAGGATGTATTTCATGAGTAAAGTCTGAGTAGATGCTTAGTGAATATGAGAAGTCATCCAGGAATATCTCAGTAGTCTTATGGTTTCAGACTGTTCTCACAGGAGCTACTTGTCATGAATTCTAGTCAGAAAGATTGCATTTGTATTTCATGTTGGTACATGCATGGTGCTTATCGAAGAAAAAGATCGCTCTTCTGACACCAATCTCCAAGGCTTTGGTTTCCTGTCCAAACACTGACATGTTGACAGATATAAAGCTCCCCATTTCTCAGGCAATATTGTTCTGATCATGATGGTTTTGACGAAATTCCATCTTTATCCCCAATCCATTTTATTTTTTATCATGGCGATCGCTTCTTAGTTTCCCTCAGATTACTTAGTAGCTCAGCATCAATAGACAGTGGTACTAAAGGGAATACACTTTAGTGCTTGTACAAAGACCATCCATCATGGAGAGATGGATTTGGGTATTTTTATAGGATTCTCCTCCATGGTTGGCTGAGTGCTGTTCTGCTGCTGTCTAACATGTGGGGATTATAGGTGTCTCTCTGTTGTACCTGCTGCTTTCGTACTGCAAAGCAGGGGGGTTATTAATAGCGATTGTTTTCAGCTGGAGCTTTTAAAGCTTGTAATACCAAGACATAGGATTGAAAGTTATTAAATGAACTGCCAGTGCTGCAGCAGAGATGATAGTGTCTAGCTCTGGGCACTTTATTCCTCAGTTTCTTCCTTTTTCCTGGGTAAGCAGACTTCACACTGAATGCTTTTTCACCATAGCGCTCTCCTTTAGCAGACTACTTTCTATACATAGTTTCCAAACAATGCTAATCTTTCTTTAATTCTTTTTTTAACCTTTCCCCATCTTTTATTCTCTGACAAATTATACCCTTGGCATCAGGCTCTTCATCATCTTTCGGCTCACTCAGCCTTTCTTGTAGATAACAGCTTTCTGTGAGGGTTTTCACTCTGAACATCTTGTCTAGGATCATTATCTAAAGGTATTACTGTATCTAGAACTTCTTGTCCCTTACTTTCCTTTTCCTCACACAAAGAACTCAGTCCCAGGTTTTGCTGATGAACATGGGAACAGAAATCTTCACTTTATTTGTGCCATGATGGGTTCAGAGCCATTTGGAAATGAGGTCTTGGGATGATAAAAGATAGTGCTAAGAAAGTATCATCTCACCAATAGTTAAATTTAGGAATGCAAGAGAGAGAAAAGCACTGCAAGTCTGCAGCGTCCCTTAACACGATGCTGTGTGCAGTTCTACTTTTTCTCATCTCTTACAGTAAGTAAGAGAACTAGAGAAGATATAGAAGAAAGGCAACAAGAGAGACCACAGGTATAAAATAGCATCCACACATGAAATTCTGGGGCCTAAATAAAGAGATGACTGAAAGACGATATTATAAGGGTCTGTGAAAACAATGTTTATGGGATCTTTCAAAATAAAAGCTAAGGCATGAAATGAAACTGGCAGACGGGAATTTAGAAATGAACAAAAGGAAGCACTTCTTGGAACTCCTTAGCGCAGGTTTTTGGGTATGCTAAAATTCCTATGGCTTTGAAAAACAGACAGAATGAGTAGAAAAATTGTTGATAGTTATTATTCCCAAAGATAATGCCTGTTGGAACAGGAACAAGAAATGTTTCTGAAACAAGAAATCCTTGGAATCCTCTGGGAAAAATAGAACTCCCCTCTTCTCATGCAACATTTCTCACCCTATAGCTCTTCAGTGGAACTGGTCAGAAAAAGATTTTTGAAACTGAATTCCATCAGAAATGTTATTTCAATGGGACTATTCTCTGTGTGTACGCGTGTGTATGCACGTACATCTGTGAAATGAAATACTGATGAATATTTTTGCTTCAAGTACCTCAGGAGAAACTTTGAGTAGTACATTCTCTTTTCGAAAATCTTAATGGAATATTTAATATCTCAAAATACAGTTGAACAAAGAAAATTGCCTTATTTAGTACGGAATACATAAATGCACAGATAACTAGAATTATACATTTTTTAAAATGTTTTGACAAACTTGAAGGAAGTATGTTTATGTATATTTCTAGGAGGGAATTCTTTAAAAGTTTTTCTTTTCAGATTTGTGTTGATATTATATGGCACTGTTTCTCCGCAATGACATTTTGTACAGTAAAGAATTTACACTTTTTTCTGCATCAAAAAAATATTATTACCATATAATCTTAGCAGGCAGAGATCATAAGGACCTCACATTATTAAAATATTCCATTTCTCTCCCAGGGTAGGATTATTATCCGCACTTACATTGTCTAGTGATTTTCTTCTATCTCTAGTTTTAAAAATCCAAGCAAATGAGTTTACTGGAAAAAAAATAACCCATAAAACTGCTCAAACTATTTTTTACAGAACTTTTTTTTTTTCCTGCTTGAAAATGCCATTTAAGCAAAACCAAAATGTTTCTGGAATGTGCTAATTTTGATAAAATTCTCCACGGAAAATTTTTTTAAACAGTTCCAGGTGGTAGTGATAGCTGTGTTTGCTGTGCTTCTGACATTTCCCTCTGTAAATACTCTCTTTCACATGAAATTCCAGACTACATTTTGTTCTAAATTAAAATAAAATTAGGGAAAAAAAAGTGTTTAAGAGTTGAAATCTTTCTGAGAAATCCATTTTCTGGTGAGTTCTATGTATCACTTGAAGAACAAAGTGCATTTATTAATGGTCTCCTTTTCTTTTATTATAAACCATGATGAGAAGATGAGCTTTTCAACTGTTACAAGTATGGGTGGCAACTCCACTCATGAAAAGTCCTTTGTGAAAGGTTTCATTCTCCTTATCATTACCAACCCTCTAAAGAAGCCAAATCCTTTCTTACTGTATTTATTAGTTTTGTTCTTATTGTTTCTAAGCCAATCCATTCCAGCTCTGCCTCTCATACAGTTTTCCATGGTGTGGACCAGGTTTGCTGGAACTGATGAGCCAGACCAGAGTCCCAGGTTAGAGGATATTGCTCAAACCGGTTCCCAGACAGCAGTCAAGCATCTCTTTGACTTCTGGGACTTGAGTAGAAATGTTCGTGTACTCAAGAGAGACCATGAAACAAAATCCAACCAGGGTGTCACCAAATACTGGGAAATAAACTCTCCAAACAATTTGCTAGGTTAGAGAGCCAAAATTACTTTATTAGCTGCATCAGATGCACGGGGAATTCTCATCAAAGCATTCATGCCCAGTAACCTAAGAGACCAGGTTATATTCCTGAAATTAATACATATTCATCACATTTTCTGAATACATTCATATATGCTAATTTTTTTCCAGTGGACTTATTTGGATATGGTTCCAGATCTTCTGATTAATCTTTTCTCCTTGAGAGTATTTCAGACAGGAGGTCAGATCATAATGTGCTTCCCTTATCACTCTTTGTTCTGACACACAATCCTTGTTCTCAAAACTAAGGCATCTACTAGTACATATTAGTCACTGATATAAGTAAACAAGGAAGCATTAGCTGGCACAAGCCTTATTAGTCACAATGTAGGGAGTTAACACAAGGCCACATTAATCTCTGGCATTTGCACTAAGCACTCCATGTACAAACCTAAGCATCAGCCACGGATACAGGGATCATTCAGTATGTGCTAAAGTTGAAAGAATTTTCCAACATCTTCCCCCACTGCTGCATAGACTCCTTCTTAGAGAAATACAGCTTGTTCAGGGACAAGGGTATCACAGATTATATGGGTACAGACTGTAAACTGTGCTGGGAGAGGGGATGCAGTTATAGACTGAGACCCCAGAGAGCCTGGCTTAGCGCTGAGAGGGATGCCTCCACACAAGCAGAGACAGGGAAGGTAAAGCCTAAACAAAGATGTAGCTGCAGCTACAGAATCACAGGACACAGGCCTATCTGCACCCAAGGGAGGATGAGCAATGCAGTCTGGCACTGACACTGTCTAATCTCTTCTTAAAAACCTCCCAAGCAACAAAGTTTCACAACATTGTGTCTCCATCACAAGAAGTAATGACCTGACATTCACTGAATGATTGTATCCCCATTCCCTCTCCTTTCCAATCCTTCATGGGAGATGGGGAAATGCTGTTAGCCTTGCTTTGGAGGAGACAGTGAAAAAATAAATGTTTTGGCCAACATCACACAGGAGGGCAGAGCAGAAAGCTGAAGCCATTGCCTGAGTGCCACGCTCTGATCCTCCTGTTCTTTCACAGCTCTCTCTGCCTCTGAAACATGACTATTATTATTACACTTTTTTCTTCCCTTCTTTTTTCAGTCCCTGCCATGGTTGGAAGCATTTCACTGTTTTCCACTTGGCCATCCTCCCCAGGCTCCTGTGCGGGTGCCCAGTGCCTCAGCCCAGAGGGAGCAGCAGAGCAGGAGCTCAGCCCTGTGATCAGCTGGACTACACCAGCCACATACAACAGCTTCAGGATCAACTCTAATTTCTCTCCAACCTTCAGCTGAGGAATTCGGAGAAAGATGAAGTATCAGGAGGGGGTGGGGGAAAGGTGAGGCATTTTGTCATTAACAATATAGCCTCACTTATCGCTTACAACTGGAAGTGCAGATAGCAGTTATTAAAAGATGTACCATTAGTACAAAAGCTCATTACTGCGCTGTAATCCTTGTAAGCATTTGTGACTGATACCAATGGAGTTGGCAGTGTGTAGAGGCTTTTTTTTTTTCTGCTTTTTCCCCCTTTTTATTTTTTTGTTACATATATCTGGGATTGAGAAAGGAACCAGAGATTTGAGGATTAAAATATGCTTAGAGAAAATCCTGGTTTCAGCATAATTATAAAGAGTGTTTATATGTTTATAAAGGGGCTGAAGAGTCGTGTGTGAATGTTTTCCCATCCTCCATAAAAAGGGACTAAATTCCCCTTTCTGGTAAGAGGTAACATCATCTAGGGCCTGCTCATATTTTTTTGCTTATATCTGACTTACTTTCTCCAACCACATTTGTCTCCCTTTTAGGCCCAGAGTCTTTTCTCTTCCCACATGTTATTATGACACTTTCCCTTCACCCATTGCCCCATATTCTTGCTTCTCATTTGAAAGAGAGTTTTCTGTCTTAAAAAACAAATCCCAGTATAAACCAGGGCATTTGGCCAGACATTTGACAAACTTACACTGGAAACTGCTATTCTACCCTGTTGACCCTCAAACTTTGTCTGAGCTATGGTTTATTTCCAGCCGCTCCACTAACCTCCATTTTAACTGTTGGCAAATTATTTCATTTTTTCAGTGCCTCAGGAAAGCCAGGATAAGAACATTTCCTTGTTTTATGAAGTTCTCTAAGATATATACAAGAAAAAGCTATAAAGAGCTAAGTAGTACTACTGGTAGTAATAATAACAATCATAATGGAGCTAAAATGAGCCTATGTCCCAAACTTTGATTTTTTTTTTCCTTGAAAATATCATTACTGAAATGGAAGGGGAAATAATGACAGAAAGGAAGATGTAGTTCATCCTACTAATACAAAAAAAAAAAATCTCCATGAGATTGGCTACCCAAAGTAATATTTTGTTCAGTACAAGAGAGTATAGGTGGCAGTTAGTATTCAGACACACGGACTTAGGTATTACAAAATGAACAGAAACATCATATATGCAAGTTTTATCTGCACATTAGTCACTTAGAAAATAGAGATCTCTTGGTTTCAATGATTCTTCTTCATTGCAATTTAAAATCAATGGGTCAATTTAGTAAAATCACCTTGATTCAGGGTGAAAAATAAAAATGCTGGTCTTATTCTATTCTGAAGCCACAAATAGGACTGAGAAATGGGAATCTATATGACTAATACCCAACTACTTGCTGTGGCTTGTTTCTCCTGTCTTGAGAAAAAAATGCATTTTCTTGGTTATGCATAAGTAAACTCCAAGGGAATATTTAATTCATGTCACCTTAATGGGTAGAAACACTCTTTGCAAGCTTGAATTTCAAACAAATAGTCAAGACCACAAGGCTGCCAACAGCTGACTGAAAGGCTGAAAGGCCACCATGGGTGAATTTTGGATGCAGATACAAATCTCATTAAATGTATTGATGTATTAAAGCTAATGTTTTGGCCAAAAAATATCCTTCAGGCTCAGCAAAAACAGGAAACAAGCTGTTCTTTGCAGTATAACAGCTGGATTGTGTCAAAGATCTGAAAATAAAGTACTTGACAGGCTGGGGACAAGTGAAATGGAGGCTTCCCATAGGTAAAGAAAGTACCAGAAGTTGCATTCCATAATCCTCTTGAAACAGAAATAAATAAGCCAAGGGGCTGTGAGAGTGGGCCAAAGAAAAGGCAGAGAATGTCCCAGTGAGATGGACATACAGACTTGGCTAAGGCAACTCAGTTTATTTTCAGTCAAAAACGCTTTAGGACAGCCTGCTGGTAATTGCATGCAAATCGTCTTCTCCAAGATTTTACCTGGCTGTGATCTCTGATGCCTCAGCTCAGCCGTGCACAGCCCAAAGGCTGCCTAACCCCAGAGGAAGGGTATGAGATGCATGCTCAACTCTGATGTGGTCCTGGCTGGCAGTACTGAGGGATTCACCATGGGAGATGGACCCACCATGGGGAAAAGACTCCAGTGCTGCAGTGACACCAGCAGTGGTCACTGCTGAATGAAAATAAATGGCTTCAAAAGAGACATCGCTGCCCAGGGATTCAAATACCCCTTGACAGAGAGCAAAGCCTACGGGAAAGCCAGTGTGTGCTCCTCATTTCCCAGCCTGGTAGATGTGCTTGCAGATCCCCAAGAGCTGTCACATAGCATTCTACCTTCCCTACTCAGACAGCTCAGCAGCCCTGGCTGCCTCATCATCAGATCCTGCACCTCACACTTCTAATAATTCCTATAAGAGCTCTTCTCTTTCCCTCCCCTCAGTTTTCCCCTCTTCCCCTCATTCCTCTGAGTGATTCATGTTGAAGTTAGAAGGATTAAACAATATGTTATCTCAAATGCTGGTAATAGCTTTAGGTTAAATCCATGCAGTCTGCAAGAGGCATCTTGTTGTTTAAGTTATGCAGAGACCAGAGGCTGCAGAGCAACAGAATCTTTTTTCAGACTTTTATCATGCCCACTCCTATAATGTATTATAAATCACTACCTTCCCACTCAGCATCCTGGAGTCACCAATATTCAACATCATGCTTTTCTCTTCCTAGAAATAAATTAATATATATTTTTTAAAAAATGCTGACTGAATTAACTGCTTGGAAGAGTGAGCATCTGAGAAACTGTGTGAATTCTCACACACAGCTCTGCAGTCCCCTCACCAACCAAACTTCCTTCCTGTTTCTTGCTATTGGAGACTACGTCTTCCACCCCACTACTGCTCCATTCTTTATTATTCTGCACTTTTTCATCCTTCCCCTTCATCCCTGTCAAAGCAGTTGAACTCAAAGCCTAATTCGAAGCCAACTGAAGCCTAGTAAAGCTAAAAAGCAGCTCTTCCATTGACTTAAGAGGACTTTTGATGAGGTCTTCAGTGCTGATTCAGAGGAATGGGGACAAGCTCAAAGAGTGGGCCCATGGGAATCTCATCAGGTTTGACAGGACCAAGTGCAAGGGGATGAATCTGAGTCAGGGCATGCTTGGTGTCACCCCAGGCTGGGGATGAACAGATGGAGTAGCCCTGCCCAGAAGGACTTGGGGGTGCTGTGGGTGAGAGGCTGGACATGCCCCGGCCATGGCACTCACAGCCCAGAGAGCCAAACGTGTCCTGGGTGCATCCAGAGCCCCGTGGGCAGCAGGGGAGGGAGGGGATTCTGCCCCTCTGCTCTGCTCTGCTCAGACCCACCTGGAGCCCTGCATCCAGCTCTGGGGTCCCAGCACAGCAGGGACAGGGACCTGCTGGAGCGAGCTCAGAGGGGAGGCTACCAAGACAATCAGAGGGATAGAGCACCTCTCCCATGTGGAAATTCTGAGAGAATTGGGATTTTCAAGCTGGAAAAGATAAGGCTTTCCAGTACCTGAAGGGAGCCTACAGGAAAGATGGAGAGGGACTATATACAAAAGCATGTAGTGACAGGACAAGGGGAAATGGCTTCAATTAAAAAAAAAAAAAAAAAAAAAAAAAAAAGGCAAGTCTAGATTAGATATTAGGAAGAAATTTTTTAATATGAGGGTGGTAAGGCACTAGCACAGGTTGACCAGAGAAGCCGTGGATACCCTATCCCTGGAAGTGTTCAAGGCTGGATGGAGCTCTTAGCAGCCTGGTCTAGTGCAAGGTGTCCCTGCCAACAGCAGGGGAGTTGGGACTAGTTAACCTTTAAGGTCCCTTCCAACCCAGGCCATTCTGTTTCTGTGATACCACCAACTATTTTCCCAGCAAACCTTATAAGTGTTTGCTTATATTTGGAGCTCCTTAACTCCTAGGAGCTACAACACCTTTTAGAGTGGTAATGAAGCCTGTTCCTCATTGCTGTTCCCAGCTGTCACTTTTTTTAGTTCTTAAGGAGTTTACAACTCATGGAATCTGGACAAAATCTCTTTATGTTTTTATTATGAACTTGTGCAAAAAATAAAAGCTCTATGGATTTCTCTTGTTTAAGAAGAACAAAAAGTGCATTTTTTTAAATTCAACTTCATAATTTGAAAATTACTGCCTGGTAATGTTTACTTGGTTTTTTTTGTTTTTTTTTTTTTTTCTCCTATGAATCCAATTAGTTTGGGGATTTTTTGAATAGTTTAAAATGTTAGGTCAAATTTTCATCATTTTTCCCCCCAAAACTTCTTCTGGAAAGATAAGTTATGGTAATACGGAGAGGAAATAATTCTTAGAGTTCATATTCCTACATAAATTTCAAAACTCTTGGAAGTCTCATGAGGTGGTGCTGTCATTAAACTGTCAGTATTGAGTCTGGGTAAAGATAGTTGAGCAAGTTTGAATATAGACTGCTTAATAAACCCAAGCTGGGAGATATTTTAAGCACATACACAAAAATCTTCCATATTTTGAAATACTGACTAGCACTTGGTAGTGCACAGCCAGTCCACGACCAGCTTTCCTTCCTGCTGTGGTCAGAGATTTATCTATTAACAGGGCACACGTTGAACGCACTACTCTGAGTGTTAGTGAAAGAGCAAGGACCTGAAAGCTTTCTGTCTCAGAGAGATTCAGCTGTTGTGTGGGCCATCACAAAAGTCTTTTGGCTGCAGTGCCAGGTTAGAAGCCCCTCTGAGCTAGTCCTGTTTATTCTAGGCAAGCTCAGCATACAAGGACTGTTTAATGAGCCCCACACAGCGGAAGAAACAGCATTTCTTAACCACTCATCAGTGAAAATCTGTTTCTTCCAAGTATCTGAGACAGGTCTCTGTAAAAGGCATAAACCTAGCTCTTCCTTAAGCTGCTCCAGGATTCCTTTACATAATAGAACTTTCCAGTCACCTTGTTATGTCCCAAGATCCTGTTACATTACAGGGTTTTATTTCTGTGTTACAGCAGAGAGGACAAGACAGGCAGAACAAGGCAAATGGCCCTAACTGAAAAACGAATTACAGTCTGCTCAGGAGCCTGGTAAACTGGGGCGTAATTTCAGTGCTATCATAATTTTTCCTTTTATCTTTGGTTAATGGTCTTGGGGGCCACATAATGCTGTTAAATTTTTTAGATTTATCTTCTTTAGATGATTTACTACCCTATTTGTCCCCCCAAAAAACCTAACAAAGAGACAGAGAGAGAAGTCTCTGGAACATTGTCCAGATCTGGACTGGAGTCTCAAGTCCCAGTGTTATCTCTGAAGAAAACCAAGGAAAATCCCACTCCTCAGAGTGGATGGATCCCAACTGCTGCTCCACAGTGCCTGCATTCTCCTCTCTGAAGGAGACTGCCCAGCTCCTGCCTGTGCTGCCTGGTGCTCAGGGACCCTGACAACACTGGGGGTAGGATGATTTGGTGTTTCTGCCACACCATTCTGCAATTCCCCTGCTGTTCTGCCTTCCCCCAATGTTTTCTACAGTGTTTTGTTGGGGTTTGTTTAAAGTGTTATTGCATGCAATGCTGAGAATGGATTATTCCTTGTTATGAATTTATACAGCGCCCTAAGGGTCCCTTGATTTGTACCGTAGAGTTTCTCATGAATAGATCTCAGCTGGGACCTGAGAGCTATGAAGTGAGGCTGAGCAGTTCACTCTCTTCTAGATGAACTGTGAGCAGGGGACTCAGTGATATACAGAGAGAAAGGCTTACTGCTGAGGGGAAGACTTGAAGGAGCCTCTTCTTAAGAGACCAGCCAAGAAAGTGCTCAAAAATAAAATGCGCATTTCTAGCCTTTTCCTTTGAGCAAATAACGCCCCCCAAAAGAAACCCCCACCATAATTCTCTGCAAACTAGCCTGCAAAGTTAAGGAAACAGAGACCTCCTGCAGCAAACTCAAACAGCAGTTAGCCATTACTATCCCATATATACACACTCAGCAGCACACAACCAAGGATTATGGCTGAGCGGGTGCCGTCAGAGGCCAGAGGGAGCCTGTGGATGGGAAGATGATAAACCAGTTGATGGCAGAGACATGGACCTGCTTCCTTCCTGTGTGGCAATCCAAAAAGGAATAAACCCACTGACTGCAAGCTAGCAAGCCCTGAAAAGTAAAGCTCATTTATTTGGACTCTTCCATACAAAGTTTAGGTAACATAGTTTCTGAATATAAACTACTGGAAGTTTATCCTCCAAAGAGATGTCCTAAGTGCACGAAACCAGTGTTGCGTTGGGAGTTGGGGAAGTGAATTCTCCCTGAGACTGCTCCGTGTGCAACACTATGTCCTCATTTACTCTCTGTCTCCACTGTCTAACAGGTCTCTAAACTCTCGAGGACATGAGCTGCCTCTTCCTCACAGCTGAGCTCTGTTGTCTTCTTTGGATATTGATTTTTCTGAAGGCATATCTTGCTAACATCTCACAGAGAAATGGAGATGCAGAAGGTTAAAACTGGTATGTAATTCCCAGAAAAATGACTGCTCAGTGAGACTAAAGTCATGCTTTCTCCAGCAGCTGCTAAATAGCAAAGGAAAGGCAGTGGCACCTCTCAACAAAGTCATCCTAGTCATCCTAGATTTCGATACTTTAGGAAAGCTGGGACACAGAGTGGCATCCTGTAATAGCCACCCCTGAGTGCAAAAAGCTTTGCTAATAAAATGACCAGGCTAAAAAGGACAAAAAAAAAACCAGAATGGAATTTAGATTTTGTGGGAGTTTGTTTGTTTTAAATTTTTTTTTGTTTATGTAATTCTAATTATGTAGAACTTTCTGTCAGCACTTGGAGTGAGATCATATGTCATCATACTGGTAGTCAGCATAGCTGGCTAAGATCAACTTCCCTCCTTCTCCAGAGAGAAAGTCGATTTCAAGTCTGATAATTCAGCTGTTACCAGCCTTTGCATATACCAATCCCACTACATGGATTCTGTAAATTCTGTATAAATCCTCTCATCCTCCCCTTGAAATGATGGCAGAAGGGTAACACAGGGTTTGTTTCTGAAATGGCTTTTGATGAATGCTGGGGAGCTTAGTCAAGAAAAAAAATCCAAGTCTTGGTGATACATTAGAGCGAGAGTGTCAGGCCCATGTGTTCAATATATTCTGGTGCAAATATTATCCTCACTAATGATGCTTCCATGAAAACATAAAGATCAAGGAAAGGAGAAGGAATAACAACATCTTTCATTGTGTTTCTGTGTGTCTGATAAAGTCATTAGGGAAAACAAGAAAATGGCTTTTTGATGCTGATGCTGCATAAACATGTTTTCTGAAGGAAAATGTTTTCACATTATCCTAAGAGGTGAAAAAGAGGAGAGATTAAACTGCCAGGCCTCTTACACTGAGAACTGATTTCCCTTAGCACCTTTGACAGAGGGGAGAATGGCCTGGATAAATGACAATAGGGGTGGGTAAAGGGTGCCATCATCTTTTCTATCTGAAGGATGTACAGAACAGGAGTGGAAGGGTGCTTGAAGGCTAGAGGACAGCAAAGTTTGTGAAGGGAGCTATGGAGGAAATAGACAGCTGAGCTGTAGTGATTACCTGGACAAGAAAGATTGAACAAGAACATCATCGTGAGGCTGGTACATCAGAGAACTTGCTACACTTCCTGAGACTCACAAAAAGATACCTATAGTCCTCTGCTGGGAAAGGCTGGGTTCTAACCCAGACTTTCTGTTTTGTGCACGGACTCCAGGCAGGCATGGATGGGGGCCAAGATCTGCAGTTCCCCTGCTGGGGAACATCCAAGAATGTTTTGTTCCCTCAAACGAAGCTTAGAAGATACACTGGCTGAACGGAAAATATGCATTCAGGACTAAATGCCCTGCAGTCCATCCTTTCTGTGCATGTTCTAAGTTCAGACCCTTTCAGTCGGTTTATATGCTTTGAGTTACTGAAGCAAACTGATAGTGGGAAGAGAAACTGTTTCAGTGATCAGTGTGCTAAAGGACACTACTGAGACAGCAGTTCTACGTGAGACCACTATTTAAGGTTATATAGACTTCTTCTTGCTTCATATATCTGATCTTTTGTAGTTCTGTGATAGAGACCAATATCGTGGCTTCTGGAATGTGGAATAAGTTTGCCAAATAATTATTTTGTTCAGTTTTTCTGTGCGGTGACTTTTGTTTGATGAATGTACAACAAACAGGACATCTTGGAACAACTCTGTGATGTGATGGAGTCATCCCCAAGTTGTGACTCCATAGCTTGCATGTTTAATGCACTTTGGACATAATAACTGAGTCCCATAATATTATATCTCTTACAGACATGAAACAAATTATATCACATCATGAAACATATGTGCCTTTTCTTCTTCTAATGCTTAGACATGTCTACCTTGCTTAGACATGCCTTGGAGAATCTTTGGACCTCACCAGGAATGATGAAATTATGAGACTTCACACCAAAAAGGCTAACAGATTTAAAAGGTTTGCTATTTATTAAAATTTACTACTAAATCTAGATTTTCAATAGAAGTGAAAATTGACACAAACAAACAAAAAATAGCTGAAAACTGGTCTTCATATTTCAGCAAGTCAGCCTAATTCTGCTACACTGAGTAACCCCAAGGACAAGGAAAAATATCAAAGTACTGGCTGGCCAATTAAACTCAACCAGACACTTTGTTTGCCTGCAAGAATGAGATATGGATGGGGTGAGCTTGAAGGAACTCTTTTAGGGGATCCTAAAAGAGTTGATCTCATTAACTTTTCCACGGGGGACAGAAGTTTTCTGTGTTATGTTATCTGATGCCCACAGTCCAGGCCAGAAGTAACCTCTTTTGCACCTGCAGCTAGCAGGTTCTTTAGATCTTTAAAAGCACAAATTAGCTCTGTAACATTATGGGGGCTCTAGGAACAACTTTTCTTTAAAGGCATTTTACTCTTCACTGTTTTCTTCTTCTTCTTCTTCTTCTTTTTATTTTTCCCACCAAATCGAGCTTTAGCTTCCTTTCTTTTATTCCTTTTTTTCCTTTCTTTCCTTTCCTTTATTTTTTCCCCTTCATCTTTAACCTCTTTCCTTTGCCTCATTCTTTTTTTTTTTTTTTCTTCAACCTCATTTCGGAGGTCTGACAGCTCAGATCTGTAATGGGTCTTCCTGCTGGACAGCTTTATAATTGGGACTGCAGAGTTCTGAAAGCATGCCAGATGTGTCGTCATCAAACAGCAAAGTCCTCATTAGAGCTCGAGTTTTAAGTGCATGTGTATGTTTTCAGAAGAACTTTTCCATTAAGGGCTAGTAGGCGTCCAGGAGCAAAGATCATTGTCTCTTTTGTAGCTGGCCTTTATATAAAGGATTTTACCCAGTGAAGTGAAATATTTTCTTTTGTCCCACTGTGTTTTCCATTGTAATGGGGACTTGTCTATATCATCTGGTTGCTGAAGTGGTGCTTGATATGACAAGAAACCACTCTCCAGATGCTAATTGCCCTTGGGTTGCATTATTTATGCAGGAGAAGCAAAAATGGGATGTTCCACTATATTTTTTTCCTCATAAGTGTTTCTTCAATTCTTCAGCATGATAGCTTTTCCTTTATACTGCACATGCCTGAGCTGTAACATTTATGGAAAAAAGATGAATTTTCTTTTATTTTGAAAAAGAGAGGCAGGGGTGGATAATGGTGCCCTTATTTGATGCCTCAATCCAGATTCTGCATCAAACTCATTTCATTTTTGCGAATAATTTAGAATCTCCATATCTTAGCATGTTAGTGGGAAGATAAGTGCAAGTATATTATACTACCCTTTGAAGCTGTTTTGAGAATAAAATGTATATGAGGTAAAGTTCCTTGAATTGAAAAATATTTTTAGGTACAAAGTGATTAAATCTTTCTGTAGAAGAACTATAGTAGATAAGTGTCTAGAGAGAACTCAAATGAACTGATTAGCTATTTTTTGGTGGGGTTCCTTTTTTTTTCTTTTAATATAATACAGAGATTTTTAAATAAAACTGGCAGAATGTCCTCTACCAACCTTTCTTTCTTTCTTGCAGAAAATGCTTGTCAAAACTGCATGCGTGTGTGAAAATCTATCAATTCTAATAAAATTTCATTATGAAGAAATCTGAGAAGATTGTTCTGATGAGCTTGTAATGGAACAGAATGTTCAGATGTTTCCATTTCAGTACAGCCTTTTCTGTATATCATTTTAAACCTGTTCATCGTGTATAAAATCAAACATGAGCATTACAATGAATCATTTCACTTTCTTTGAAAAAGCAGGTTTCAAATAAAAATCATTATTATTTTATTTCAGGCTCACATTCTGGAGTAAATTTCATATTTCTCCTATTATTTTTATCCGTCTAAAAAGAGTGAAAATTATGGGAATAATGTAATTTTCTGTGAAACAGAAAATACATTTGCGGCCAGGTTCTACTTTTAAAAGTAAATTGGTCAAACCATGAGTGAGCAATTTTGTAGATACATGAAGTGGGGTTTATGTCATCTACTCTTAGACACGAATAGTTCTAAGAAAGTATCTAGACTACCTCTGGGATCCATGGAGGAAAATAAGTGTCACCACAGGATTTATCTCATATGTCTTAGAATGGCATGAAGTTCTCATGGCAGATACCTAGTTATATATTCTGTTTCTTCAGCAAAGAAATGCAAAGAAAATACTATAGTGAGAATGACTTTGTTTTAATAAGAACACAGGGCAGGAAGGGTTATCTTATTTTGGTCTTTTTCTTGTTATAACTTGTCTCAAAACTCAAGAATGTTTATGTTGTTTGTATTTCTTAGCACCTATTTCTGCTGTTCTGGACCAAACCCCACACTCTGCTTGGTGCAATATAACAGCAGTCTGACTGCTGTTACCGTGTCACTAAAAGCATGCAGTGCCAGGTGACAACTGTGTGAATTCTCAGGTCAGTTTCAGAAACCTCAGCTAGATTCAGTTTTACCTTTTCACGCATGTTAAACAAAACTGAAAATGTCAGTGCTATCCTCAGCCAACAGAGCAGAGAGAACAGGACAGTGTCTCAGTGTACAACAGGACATGTGTCATTCACTGCTCCCATGTGATCCTGATTCTGATCTTGGTTGTAATAAAACAGAGCAGCTCTGTAAGGATTTTGGAGTCACACAATAGTAAGTAGGACCCAAAACTAGCTAATTAGTTTGTTAATAAAAGCAAGTGTATGATTCACAACAGTGAAAGATATGGTCCATTGCTCTTTTTGTCTGTGTCCTTTACTCTCTTTTCTACTCTATTCCATCCTTTCTGTCTCCCCTTTATTTTCTTCAATCCAGTTGTGATTTACTGCATTATAATTATATGTTGTCTTCTGACTACTAATAATTCCAATATCCTATCCATCCATACAACAGTAATTATTAGCTATAAAATGTTGCTCAAAACAAGGACAAACAGACTGTCGTTTTTTTTTTTTCCTAAGCCGTTTTTTGAAGGCATTCTTGGTAATGATGCCTTTGCCTCATCCCCCAAGGAAACTAGCAAAAAAAGAAAAGAAAAAAACAAATGCCTACACAAAGGAAGAATGAGAATACAAAGAGGAAATTCAATACTGTGTATTAACTCACAAAGAGAAACAGTGAGTAAAGTGCTGGGCTTATCATTGACTGGAATGAAAAAAGATTACCCAACAAATCTATCCCTTCTGTTGATGCAGAGCTTTTCGTAGACTTGCACCAGAAATTAATCTGGACCAAAAAATTACTTGTATAAAAGAAGCACTAAAAAGAAAACCAGCAAACCACTTCAGAATGGGATTATTTCTTTATTTTATACATACATAAACACAAGGATTAAAGAACTTGCATTATATTTACTCTTGACATATGTTGTAAGGAGTAGCACTTTTTATCTTTCCATTCTGTTTAGAAATTCAGACTTTAATGATGGGACAGGTGTCCAAAAGGCACCACAAATTTCATTCTTTAAGAAATTTTAATATATATAAAACAATTAGCAAATTTGGCCCACAGTGCCATAATGGATTAATCCATAGGTCTTTTGCCAATAATATCAAAATAAGAGACATTTCCTAAAATGAATTGTTGAGAGCTACATCTCAACTCAGTTGAAAACAGTGGCAAATGTCCCAGTCATTTCAAATGTTTTGCCCCAAGCACCTTAGAAGCTTACAAATATTCTAATTGATCAAACTAAGCAGCCTCTCTAATACTGACAACTGGCGGTTGCCCAGGTAAGATAAACATATAGTGGCATTTTGTCAGAATACTCTTTCAGTCTCCAATGCTAACTGCAATTTGCAGTGCAGAGATTTCTAAGATAAGGGATGGCCTTTTTATGTTAGCCTTGATGGCTTTTTCTTTCATGAAGGGCTTTTTATGAACCTATATAGATATTTAATCTTCAAATGTTCCTGCAGCAGGGAGTTCAACAACTCATCAGGCTTTTAGTCTTTACAATCAGAACACTCTTGATTTGTTAGATTTGTGTTTGCTTTTTAATGATTGAATTTGATGTCCTCTATTTTCTGTGTTGAAAAAAAGGTCATGAAATGTAATCTGTAGAGCATAAAGTCTGAAAATCTTCTTATTGACCTCCATGTCCTTTGTATTGGGCTCATAATAATTTCTGCTAGAGTATCTCAGAAGAGGTCCAGCACTAATATACACCAGAAAGCTCAATACTTCTCATTCATTTTTTTCTAAGACTGAGTCTTCAATTAGAGACTGACTATGAGATGGTGGACTCCCAGACCACAAGAGAAAGTAAAAAAAAAACTAACAGCAGGATCACAAGCCTGGATTTCAAGTTGGCAGACACTGATCTGTTTGGGGATCTGCTTGAAGGAATCCCATGGAATACAGTCCTGAAGTGAAAATAAGTCCAGGACGGCCGGGGTTGATTTTGCAAAGGCCACCTCCTCCAACCACTAAAATAGTTCATCTCAAGTAGTAGGAAACCAAGAAAAGGCATCAGAAGGTCTGCATGGGTTGACAGTAACCTGGCAAAACTCAAGATATGAAAGTAAGTGTAGAAAAAGTAGATGCACAATGTGGTGACCTGGGAGGAATATACAGACTGAGTTCATATTGATGATGTTAGGAGATGCCACTCAGTGGAGCTGACTCTGGCAAGAGACATGAAGGACAAAAAGAATGAGTTTTTCATCAACAAAAGGAGAATTTATAAAAAGTTTAAGTCTGCTTCTGAATGGAGTAGGAGATTTGCAATGTGGTGGAGGCTGAGGTACTCAACACTTTATTTGGTTTGGTTTTTACCGGTGAGATTTTACTTCGGGAATTCCGAGGCTCTAGAGGAAACCCCAGGAGTAGTGGAAAAGTCTGAGCAAGGAAGATTTACTCTTGGTGGAGGAGGATCATCTTAAAGTACATTCTAGCAGGTTGAACATACATAAGAACTTGGTACCTGATGGGAAGCACCTGCAAATGTTGAGGTCCCGGTCAATGCCATTGTGAGGCCACTTTTAAATAATCTTTGAAATGTCACGGCATTTGGAGGAGGTTGCTGAGGAAGCGAACATTACCCTTGCGGGCAACAAAGGCAATCAGGGGGATTTGAGGAACTGTAGGATGCTCAGTGTTATGTCAATCCCTGGGGAGATGGTGAAGAAAGTAATCAGGGAACTAAACACACAAAAAACAAGGTGATTTGGAGTAGTCAGTATGGACCTAGAAAAGGGGAAATCATGTCTAACAAACCTGATAGCCATCTAAGAAGAAAAGAATTGTTTGGTGAACAAGGGAAGAGCTGTGAATCTTGGTTTCTCATGATTATGTCAAAACTTACGACAAAACTCTTCCACTAACAAACTGATGAAATATGAGCCAGTTAACTAGACAGTGAGGTAGTCTGCTTAACTTCTGTTCTTAAAAATTGGTGACCAGCAAAATCCATGAAGGCCACTTCCTAGTAGTATGTCCCAAGGGTCTTTAATGAGGGCCAGTACTGTTTAAAAATCTGTATTAATAAATTGAATGATGGGAAAATGAACCCTCAGCAAGTTTGCATTATAAGCAATGGGCACAAATTGATACCCAGGAAATTCCATTTAAACATAAACAAAACTTCTTAACTGTGACTGTGATCAAACGTTTCAATAAATTGTTTAAAGAAGTTGCATACTCTCTATTCTCAGACATACTCAAAATCCCTCTGGACCTAATCTGACCCTGATTTGATCAGGGAGTTGGGCTGGGCAATCTCTAGAGACCCCTGTCAACCTCAGCTATTTTGTGTTTAAGTTTCCAAGAGAGTAGGGGTTTGTGTTACCATTTTTTTCCTACCTATCTCTGACATAGGTTAAGGGGCTGGCCAGGGGATAAACAGACCACATAATATGCTCTGGAGTGTTATTAATCCCCAGTTCATAAATGTTAATGACTTTCCTGCTCATGGCTAATCCAGACAGAGAAAAGTGGTTTTGAGATTAGAAGATAAATCCTTACCTTCATGGCAGGCCCAAAGGACTCTGAAGCATTTGGGAAAATGACATGTTAGCATCAACACCAATTCTGCATCAGGATGCACCAGCACAGATTTATGTTCCTGAGAGGCATCCCATTTATCACGTGTGTGCTGCAATATCCCACTTTGCATAGGTTTTTCCACAAAAGTTCAAGCCATGTTAAGGCTGAGAATATAAAGAGCAAAAATATCAAGAGAGACTCTGTAAGATGAAATGACAGATACCTCCTGTACCTGTTCTCTCACCACTCATTTCATTCCCTTTCACTTGTTACTTTGTCAGTGTGGACTGTGTTCTTGCAGTCCCTCAGACAGCCTTTCATTTGGACAATTTGAAGGAAACCCAGGTTTTATAGTCTTCCCTGAGCAATCTGGGAAGCACAACTTCAGGAAAACAGATGTGTTTCTACTCTTATCGGAACAGTTGAGAGAAGGGGAGAGATACCAGGTTGATGCATGTTCAATCTGAAATTATTTACATGCACGTACACATTTTTTTGTATGTATATCTACAAACACACGCAGATACATGTAGATATGCACATGTATAAACATAGGAAAAGAAGAGACATGCCACGTAAATATTTCAAAGTGCTATAATAAATGCCTGTTCAGATTACTATTACATGAGTTTGTGTGTTTTTGAGCATTAGGACAGGGTTTTTCAATACTTTCATATTTCACCATCTCCTCTCTATCAAAGAGGTGCAAGTTATGTCAGGACAAAGGAAAAATATAAGCAATTACCACAGCAGAGTAAAGCCATCCTAAACTTAAGCGCCCAGGCCCAAGCACTGGTATGACAGGATATTACTACATTGCAATTTAAGGTAAAGATATCGTGATGATAATAATAAGGGTCAAATCCTTGTGAAAATGGCCATGCCTTCAACATGTTTATCAATACAACCTCAGGAGATGTTCAGAGTTCTTTCTGATTTTTGCCTGCTAGCTAATGCAAATATTTCCTTTTTTAAGTATTTATACATGACCCTCATGGGAATCAGGGTGGGTGATGAGTAAGGATCATGAAGAGACCACAGAATAACAGAATTAAATTGGAAGGGATCTTAGAGGTCATCCAGTTCCAACCCCCTGCCATGGACAAGGACACCTTCCTCTAGACCAGGCTGCTCAGAGCTCCATTCAACGTGGGCTTGAACACTTCTAGTGATGGGGTATCCACAGCTTCTCTGGAATCTGGAGGTGTTCCCTATTTAACCAAACTAACTTAACATCTGGAACAGAAGCTGAGGCTGTTTTCTCCAAAACGCCATGAATAGGTCAGTTTTAGGTTTCCAGACAGCCTTACCAATGTGTGTGTCCAACAACCCAAGCACACACACCCCATGGGCAGATGTTAATTACCTAAGTCTCTTGGCCTTGTTGTTCTAAGTAGGAAAAAAATTGTCAAATATAAGATTAAAGGTTGGTCAAAAATATAAATTTTTAAAAAAATGGGTTGCTCACCATAGATATCCATTTACTTTTTAGATTTTAGAACGTGTTTTGTGCTACACAATCATCACAGTCAAAAACACTACTCTTTTGCCTGTTACAATATTCAATTAGCAATTGAAAAGCTTGAAAAATTAATATCTGGAGTGACTCAATCCTGGAGACATTCCCAATGCTCATAGTAAACTGAAGTTCATCTGAACCTGGTACAGCCAACACTAACAGTGTGTTAACAAAATATCCCAGTTATGAGTATTCTGGTTTGTCTGGAACAGAAAGTAAAATACAAAGAAAATTTATAAAGGTCTCAAGTAAAATTATGTTTCTTGCAGGGCTCAGAACAATAAAAATAAACAAACAAAATATCATTTTTCAGGTATAGTAGGAGTAAAAAAGATTTGAAGAGTGGAATATTTCCATTACTAAGTAATAATAAAAAATGATAACAAGTATGAAAAAAGGATATATTTTATATGAAAAGTTAGCTTTCATATTTGAAAGAGGCAATATGAAGTACTTGTAGCAGATGAGGTCAATTAAGCACTTTTCAGTCCAGTAGTAAACAGTAAAGATAGAGAAATATTATTTCTAGACATATACATTTACAGATCATGGAACTGAAATTCTCATCGCATGAATGTGAGTGTGTGCCCTAAGTGCCCATCTTCCTGTTAATGTGAATTTGTATTATTTTTTTAGAAAAAATAAAAAACCAAAATAACACAAAAACACCATAGGATTATAAAAAGATAGCACTATTGTTCCATTATATTAAAAAAAAGTTAGATATCAGTTCCGGGTAAGACAATGGAAAATTTTACAGGATGCTCAGAAAATAGAAAATTGAATAATATGTAATTGGTAGAAAATTGGTAGATTATGATCAATAATTAATAACAACAACAACAACAATAATAATAATAGTGATAATAACGTTTTATTGAAAATAGGTTCCATAAAACAAACCTGGTTTAATGTTTGGAGGTGCTTACAGATTGCTTGATAAAAATAATTCTGCTACTATGCTATACATTAAAGTATTCTTTATTTCAGCACACCATTTTGATTAAAAATATGTACTTCAGAGTATCAACAACACACACACACTTCTCTGTGCTATCCTCTCAGCTGATTAAATGGCGGCTGTGAAAAACAATTGCTATCAATAAAGAATCACCAGTGAATAAGAGAAGTTTAGAAAATGGTTTTATGCTCATCAACATTTTAAATAGGGAACTGGAAGGAAATATAAAGTCATTACTGGTGAAATGTGCAGATGACACAATATTTGTCCTTGCTTTAGCTGATTGAGGGATAAATATTAACAATATCCAAGCAGCCATACAAAGGCATGTAGGTTGCATGGCAAACCGGTCTCTGCCATCCAAGATATTTAGTTTTGCTATGTTTGGTTCTTTAAATGCAATCATATATTTGGGAACAACAGATGCACCCCAGACACAGGATGCTGGAAACTGAAGACTTTGAAAAGGTTAAGTGTAAACGATGATTTTAAGAGAGGCACTGATAGAAGAGAAGCTTGTGTGATGTTAGGCTGCATAAAAGAGAAGAAGTAGGAAAGAGTGAAAATATTCCATTTCAGCATTCAGCATTCACAGGACTGAGACTAGAATACAATTGTGGCATCTGCATGAATAAAAATAAAGAGTTTATTAAAAAGAATGAGCTGGGTGCAGAAAAGAGCCATGGAAGTGATTTCAGGTCCAGAGAAACTGCTTCACAGAGAGAGACTTAAAGAGCTCAATCTGTTCAGCCTATTAAAATGAAGACTGAGAGGTGACTGCAGTACAGCGTATCAGTACCTTCACAGGGGAAGAACGCTGGGTATTAATGGGCTCTTTAATCTAGTGGGGAAAGGCACATCAAGAACTAATGGCTGGGAGCTGAAGCCAGACAAATTCAAATTAGAAATTAGGCACAACGGAGGAGATGATTAACCAGAGTCACAAACTACTGAGGGAAACAGTGTTTTCTCTCTTGCTTGGTATCTTCAAAATCAGAAAAGATGGTTTTGGGGTGTTTTTTGTTTTTTTTTTCAGATCTGTTTTGGCTGAAGTTTTATTTCTTAATAAAAAGGCATAGCTCAGCCCAGGTTTGTGCAAGTTTGACATGGTACAGGTGGGTGGGAGAGGTTTCTGGATGTGCACTGAGATGACAAAAAGCTAAGTGAATGTAGTTAGCACAGGGATGAGCCTGAGCTAACTAATCTGGCCCATATATTAAGGCCCCAGTCTCAAGAGCCTTTTATGCTTTCCAGTTGGCACCAGGAAATGCAGCTTGTCTTTTTTTATGTGAAGTACCCTACAGAAATATCCTTTCTTTTAAATAAGGATATGTTTTCTATCCCTGAAGAGATGTGATATTAACATAACTTTGTCCAGATACAACATCAGAACTTTAGTTTCAGGGTTCACAGTTCACAGAGCTCAGCCTTCCAATTTTAAGGATCAATATTCTACTTTAAATATATATATATGTGAATAACATTAAGTAATTGAGCTCTAGATCTCCTTTCTCAGTCTTTTTGTTTGCTTTGGTTGTTTTGTGGGGCTTTTATTTTTTTTAGTTTTTCTTTTTGTTTCTTCGGTTTTTAATGAAATGCAGAAAAAAATGGAAGACACAACACAAAGGAACTAGAAAATTAAACTCGAATAGATTGACAAACTGTGAGCTGTGCTGCTAGAGTTTTGAATTTGTTAGCCCCAACGTCTCGAATAAAGGGACTGCTGCCATTTTCTCAGCCAGTTATTCCAGGAAACCTATCTACCATGCACAAGTGTGGCATGAGTTTTAATATGCTGCTAGACACTTGTTACTTTTCTCATTACAAGCAGAAAAACAGATACCAGGGATGATGATTATACAGACTATGTCTCCTTCTATTATTTCCAGATGGCTCTGTTTTGTTGTGATTTTAATGCCATTGCAAAATGTATTTATTAAGAGAATGTGCTCTTCTTTTTTTCTTTCCTTTGCTTTTCTTTTCTCTTTTTTTTTTTTTCCCTTTTTCTTWTTTGTTTGCTGATACCCCAGAGTGCTGTGCAGCGCTGGGGAAGAAGAACCCCATGCACTCCACGCCCCGGTACAGTCTGGGGGCCTCCCTGCTGGGAAGCAGCTTTGTGGAAAAGGAGCTGCGGGTCCTGGCAGACAAGAACCTGCCCCCGAGCCAGCAGTGTTCCCTGTGGGGCAGGAAGGCCAGTGGTGCCCTGGGTTGAGTTAGGATAAGCGTTGCCAGCAGGTCAGGGAGGTGATCCTGACCCTCTGCTGAGCCCTGTTGAGGTGTCACATGGAGCACTGCGTCCAGTTCTCAGCTCCTCAGGACGGGGGAGATGTGGAGCTCTTGGAGAAATTCCAGTGGAGAGCTTACAAGGATGGTCAGGGCACTGGAGCATCTCTGTTATGAAGAAAGGCTGAGGGAGCTGGGGCTGTTCAGCCCCAAGAAGAGACGACTGAGAGGGAACCTCATTCCATGTCTGTCAGTGCCTGCAGGGAGGTGACAGAGGATGGAGCAGGCTCTGCTCGGTGGTGCCCAGCAATGGCACAAGAGGCAGTGGGCACAAACTAATGCCCAGGAAGTTCCACCTGAACATGAGGAATAACTTCTTTACTGGCACAGATGGCTGAGAGGGTGTGTGGAGTCTCCCTCACTGGAGATCCAGAACAGCATGGATGAAACCCTGTGCCATGTGCTCTGGGATGACCCACTATGGTCCCTCCAACCTAACCCATTCTGTCATTCTGCGATTAAGCACAAGTCCCTTCTTAGTATCTGGATTTGATATTTTCAGAGTGGTCACTATCCAGCAGATCTGATTTTTTTCTTTTCCAAAGAACAACATAAAAAACTGGAAATAAAAAAAAATATATATATATGCTTCAACTTTACATTTATTTCTTTCTAAAGAAGGACTACATTCCTGTTCAGAAATTGCTTAAAAATTCATTCAGTGTCTATGAGATTTAGTCCAGCTGTTTAATTGTTTTTTTATAAGTGCTCACTCTTTATGGTTGCCATTTCAATGAAAGGTAGTATTTATTACACTTCAAATTTGTGGACAGGAAAAGTGTTATTAAGTGTGGCCTCTTCTTTGCCTTTTCACTACATTAGAGAGGATTCTGATTTCAAAATGGCCTTTTAAGATAAATAACGCATTTTCCCCACTTTTTTTTCCAGAATTCATGGTAAGTCATTTGAAACAATTGATGTCAAGGTTACAAAGAAACAGTAAACATCAGATCATGACAGGAATATGATTATGGCTGGAGTCCCCAGTTAGATCTCAGTCTCCTCTGTTATAGCCACACCAAACACACACAATGCAATGGTGACACCAAAGACTTTACAGCTGAGGTAGAACTAGCTATTGCTAGACCTTTTCCAAAGGCCAGCAACTTCTACAGGAATAAATCTTTGATTTAAGAGTGTATGGATCAGGATTTCAATAAGCATTTACAATTACCAACTTTACTTTTGTGCCACGTGGAGAATATATTTTCAAAAGAATGAAGCTTAGACTGAAGAGATGAAAAACATGGAAAGGGTGATAGATGTTACCAACATTTTTTTCATTCGGTTTTGCTCAAATATCTCATGATTTTCAGTAACACTAGAAAACACTTGCATCAGTTCTCCTTGTTTCTAGCCTGTTTCACTTTATAAGTCCTCAAGGAGTCAATTTTCCAAGGACTTAGGAAAACTCAGTACATTCCTTAAAAATGAAGCCTGAGAACTTCTGCCTGAGATTACAAGCCCTGCACTAACCTGATGTAAAACCCTCTGAAATGATCCAAAGAGATAGTGATGAAATCTTATGCAGTTCAGTAAAAATATGCCTACAATTCTCTACTTTACATGTTTTCCAATCAAATAAGAGAAAGTTTTAGTACTAGTATATTATTTTATTTTATTTTATTTTATTTTATTTTATTTTATTTTATATTATTTTATTTTATTTTATTTCATTTTGACACATCATTCACTGTATAGAGCACATGAGCATCAAAGAACAGTCTATATAGGGGGATGTGGAATTTCTTCTCTTACCCTTAAATTTTATTTTGAAAATATTAGAAAATATTACAGAAATTATAGCTAACAGATCCACTGGAAGTGGAACTTGAACAATCCAGGCTGGACAGTGGGAAAATGTCTGCTATTAGGGATTGTGCAGCCCTGGAGATAATCACACAGGAAATTGAAGGAGTTTCTATCCCTGGATGCTTTCAAGATCGGGTAGGTAAAATTGCGCCTCGCCTAACACAATACTCTCTTACTTCAAATAGACAGCTGGACTAGAGGCTTCAAAAGATGTCTCCCAACCAATACATTTAGCAAGTAGCTAAATAATTGCAACATGTATTGGATCACTTCTTCTTTTAAACTAAATTTATTAATCAAGGCCTAATAAGTCACCTGAAATGAGTCATAAGGACACAATAATTTGTGTAGTAAAAATTCTAAGCTCTTTTAATTCAGTATTTCACATCTTATGTTGCTCTATAGAAAGCAAAAAGCATTTTTTATGAACAATTACTAAATAATGTGGATATAGAAGGAATTTCTAAGACACCTAAAAAAGCTTTTTTACAGAACCATAGAGTCATTTAGGTTGGAAACACGACCTTTAAGATCATCAAGTCCAACAGTAGACCCAGCACTGCCAAGCCCACATGTCCCTAAGCCCCACAACTGGACAGTGACTCAACCCTGGACACACTGTTCCAATACTTGTCAACCCTTTAGATGAAGAACTATTTCCCCAATATCCAATCTAAATCTCCCCTGACTCAACTTGTGGCTATTTCCTCTTGTCCTATTACTCGTTACTTCTAAATGTGTTTGTTTTATTTTATTTTGGCTTTACGAAAAAAAAAATCATCTGAATAAAAATAAAGTTTTAGTGCCAATTTTGTTATGATACCATATTTTGACATATTTTAGAATGAAACATTATAGCTTTCAATTTCCAAAATATCATTTCTGTTATTCCCTTGAAAGATTAATCCTCTCCTTCCTGCTGCGTCTCCAAATAAAGGAAAAAGTTTAACTTTTTTATTTCAATATTTTCTTCAGTGATCCATTTGTGGTACTTTTCATTTTGTGTACTCATATTTGAAAGAAAATAAATTAAAATAAAGAAAACAGTTTCATATTGATATGTTTTCCTTCTTTCCAACTCTGTAGTTTTCTATTTCAACCTTCAAGTGCAAAAATGAAAAACAATTAGTATTCTAGCACTTTTTACCAATCAGTTACTTATTGCACTAATCCAAAATACAAATTATTATCCTAAATATTAAAAAAAATAATTTCTTTACCAGACTGACTTGGAATGTGACCCTAGAGCTTCTGTATCCACCTTTAAAAAAAAAAAAGATGGTACTTTTCCACCACAGTCTTTCAAAATTTATACATTTAGAATGCTTAATACTATATAGAGTTATTTCTAATTTAAAGCAGTATGACTCTCCTAAATACAGTGCTTTTATTGTGATTTACACCACTGTTGCTGAGCTCTGAATCACAACCATGTCTATATTTATGGTTTTCACAATCCCTTTGGTTGTATGTAATTTTTACAGTAGAATAAAAATAGCAGACCCCTACTTAGAGGACCTGATCATCATAGATCCTTAATTACAGCTATGTTAAAGTAACCTCTATAGTGGCCCACGAGCCAAAGCAACAATAAATAAAAGGGACTGTAAAGTGAGTAGCTTCTTCCAAAGGGAAATGTCAGCCTGCGCAAGGAAATGTCACCAGTGCAATAACATTTCCCGCTGCAGCACAGGGCGCTGAGTGGGAGCGGAGCGGAGAGAGGAGCTGGTGCTCTGTGAAGGGTGTGCGTGGTGAGAGGCTGGGGACACACAGAGCTGTCTGTCCAGTGGGCAGAGCAGGAGGAGCTGCCAGGTGGGCGATCAGAACTGTCAGGCTGAGCCAAACTGGAGACTCTGGGCCAGACCCCGGGAACGAGGCTGCTGCATCAGTTTGACACCAATGCCCCATTTGAGTATTATTTATTCTAACTCAGACACTACACAGTCTTCCCTGGAAGCAGGAGAGCTTTTCTTCCATCAGATGTGTTCCTCTTTCTGCAACAGTCGACACGGCAGTGTCAATCAAGGGAGACTGGACACACCAGATGTTCACCAGCCTCTGTCTTCTGGGTGAGGCGGTCACACCTGATATAGATAGGAGAACACTGTGGCAGAACTCAGATGTCCTACAAGAAGCCTTAGACACAAAATATGGAGGAATTCACCTCATTTTCCTACAGACAGCAAGTCTATCTGCAGAATTTTCTTTCTTTCTAAATCCCTGCTTCCACCTCCAATAAACTTTAAACTGTGGTTTTGATTTTTCTCTGGATCCAGTTTGATTTTGCCCAGCCTCCCACCACATGGGCTGCACACACAAACCTTTAGTCCTGCATTTGAAGAACCACACTCTGGGCCAGAGAGCTTCCCCATTTTGCCTCTCATGCATCCGTCTCTTGGGATGCTAGACCTCTAATCCCTTGTCATTTTTGTTGCAGGAGGAGGTCTTCTTGCTTCATTTGTTGAACTGGAAAGACTGTGCCTAACACAGTGTCTGGCTTTAATGAACTCGGTGATTATCTCTGTTCTGAGAGCAGCTGTAAGAGCTCTTGGTGCAGTAATACCAGTGAACAGAACACTCAGACCAGAAAGCAAAAGGGAATCTGCCGATTCCAAGCAATCATGAAGCTCAGCACCTGTAAAAACTGTAACAAGGCAGGTGAAATTTAGTTACCCATCTATGACATGCACTGAAACGTGCTCAGTCACAACCCTAGGAAAGACAGTTCAGTCAGTATGAGGAAGTAGGACTTACACAGAGATTTTTAGGCTGAAGACATGAATTTGCAGAGAGAAACATAAACTGTATTGCATTATACACTAAATATAAATGAGAAATAACACACACCAACCTCTGGTCAACTGTACAAGGCATATGATTCCCTCTGCATATGGCTTTAGCCGTAAGCATGAAAGGTTTCCTGGGACTTTATTTCCCTTCGCTAACTGAACTTGTTCAGAGGTACAGTGAGAATCAGACCCTTTGCTTAGGGGGAAATCAAAGGGGAAATCAAACCCAGGAAATGCCTCTGGCCCTACCCCTCCAGTCTGTGCCACATCATATAACTAAAAGATCCAACCTTACATCTCAGAAGAACTAACCTTTTGATGTTGCTCACAGATGATATCTGCTGCCAATGTCCTTTACCAATTTTAACTGCCAGACTCCTCACCTGGAAAAAAGGGCTTCATTTTCCCAGCAGAAGTGAAACTTTTTTTACTTCCTCCTCCTCCTCCTTCTGCCCCCAGCTCCTTTGCATCTTTTCAATTTATGAAATGCTTTGGGATCATTCTGGGAGAAAAGCTCCATGCAGTATAACCACATTAGCTTGTAAAACAAACAGAAAAAAACGGCCTGTTGGTCATAAACAAGCTGTCTGCAAATTTGTCATATGCTATCTCTGCACTGGATCTTATTCAGGACTGCAAGATGTGGTGGTTTGTTTTATACTGATGGGCACTGTTGCCAGGGATTCCATCCCAATATAGATGTTTGTAATACACATCGTGTGTCAGTCTCTTCAGTCAGTTGTCGGTAATAGAGTTTGAAAGGCATCTAGTGACAGTATAAATGCATATGGTATATCTGAATATTTTGTTAGAAGGATGATGGGTCCCGGCTGCTTAGGATGCTACCTGGACTCCCGCGCAACCTGCGTCTTTACCAACTCTGTCTCCCAAACTGGAAACAAAGACAAGCCATGTTGGTCTCTCTTTACTGTCAGTGGAGTGAAATTTGGAGGGCAATTCATCTGACCTGCCTTTGACCTTTATCTTAGAATGAGATGAGCTTCTTTCCGTATTTCTTTCCACTGACTATGAAAACAAGACCCACATGATGTGCTTAACAACTGGAGCTCTACATAATTTCTTAAACTTAGGCCCTGCCTACTCTGATCAACCTCTATTTTCTGGGAGCAGCATCCTTTTGATAATACGTGGCATCTGTCAGCCCTTTTTGCTGTCTCAGCCTAGAACATTTCAAGTGTTACTACTTTTCACATGATCAGCTGAAAGTCCCGGGCTAAGCTCAGTGCTGGGGGAGCTTTTCAGTAGACCACAAACAGGTGGTAGGGCACGACACCTGTCTTCCAGTGGCTTCTAGACATCTCCCTAAAGTCCCGTTCCACGTGGGCCAGCTCTGTGTGGGTGTCTCCAAAATGCAAGGACACTCCAAGTGTTGTCAGACTTCTATTTTCAGGCAACTGACTCAAGCCACTATATATCTAAATTTAGGTGTTTGCATATGAGCTAGGTGTCTAAGCTTGGAGAGCTATTGGTTGACCAGATATAGACATTTGCTTCATCTCTTTCTAAACCACTAATTGTATTGACTAGACCTCTACTCTCTTTAATGGGTACCTGGCCATTTATCTTGCATGCGGACATCTAAAATTAGATGTCTTAATCCCTGAGCCTAATCACACCACTAACTTTTAGATTCCTAATTAAGATAAATTAATTGAAAACTACAAGACCTTTGCATCATTTTCGAGCCTTCTTTGAGCTTTCATCTACCCTTAGTTGGAAAGAGTAGATGACCATACTGCTTTCTCCTTTGATGAATTGCAGGAATTAAAAAAAACAAACCAACAAAATTACTAAAAAATCAGAAACTGGTCTTCAGAAGAAAAAACCCAGAAGCTTCATGCATGTGGAGATTTGCTTCTTCATTCTAAATAGTCATGAAATACCCATCAAAACTTCAAAAGATGGATTGCTCTATTTTTTCATCAAGCTAAATGTGTCAGGGGTGGTTTAGGTGGGATGGCAGGAGAAGGTTCTTCCCCCGGAGGGTGGTTGGGCACTGGAACACAGTCCCCAGGACAGTGGTCACAGCACCAAACCTGACAGAGTTCAAGAAGTGTTTGGATAATGCCCTGTGCAGGGCCAGGAGTTGGACTCAGTGATCCTTGTGGGTCCCTTCCAACTCAAGATATTCCATGATTCTGTGATTCTATTAAGAGACAGCTACAGAAGTGGCTTATTTTCTCCACTTGGCTACCACTACTGGCCAGACCTGACTGAAGATTTGGGTAACTTTACTACTAGAGCTTTGTGCTGACACTTAAAAGTCTTGTTAAGCTCGAGCACAAGGATCTGAATCAGATCTGTTCTGGCTGCTCTGGCATGAGAGGTGAGTAACGTAACATTCAGCTCTATGCAGTTGCATGTGTAGCCTTTACCTTGTTGAAAGTGTTTACTCAAGCTTTGGCATTTTTGGGGGTGTTGTTTTTATTGGGTTTTGTGTTTAATTTTTGCAGTTGCTGGGGGATTTGTTTTTGTTTGCTGTTGGGTGTTTTTGATTTGTTGTTGGGTGGTTTTGTTTGGTTTTGTTTTTAAGAAATACCAGGAGACAATTTATTTTCTTGTTAAATAAAGGAGATACGAGGTTTTGATTACCAGCTTCAGATAAGTCTGGTGAAGTTGAAAGACTGTAACTACAACATGAATACTAAAAATTTGCAGAAAGCAGAACATGCACGGGACAGGATAGGACAGAAGTGTCAAAAAATATTCAAAAGACTGTACAAGAATTGAAAGTGCTCATTCTTACCTAATTAGAGGTTATTTGTGCCTCCCTAATGTCCTCTGAAAACTAGTTGTGTCAAAACCAAACAGTGTTTATTTACATAAATTGCTTTTTTTTCTCAGAAATAGCATTCATTTGATTTCATTTCTTCGAAGTGACACACATTTTCCATTTCAACAGCTATGGAAGGTAGTGAGTACATTTGTTTCAATTTTACATGAAAGAATCTGAGACAGAGAGGGCCAAACCAAAAAGGTATTTAACCTCCTACTTCCTTTTGAAATCATCATATAGCAATATCTTTGGAGAAGTAGCTATAAACTTTAAATGCAATATTCAGAGTACTCACTTTCACATCATAATGGCCAAAAATCAATTTCATTGATTCTATGCTGACTGCTGAGCAGGGAGAGCTCCTGATTCTCATGTCCGAGGCTCTGTGGGAACTGTTCAAGGGTCACCTACAATCTGTAGACTTTTTAGGGATACACCTTCATTGTAAAAATAGCTCACTCCTTGCATTGGGACCTAGCCCCTCATTCATTGAATTATTTGGGTTGTTAACATCTTGTTCCAACCCCCTACCAAGGGCAGGGACACCTTCCACTAGACCCGGTTCCTGAGGGCCCCATCCAACCCAGCCTTGAACACTTCCAGGGTCTTCCACAACTTCTCTGAGCAACCTGTGCCACAGCCTCACCACCCTCACATCAAAGAATTTCTTGCTAATCTCTAAACTAAACCTGCTCCCATCACGCTGAGTATACAATAGCTTGGTACTACATGGAAAGGGAGATCTCTTTCCAATACACCAAAAATGTTATCGAGAGGATGGTCCACTCACAGGCCCAGTTCTTAAAAGCAGAATGATGATGGACTCCATTCCAAGTTATTCACGTAATGGCCACTGCCATACCTCTACTGAAAATACAGGCACAAATCAGTGCACACCAATAAGCTGAGGGCTTGATATTGCTGGATTTTGTAGGGGGTTGTTTTTGTTTTCCCTTGTTATGGCCAATAAATTCTTTTCAAGTTGTGCTTTGAATAACGGAGTAGTGGGAGGCATTTCATGTTCAGGAATTTTTCGAGGAAGTCCAGGTATGTGACGGGCCTGACTGCAGTCTAATGCCTCAGGCCAGGCAACTCATGATTGTCCTGTTCTTTCTGAGGTCAGGCATCATGGAAATCTGCAGTGAGATTTGTGAGGCTCTAAGCTTAGACAATCCCTTGAAAACAGCTTCCTGGAATTTAAGGTTTTAAGTTCATTCAAAGCCCCATTTGGACACTGAAATAAACACTCTGGACCGCATCTCAAGTGCTTTGTTCAAGGTCATCTGAGAGGAGTTCAATGGATCTTGGAAATGAGCCCAGATCTCTGCTTAACTCTAGCCATAGATCCATCCATTTTCATTCCATAGCAGCATAATAGGGATTTGGAAAACTACTCTAAAACCTTGAGACCTGAATAGATATGAAAATCCTTCTGTATGTATTTGGAACCATCCCACAGATTTCAGTGGAGGAATATATTCTTTCTTATAACAAATTGAATTGCTAAATACCTATCGAAATCTCTCATTACTTGTTAAAGTAACTACAGCATTCTCATAAATATTGTAGAGATACATGCAGAGGGTTAAAAAGCGACAGCTCAGTGGTCTGGAATTAAATCTGTTGCAGGTATATAATTTAGTGTGACGTTAATTGGGTAGTGGGGAAGCATAAATGAGGAACACAATGCGTATACATTGGAATTTTTTGTTAAAGAAGGAACACTGCAAATGCTAACCTCAGCAGCCCAAAATCAAAGAGAGCAGGGAGGAAGGGGAGGCAAGAAAAAAAAAAACCCAAAAAACAATTTCCCCCCCAAAAAAATCCTTAAAGAAACACACAAAACAATATACAACAAACAATTGTGTCTTGTTTCTTTGGGAAGACGTTTAAATTAGTTACCAAGGATTAAGATTTTCATCAGAAAGAGATCAGTTTAGCTCTGAAAATGTAGGTTTACCTGATTCAAAGTCATTGCAGTTCAGCTCATCTTTGTAATTCTATGTCCTGGGGTAAGTAGAGGGCAGCTGAACTTTGTGTACATCAGCTGTGACCACCAAGCCCCACACAGCCACTCACTCACTCCCACACCAGCAGGACTGGGGAAAGGACTGGAAGAGTAAAACCTGGAAGCCACATGGGTTGAGACAAAGAGGGAAAGCAAAAAGCCACACATGCAGGAAAGCAAAACAAGAATTAATTCACTGCTACCCATGGTCAGGCAGGCGTTCAGCCATCTCCAGGAGAGCAGGGCCTCATTATGCTCCACTGTCCCCTTTCTTCCTCCTTCCTCCACTTTACACACTGAGCACGATGTCACACGGCCTGGAATGTCCCATTGGTCAGTTGGGGTCACCTGTCCTGGCTGTGTCTCCTCCCAACCTCCCAAGCACCCCCAGCCCCTCTCCAGCCTGGCAGTAGGAGAAGCAGAAAAGGCCTTGGCTCTGTGCAACTCCTGCCCAGCAATAACAAAAACATCTCTATATTATCAACCCTATGTTCAGGACAAATCCAAAACACAGCCCCGTACCAGCCACTGGGAAGAAAATTCTCCTTAGGCCAGCCCAAACCACCACACCCATTCTCTGTTTTGCACTCACTGGCTAACCAGTATTGACTTGTAGAAAATATGTGATGCATAGATTAAAGCTGGCAGAATGGAGGAGATCTTATGGAAATTGAAGTATTGAAGAGAACATAAAAACTGGGCAGCACAAGTCATGTGAAGACCACGAGGAACATATACTTCAGTTTTCTCTCAAGAAAACTTGTTTTAGCCACTTACATGACAAGAATTTAAAAAAAAAATCTACTGCAAATAGGGAAAAAAAAAAAAAAAAGGTATAAAAACCTTCCCAGCATTGCACATCTTTATCTAGCTGAATGTATCCCCACACCACAAGAAACCAAAAGATACAAAACATAGAATTTGCCACTACAAAAGAGCCAAAGATACAAGGAATATTGCCAGTGCTGTAAGTCTCTTCTGCCCTAATTGCATGTGTGTTATTCCTGGCCTCGAACAGGGCTTCCTGTACTCTTTGTACTTCTCTCTCTTTACCTCTCACTCTGTTTTTTGAGTCATTAGAGGTAGAATGTTCTGGTTTTGGTATTCAACTGGGTGTTCAGGCACTGACCTGGATGATTGAGTCATTTCACCTATCTGCTATGCCTCTGGGTTCTTCCTTGACTGTTGTGTTCAGGGTAGGGTCTGTCTTGTGTATAACTGATACTGCTGTGGGACCTTGGTCTCTGATAGAGATATTAAATGTTGCTCCCACACAGGCATTAAGTGTGCCTGCAGTTAGGCACAGGTAGTCTTACAGTGGAAACCGGGGAAAAAGAATAAATTCAATGCCCTGCCTTTTTAATTTGCACAGTCGCAGTTTTGGAGATTAGTCTTAATTTATTTTGAATTGCAAATCCAATTGGGCTTTAATTATGATTATGACCTCTACTTTGTGGCACACAGTTCCATCTGTACAGCCACAGTCTATGGTAAATTACTGTAATGGTGCTGTAGATGATGCACCATAGCACAGAGCCTTGCCCTGTATCTGTAGACAAAGACATGCATGCACATGCACATTTTGACTTGGAACAACCTCCTAATAATACAGATTTATTCTCCTTTGGTTTTGCTTTTTTGGCTTCCCTTCACTCCACATACAGGGTAGCAAGGACTCAGTGACTTGCTGGAAGAAATCTGTAAAGTATGTTAATTTCTGTGGAACTTAGGCAGCCTCATAAGTCTTAGAGATTAATAAGAATCTGGGAAGTATCTATCTTCTGGTGATGCTTTCATTTGCGCAGTAATAAAGCTCGCCTTTCTTGTTTAATAAAAACAATGAGGAAACAAATGGGTGTGCAGGCATTGGAACTTTTGAGGAATTAATTCAAAAGCACGGAGGAAAGTTTTTTATCATGCTGTAAGCACCAGAAAGGTGAAAATTACTCTTCCCCAGAGCTCTTACCCTCTGTGTGCCTTATCTCCAAGTTACACCAAATTTAAGGCAAAACTCTCAGCAGGTGCAAAGTGTCTCTTAGAAAGTGCTGATCATTTTCCTGAAAGGTGGTGGGCACATTTCGGTGAGACCATCACAAGCCTGGGACAGTTTTGCGTAATTCAACTTCTTCCCTTCCCCACTGGAACGATTTCCTGGTAGAACATTCCCTCTCCAACCAAATTATGTTCCCGTGGAAAATTTCAAATTGGTGAAAATTTTGAGGCTTTTCTTTTCTTTCGTATCATTCTCTTTTGGTTTTGGAGAGATGGCCGTGATTTTGCCTGGCTGTTCCCTTTATCCTTCCCCCTGGAAGGTTTTTGTCACTTTAGCTTTCTGTGCACAGACAGGCAACTGATGAAAGCAGGAGCCTTGCGGTAGGCAGGGGGCCAGGGGCTGAGCACCCAGCTCCTGAGCGGATCCCAGTCTCCCTACAGCTCCAGCTGCCAGAGAGGCACAAACCCAAGTTGCTTAGCATCCCCACATCTCCTGCAACTCTGGCTGCCAGAGAGCTGGAGCAGAGTGAGAAATTGCAAAAACAATTCACTTACGCCTCAAAAAAAGAGCTTTGCAAGTTTGCACAGTTTTTATCATTTAGGTAAAAGGATTTAACAAAAAAAAAAAGAGATGTTTCAAAACTTTGTTTTCCTTTGATATGCATTAATGAATATATTGTATTAAAAGTGACTTTGATATCTTAAGAACTGCACCTTTGTCAGCTGGGGTTACACAGTGAGACTGTCCTCTTCCTGTGGCCAACAGCTGACCAAGTCTCTCTGCAGCCACCAGTTCCCAAGCTCTGTTTCAGGATGAACCCAGCTGCCTACAGGGGCCATTTTCAGTTCCAGGAATGAAAGGATAGTGCAGCAATTACATATTAGGGGTTCTGAGCCTCCTTATCTTACTATAATGGCACTTGGTGGTCTCAGGAAGCGGTCCTATTCTTGTCTTTCTACAGGGGGAATTTCTCTTAAAGAATACTGGCCAATTGGGTACTTGCCCTACTTCTTAAGCAGGCCATTACTTCACCTCTTGTAGCTCACATAGATGGAAATGTAATGTACGGAAGGTTGTTGCTTGATGGGTGCTGCATGCAGACATTGCTGTCTTCCTGGGTCAAGGATGGACTGGGTGTTTGAGTTCTTCTCCTCTCAGCTCCCTGTTCCTGAAGTGAAATTTCTCTAAGTGCCAGTAAAGTTTCCTGTTTCTCTCTCTTTGACAACCTGAGAAATAAAATTAATTGGGATATTATTCTTACTTGCAACAGTTTCATCCAGCCTTACTGCATAAAACTACAAAAATTGCTTGATGGGCAGGTCTGAGTTGCTGAGATTTGTTCTTACCTGTTTTTCAGCTTGCAGTCTTTATCTTCCACATAATTCATGTGGTGGCACCTTTAAGGGTGATCCAGCTCTGTCTGGTGGGGAACATGCAGAATTCTTTACACTGGTAGGAACACAGTTATGGTCAGGAAGCTTTTGCCTTTGCTTCTGATCTGGAGCTGATACTGTGGTACAGGTCTGGGTCAGGATATTATGTTTGTAACCATATTACAGTGGATCTGTTTGGGCCCTGACTTTAACCTTCACTTAATAAAAATGTGTTCTAGCCACAGGCTATGAGTTCTCATGACTAGCAAAGGTAGGGACCTTTGCAATGTAATAAAACAGGGAGAAAATATTGTGAGATATAGCACAGGTTCTGCTCTCCCCCTCCCATCTTCTTGCACTCTGAAGTGAAATCTTTGTTTTAGAAATAAACACTTTGGAACTTAAATCAGTTTTTGTTTAATCAAGTCCACTTTTTAAATATTCTTAAATAAAATACTACTTAAAACGGGTAATTTTACACGAAGTGGGAGAGAGATAGTGCAAGAGCCTACAGTATATCAGACTGAATTAGTTTTTCATGCTACAAGATGTAAACAAATCTATTTAATTAGAACACCTTGTTCTTATTGCATTCAGAGTCATTTTTTATACAGGCAGAAAGAAAAAAAAGGGTTTGGCAGCAAATTTCTACAATACTACAAAAAACTCATCTGAACTGAGCATCTCCCTCACTAAAATGGATGGTTTCTGCTTGTTGTTTGAATCGGGGTCTCAAAGTCTAATCCCCAGCTACGGAGATGATCCCTGGGACAAGTACATACACTCCTAGGGACCAGTTTGATTTGAAACCCCTCCTTTCTACTTCATCAGTGGAGCCATCAGGTGTGTAGTCATGCAGGGGGGAGCTGGTCCTTCAAGTAACTTGTTTAGGTTGTGCATACCAAGACCAGACTTCACTCATGGAACTTCCTGCCTCTGCCAAGGCCGTGAGACTTCCATGCTTGCTCACCTCTGGGGCAATCTGTCCGACTTCCACCATTATTCCATATGTGTAACCCAGAAACAGTAATGGCTTTCCCCTCTTTGCAGTTCTTTTCTCTGCTTTATAAGGTAAAATGGAATCTGGAACAGCAACAGGAGGAAGGAGAGAGGCTGTGTGCTCGAGGGCTTTATTAAACCCCATAAACTCTAAGATCACCTTTCTCTTTCCTCTCTGGTAGCCGTGCAAGGAGCCCACTTGGCTATACAGGCTCGTTAGTCACAACAGAGAGGCAGCACAAGGTCCCACAGTGACAAACTGCCACCTAAATCTAGGTAATGTGCCGTGCTAAAATGCTGTACTCTGGCTTGCAGCAAGATCTCGGTTCCTTGCTAAGGTGATGTTTCCTTTTCTTTCTGAATTCTAGGCCTGGATTTACCACCCTTGTGGCCTGTGCTTTCCTTGATACACATTTTAAAATGTGTAGCTCCCTGCCCACGCACTTCCAAAGCCTCCAATGGGCAGTAGAGGCACACAAATGTTATCTGGGAATATTATGCATAATGCCAGACCTCTACATCCAGTCACCACACAGACTCTCAGGCCAACACAGAGGTAGGTTGAGCTATTAAACACCAACATGGGTGTCCTTCGTCTCCTCTGTACATAGTAGCCAGGTCTGTCCCACCAGAATACTGCTATAAGAAAGATTCCTTGACTGTGTTGTAGTAGAAAGACCTCATGGTGGGATCTGGGAAAGAAAAAAACAAAATGGGGAGAACTTTCCTGAATAATCTTTCCTGAATAATCTGACCAACTGTCTGAGCAGAGCTGCACAATGCAGTCGAGGAAGTGTGTCTTCATCCCATGATGCCATGTGTTTTGGTTCCTAGGACACCAGACAGTCTTGTTGCATACTGGTCCAGAAGTCTATGGATGTAAATTAAATAAAACTTAAGTAATCAGGGGATTTTTATATTGTTCCTCCCTTGCCCAGAGACTTGCTGTGACTCCTGGAACAAATATCTTCTTTACATTTGTGAAAGGCATCCCTGCCCATGGCAGGGAGATTGGAACTAGATAATATTTAAGGTCCCTTTCAACCCAAACCATTCTGTTATTTCTTATTGCCCCTCCCACCTTTCCTTTGACTTGCCCATTTATATGACCAGTTCTTCAGGAGAGTCTCTTTTGTTCCATACTGATGTCTGATGGACCCCCATCTCATCCGAACTGTCCAGAAATGGTAGTAGCCTGTAAACACGATAATCACTCTGAAAACAAAATGCCAATGTTTTTGTACCGACGTGAGGGCTGTTTTGGATTCCTCTGGCTTTGTCCCCTACATTAATGATGCTTAGTGGCAAAACAAAAAGCTGATCATCTTACCACCATTAAATGTTATCAACGACTTTTAAACAACCATCAGTGAACTTAAGTCCTTGTGTAAGTGAGGAATCAGTAGTCCTGGCTTAGTAAATATCTCAGGCACTGGCACACTACTTATGGGCAAACTGTCGGTGATGCCTGGCTTCAAAAGTCTCCATCTGGAGAAGCAGCCAAGCAGCACACAATGACACTGCTGTCTGAGCCACCCTCCTCACTCCCGCCCAGGAGCCGCAGCTCACTTTATCACTCCTCCAGTCTACTATCTAATCCAGCCTTCTCTCCTCCCCCATTCCTATTCCACCTGTGGTATTCCCCTGGTTGCCTCATACCCCTCCCAAAATATTCCATGCACATCCTTCCTAACACCTGTCCTATTTTCTCATCCATCTTCCGTCAGATAATGCACTGCGCTGTGTATCTAGAACAAAAGACATTTACAGAATCAGTATGATATGGTCAAGGAACGCATCATGCGCAGCTGCAGTCCTGGAAGAAAAGCTGTGTCTGGTTCTGGGTTCCTCAGCACAAGGAGCTACTCAAGAGGGTCCAGCAGAGGCCATAAAGATCTGGAGCATAAGGAATCTGGAGCCTCTCTCTTATGAGAAGAGATGTGAGAGCTGGGCCAGTTTAGTGCAGAGAAGAGAACACTGGGGGGGATCTCATTAATGCATATAAGTGTCTCAGAGGCATGTGTCAGAGGATGGTGCCAGACTCTTTTCAGTGGTGCCCAGTGACAGGATGAGGAGCAGTGGTCATAAACTAAAACACAAAAGCTGTTTCACCTCAGCGTGAGGAAAACCTTTCCATTGAGGATGGCTGAGCACTGAAACAGCTGCCCAGGGCGGTCATAGAGTCTCCCTCTCTGGAGACCTTCACACCCCAGCTGGATGTGTTCCTGGATGTATCACCTGCTCCAGGTGACCCTGTCTTGGCAGGGAGTTGAACTGGGTGATCTCCAGAGGTTTCTTCCAGCCCCAACACCTCCATGGTTCTGTGAAATAGAAACCTGTGTGAGCTTATGGCAAAATCTGTGACCCAGCACAATAAGACAATGATGTCACTAGAAAACGATGCCCATATATTAGATTATTCACATTTAAGTGCCCTTTCCAAGCTCTGGAAAGGTAAATAAGTGTTGTTATGTGTATTTCAACTGTGAAACTTCAGTGTGGAAAGGTTATTTTGTCCAGATTTATAAAAGACGCTTTATGGCAGAACAGAAACATTAATTCAGTTCTTTTTGCATCTTGATCACTGCTCTTTATTTCCTCTCTCACTGTGATTTCTAGTCTCTAAATTTTCATTAATTCCTAGGAGGTAAGATTTTTTGTGAGGAAAAAAAAAGAGCTGTGTCTTTACTGGCTGTGTGAGGAACATGGTTTAATCAAATGATTTTCGAAACAAATCCCATATGCCTTCCAGAGACTTATTACCTTCCCTATGGTCTTACTTCTGAGTATTTACCTCAGGAAAAAAATCCACTCATTTCCTCCTCTCACCGGTCTCTTCAGTTCTTGCCCCATGCTGCCCCTTCTGCTTGGACCACATCCCTGAAACTGTTCTATTGTCCCATAACTAACTACCCATACAAACATCTGCATTACCCCCAGGGAACAGAATTTCCTTCCTTATAAGCGCAGCAAGAAATAAAACCCAAATCTAAACAAAAACAATGGCCCTTTCCTACTGTGATGTGTGGAATGCTTTCCCGAGGCTGATATCAACTCTCTCCGTTTAAGTGAGGCTCATTTGCAGTCACTTGCCTATTCGTAGTGGTTGGACAGAGAGCAGAGCCAGGGCTGCCTGTCACCAAGATGAATAGACAGATGGCATGGACAAAAGCGGTCACATTTGGTCCGAGCCAGGGGTGCCATTTTTAAGGTCAAGTCTTCATCTTGTAGTGGTCAGGAGGAGGCCTGTGATGATGATGATGACAGTACATTTGGAATGATACTGCTATTTGTTTATCATGGCTTTTGCACAAGAGGTACCAATTTTAGCAAACACAGGAGGAAAGCAATTGAGTTAGCCCTGCAGCAGCATCTGAGGATCTTATCTGCATGGATGCCTCTCTTTTTACCCACTGCATATCAGAATTTAGGTACAGAAACAAAAGCTGTTTTCTGTCCTGGGGCAACAGTGAGTACTTCCTAGACCTTGCTGAATTTCTTCCCATCTCTTGTTGGAAAGAACTACCCTTAACTTCATCAGAGATTTACCTGCCAGTTTGAACCCCACATTAATCAGAATGGCTGGATGCTTCACTGGTGCTTATCCCAGTGTCATGGATCTACGGACATGGATTTATGTGGAAGTTTTCCACTGATCTCAAATGGCTGGTCATAGTTTTCCCTGGTTAAACTGAACACATCTCAAAAATGGCTTCCTCCCTCTTCTTCCCCACCTGCATCCCTGTGTAGACAGATGCTAGACCACAAAAATATTCTTCAGTCAGTGAAAGTAGATATAGGTTCTCAAAACACAAACACTATGTGTCAGTTTACCTTCAGTCAAGACTCTGAGTATAAACAAATTCTGAATATCTCCAGCAAGTGCAAAGACCAGAATATAATTAGATTTTACTTTACCAACAACGCTAGAAGAGGGCATTGATGTCTAATGCATTTTCCTCATTAATTGGAGACTAAAACTTGACCTGAACTAGAAAAAGCATATTTATTTACAAGTTGGAGATATGCTTTAAATAGGAAATTAAAAGCAGATAGCCGTATAATCTTATAAGAATAAATGAGGAGGAAGACTGATAAAAAAACAAAGAAAAATAAAATTTCTTGCAGCTGTGTTTCACCTATGACCTCTTCAGAATGTGATTAAGAAATAAAAACAAACAAACAAAAACCTTCCTTCTGGTATATGTAATGTACTTATGAATAAAGAGTAGTTTGGGTTAGTGCTATGTTAACCCACGGCAAAACATGGATCTCTCTATATTTAATTTTTAATGTTAGAAATCAAGTTCTGCAATGTGATGGCAGGAAAAGAGTCTCTTTCCAGGATGGGAAGTAATTCAGAATATTGTGTTTCTGACATGATCCTGGTGTTCTGACAGCATAGAGTTGGAGTCTAGAAATAGCCCAAATGTTGTGTGACCTCTTATACTTTACAGCACAGGGTAAGGCAGGGAAAATAAAACCTATTTTCTCTGCCTCTTCGTGTGGTGCATATCCATCCCAGGGACTTGTTTTGGTGGACAGGTACCTACAGTCTCTCTGTCTGACTGTCAGGACCAAAAGAGGAACACCTGCCTGCCCAGGTAACCTCTTACTCTTCCAGGGATCACTTCTGGAGTTCCTTGGAAATGGAATAAAAGCAAGAATATATTTAGTGTCTTTAGAGATGATCTGGAATTAATTTCCTTTCTCTTCTGCAGGCACAAAGTGTAAACTGTACAGTGGGCTGAGTCTATCTGTGCCTCCTTCATGCAGAGCAGCAAAATCCATTTCCTGTCTTCTGTCACAGGTCCATTCCCTTAGGCTGTGAGCTGCTTTCCATGAGAACTCCCTTTTCCTGTGCCTTACTCCCTGTAGCCCCAGTAGGCATATACCACAGGAAGCCTGGAGTGACAGAATTGTCCATTCCCAATTTGTTAGAGGTTGCATTTCGTTCTCTTCATCCCTCCTTTCTGGTGAATGGCTTCTCTCAGTGATCTCCACAGCAGTTCTCTGTTCTTGGGCTGCTCTGGGCACCATAACAGCTTCTCCAAGGCAATTTCACTGAGACCCTCTGGCTGTGCGTTGTCATGGCAATGCGAGAAACAACCCGAGGAATCCATTGCCCCTGCCCCAGCTGCTAAGGGAAGGACGGTGTCACCAGTGAGGTCAGCCTCACCTGATGCCTGGTGGCACCCGTCCCCATGTGCATCTTGGCTACCACCTCCTGGTGGGAAAGTGTTTTTATATGGAGCAAAAACCGCTTCCTGGGGAGAGCATTATTGTCTCCTTGGAGAGAGTCCAGTACCGGAGGAGGCTGCAGTTTATCAGTTCTGTCCTCACCACTCCACTCAAAGTGTCTATGCCGTCAGGGGGATTGATGGAGTTGGGAAAGCCCCCAAAACCATATAACTTGACATTAAAGAGAGGCTGTGAAGCTCTCACAACCAAGAGTACCTTTCAGGGAGACATGCAGAGAAAACTGCTCTGTCTCTTTGGTGGATGACTTTTATCGTGAAGCTGCACAAAGCCATTACTAAGAAAGGCACAAATTTGCTGGAGCTGAGAGGGGGGAGGAAAGGGAAAAGAACCAACAACAATAAAAATAAGACACATGCTGCTCTCTTTTCTCTTCAGAGGCTTTGGGAGAATCTCCTGAGGACTAGAGGCAGCTGCAGAGATGTTATAAGGAGGGAACAGTGCACACAACCCACCTGTAATTTGACACAGCGTGAGCACTGCAGTGGACAGGACTCCTGGGGTAGCACTGCACATGCCACCCCAGTAAATTTGCCTGGATAGTACCTCCAAGAGTCCCTATGTTACAAATCAGTTTATTCTGTCAGACTTAGGGCAGACAGCAAGGAGTGAGGGCAGCAGGGACTTCCTGGCAGCTCAGCAAGTGACTTTCAACATGGACTCTGAAATCATAAGCAGAGGCTGGTACTTGGTGAGCTTGGTGGTGCTGTGTCTGGCTTGCTAACCATGTAAGAGCTCTCAGGCTGCTCAGGTGTATCCACACAGGAGTGCTGGCACTTCAGCAGGTGGATCTTGTGGATTTGTGCAGCACCTTGCACCATGGGCAGCCTCACATGGAGGCACTCACTGTCGATAATATCGTGGTGAAGTGGTGTAGGTGAGAAAGGGGGACGAGAGGATCTTTTTTTTCCTTAACTTACTGCATAAATAGAATCAAGGAAAACATAATGTAATATAAATAAAAACAAATGGCTCAGTCAACTCATCTTTAATGCTTTGCTGCATGACATCTATTTTGTCTAATGGAATACGACTTTCATACACCAACTGGATATTTAACCTTGGCCAAAAGTTATGATGTACATTACAATACACTTTTATTATGTTACAATCTATTGTTGTTGTTTTTTTAATCTATTGCTAGGCCCCTAACAGTATGTCTGTGTCGATGAAACCCATCTGTCAAAAGCACAGTAGGGACATTATTATGTAAATGTAGTTGGGTCTTCCTTTTGTGGAATTGGGGGCAGGAATTTAATATACTGTCCTAATATTCCAGCCAGAGGGGAAAAAATATTTATGAAAAAATCTTCTTTTTTTTTTTAAGTAAGAAAAAAAGTCTAGCTGAATTTGGCTTTTAAAAAGTCAGATCTTTCTCTTCGCCCTTCCCAGGAAGATCTTTAGAGCTAATGATACAGTTTCTAATAAAAAATAAAATAAAATACATGAGAGACTTTTTAAGTGCACCAGGAGACAGATAGGTCATTAATATCAGCACTGCGATCTTTTCTATATTACACTCATATTTCAATAACCTACATTTTGGGGTTATTCTTTTTTTTTTTTAACAGGTGCCGTTTTGGATTATTTCTTTATTAGGGTTTGTTATAATATATGCACAAAGGTATGTAGATTTCTAGGAGAGGCGTGGGCAAGGAGGAGATTATTTATTACAGTTCTTAAATATCAGCCAAAATCCATCCATCTAAATTGTCTTGCCTTAGACGCATTCTGCCATTATTTGTAAAATTAAGACATTTGTCCCTGCTCAGAAAAGGGGCTAAAATTGAAATAGCCACTGTAGGAAATGAAATATCTACACAGCCCTCCCCTGGGCAAGCTCCCAGCCTGAGGAACAGGCTCCAGGAGGTTTGTCCCAATGTGATGCATGAAATGAAGTGTGTGTAGCTCTCTAAATCCAGATTACCAGCTGATTTCCTCCCCTAAATTCAAAGGCACCATCTGTTGAAATCACGACAGCCTCCACTATGAGGATCTCTGAGGTGGGAAAGTGTTGTCATCTCCTTCTCTGCAGATGGGGTGCTGAGGAGCAGAACAGCTGAGTGTGTGTTTGCACAAAATTAAGGTATATTCACAGCATAAGGAAAGGCACATGCATGCTGGCTGCATTTCCTTAGCACAGGTAATGGAAACAAGGAGCATATGACAACGGAAGGGTTATCATGGACAACAAGTATTTATGGCCCACTCACAGTCTGGATCATCCTTTGGCTCCTGAGACTTGCCTCCTGTTCAGTGAGTTTTGGTGAAGCCTCCTCCTGTTTGGGAATCCTTTCTAATTTCTTTGCGAGGGAAACTGTGAGAACAGCCCGATTTGGTTGAGAGACCTTACCAAAGCACACAGACAGCATTGTGGGACAGGAGGCTTCTAAGGGATTAATAGCCAGCACCAATAATGAGGCTGTGCATGCCCCAGAGGAGTTAACCAGCAATTTCAATGTCGAATTCCAAGACCAAAACCAAAAAAGGCATGACTTCATATCTTTCTTGTGCCATTTCCTTGCTTGATAAGAAAGTTTTTATAGTATGCTGTAAAAAACCTTTTGTTTGGTGGATTCACACAGGCATGGCAAAGAGCAAATTTTCGTCATCCGTGATAGACTCAAGCCCTCAGCTACCACCCAAGACAAAAGCACCCTTATTCCCAGGCAGGCTCCAGGAGATGACATTCATCCCTTGTCCCAGATGGGCCACTGCACAAAAAGGAGTGTAACAAACACAGATGATGTTAGTATCTGCTGCTATTTTTGGCAGAAGAGGGAGAACATTTAACTTTGGACTCACATCTCTCGATGTACAGAGCTTTTGGAGCTCTTGGTAGAATCCTGTTTGGTAATATAAAGTGCCACTGGATGTCCACATGTGTTCCCAGGCTTGACCAAAAATGATGAGGTCCTGGGGATGCTGAACCATTGAGTGTCTGTTTCACATCTAAGTCACGTTCAATAAACATCCTCAAAGCGTTTGAAAAATTTTTCTGCTAGAAAAAGGTCTCTTTTACCCAGAAGTACAGAAAAGAAAGTGTTCACACAGGAATACAGTAACTTTTAAACCCTCAGTCTTTTTGAAGTGATTTGAAGCAAAATCTTTTCTTGAAGTCTCAACTAAGGTAATTGGAGATAGGTGGGATGCCTGGTGTCCATGGTGGAAATATTCTGTACCCTAAGGACTGAGAAAATCATTGAGAAAAATGGAAACCTTTCACTACACTGTAGACTCTGCCCCTGTTTATTAAGTTGTTGTGCAGGCAGGGACTTTATCTCAATATTTGTGTATTATGGTATACAGAAACACTCAAATCATTATGTTTGTCTGGCTGGGCCCGGGTCTCAGATCTTGAGTCTTCTTCTCATTTGAAACAGATTATGGTGAAGCAGAGCCCCTGTGTGAGTGACTGTGTCTGACAGAGAGCACTGAGGTTCTGGTTTAGACTGATGAGCTCGTAGAATCATCAAGAGGTTTGTGTTGGAAGGACCCTTATAAATGTCACATAGTCCAACCACACACCAGCACGATGTTGCCAATGAAGCAACCTTTCAAAGCATTTTCAGCCTGTCCTCTCTCCTCCGTGCTGCTGCTGCGTGTCATCCTCTTTGCCAAGGGAAGGTGAAGCTTAGTGCTGAAGGAGGATAAACATAATGACTGGGCTTAATTGGGCAGCATACAGTGGAGACAAACGCAGTGACTTTTCCTCATCCATAACTAAGTCTCACTGCACTCAGCCACTAACATGCTGAACCTGATCAGCAGAGCTAATTTTCATTAGCTAATTGAGCAGACTCACAGCATTCTCCGGCTCCTACTGCTCCCAGCTGCCTGCTGAAGGAGGTGCACTGAGTGCCAGTCCCATCTCAGAAAGGTCAGCTCAGGGGGAGCTGTCTCAAGAGAGGAAAGATAACCAATGTTGTTCCTTTTGCATGCCTTCCCCTCCTGCTTTCCACAGACACCTGCTTCTTCAGGTATTTCTTAATTTAAAGTTTAATCAATTTTTCTTTTAACATCTAAGCCCTTATGTGACATTAATATCTCTAAAGACTGAAATCCAGATCTATAGATATCTCCAAGTCTAAAAATACTTATCCACTGTTAGTCCAAAATGTTAAATAACTATTAATTCCCCTTCAGGGCCAGGTATTAAACAAGGCTGTAGAGATGCGTTGTGTGAAGGAGGATGTGAAACACTGTCTCATACTACTCATGGCACAGCACAAGGCAGGAAGATAAAGTGTGCTATTTAGTAGTTGGAAGAATCTGAACACTGGCTTGTGAATCTTTTAAAACTCCAAGCTAATTGGCTGGGACCCATTTGGCAGGCTTTACAGTGGAAGAAATGGCAGGGATGACAGGATCTGCTTAGTACTACTGAAGCTGGTAAGAAAATGGATTATATGCTGGACTTTGTGGTTTTGCTTTGTAGATCTTTTTTTTCTGAATTTTTTTTTTTTACAAATTTTTGAAAAGAAAGATCTGAAAAGTTTTTGTTCAGGATGTCACCTAGATGTTTCATAGGAGTCACAGGTTCCACAGGTTTTATGGGATTTTTAGTGTGTTCCTTCCCCTTAATTGGCTGAGTTGTCTGGTTAAACTACATTTCCCATTGCACCTCAGAGCTTCTACATGCTAAGAGAGTATATACTAAGGCAAAAGAGTCCCTGAACACAGCTAACCAGGCAGACAGTCCAAGAGGCATATCTGTGAATTAAGATATTTGTGTTTGCTCATATAATTCATGGGGGTGGGGGGGAGGAGGAGGAAGGGGTAGTTGTTCCACAGAATTATTATTAGTGAAAGAAAATGCAATGCTTTATTTACAAAAAATACTTTTTTTGTAAAATATTACATCGTGATGCTGCATTAATAATAGTAATTTATTATTATTATTATTATTATGCATATATGTGTATATGTATTGCATATGTGTATTTTTCTATGTATAATACTTTTTCTAAACCGTTGGCAGACAGCAGTTTCCTGCTGCTCCTGCGTCTCGGATGAGAGATCTTATGGAAGACATCAGAGATCTAACGGTGAAAAAAATTACTTGGATGCCCATCTAAACTTTTCTGTGGGTGTTTTCTCCACCTAAGTGCCTTTTTCTCTCCAAAGTGCCCTCATCCACAGGCTGGAGTGTGGTGCTGTCCTGAGGAGCCCGGGAGTGCCTCAGCAGCAGCAATCAGCAAGGAGGGATGGGCAGGGAGGCTTCACCCTGTGGTTTGCGAAATTCCCCGGGCTGCGGAGGGTGCCTCGAGCACTTTTGTGTTTACGAGTGGGAGAGAAAGGCTGGTGCTGCCTCAGTCTGGGGAGAGGGGACAGCTGCTCTGGGCTGGCAGTGGGTAAGTGGCAGATTGAGAGGCAGTTGGGGGAAGGAGCCCATCTCCAGTGGTCCTGCCTTCCGTGCCTTTGTGGATTTTTCCATACCTGAGTGAGCTGCAGCAGGCAGCCGCTGCTGGGTGTCCCAGAAGCCTCCTGTCAGAGCACATCTTGATGACAGCATCCTCACATCTTTTAAGCACTTCTGAGGCACTCAGGCCATAAGGAGGTGGTACGGGGACAGCGCTAGAAGCAGACACCAGCTTTCATAAGGTCAGCGCTGCTCCGTGATTGGCAGGGCGGCAGCTTCTGATCAATAACTGCAAGGGGTTATTGATCCAGCCACCAATCTGAACTCTTAATTACTGATATTAAATGTCAGAAACTTTCAGAGTTTAAGCCATATGACTGTAATCTCTTATTCCAGAAGCTCTGCGGTGGCAAGCTCTCATCAAACTTTGTGTGGCAGGGGTGTGCTCTCAGCTCAGCTGCTGCACACTGGGAATGATGTGGCTGGCTTTGGTATGGCTGCTCTGGGCTTGCTCGGTGGGAGGGACGTTGCTGTCTGGCCCATTGCATCTTTCTCCTGCATATCACTCAAAACTAAAGGAGGGTAAAAAAGAAGAGCCCTTCTCTCCCTCTAGCAGAAACTGGAATTCTCTACCCACTGAAATCCTTGCTTTGAGTGCATCAGAAGGTCAGGAGCTGAAGCTTTCCTTGTTAGATCATATAAATACAGGCATGTGTAAAGAGAAACACAGCAGGTGAACATTTCATACATATATATTTTTCTTATGTATGGACTACGAACTTGTGTGCAGAAAGGAAAATGAGTCATCCTCATACTTTTTACCTACAGGTACATGTCTGTTTGCATGAGTTAAATGCACACAAGTGCTCTGGGGATACCTGTAACAGTCTCTAGCAACTGCTTAATTGTCTTTCTGATACTTAGTAAAAGTTTGAATCTCTTTCCTGATCACATAAAATCTTGCTGTCTATGTCCAGTACTGTCATTTGTTGTCTTTGTAGATTCATAGATCCATTTGGGCTGGAAAAGACCTTTCAGATCAAGCCCAACTAAAATCCAGCACTGCCAAGCACATCCCAGCACAGTGTGTATATAATTAGGGATTTTCTCCCCCTTTTTAATTACTTTGCATTTATCAGCATTGAGTTTCACCTGCCATTTTTTCCCCAGCATCATAAGATCTGTGCTTGTAGCTGTCAGATTTATTTTAGTTACCCTGACTACTGCAATCCCATCAACAGATTTTTTGTCTCTGCTGCAACAGAAAGGATCCCTGTGGGACTCCTTTGGTCACCTGCCTCCACTAAAATTTGACCATTTATTACTACACTTCACGCCTACTTCTTTAAGCAGTTATTAACCCAAGAAAAGAATTTCCTATTTCTTCCTGCAATACCCTGGTTTCTTTACAAGCCCTTGGTAAGGGACTTTTCAGAAATCCAAGAGTGCTTTTATCCATCCATATGCTTACTGACTCTTTAAAAGCAGTGTAATAAATTTTGTAAGGGATAACTACCTCCTATAAAAGTTGTGTTGCCTCTTTCACATTACATTATATCCATCTACTTGCCTGCCCGTTCTGTTCTTGATTACAGTTCCTTCCAATTAGCTTGATACTGTGTCACACTTGCTGGTTTGCAGTTCCCCATTTCTTAAACTGAAAAAAAAAAATCCCTGATAAAAAGATTTCCTCTTTAGCAAGAACTAATAATCAAATTAAAGATGACCATGGAGTACTCTTGATTGCTAATAACACTTGTGAGTTTAGAAGGAGGAGTTGTTTCAAGTAACTGACTATAACTTCATTTTATTTAAAATTTTTCGGGCTATTTATAATCTGAAGAAATCATTAAAGGTAGGAACTAAATCTTAGTATCTGTCTCTCTGGATGGTGAATCAGGGTTGATTCCCTTCATTTAGTCTCTTGAACTGGGTTGTTTATCATGTCATAATTAAAGAAAAAAAAAGGAAAAATGGATGATTTTTTGCTATAATCATTTCATTCTCAGAAAAAGGGAATTACATTAAAAGGAGAACGGTACACAAACAGTGATTACCTCAGTCTCTTGCATATTTCTTTATAAAGAGTTTTTGAAAGATATTACACCTTGGAGGGTCAGCTGATTCTTGAGGGAACCAAGTACTCTATTATCAAAATTAGTAGCAAGCAAGTAATACTGTATCACAGGTAATTAAAATAATTTATAGATGGGCAAAATGCATTAAAGGGTTGGTGAATCCTATCTGGTGTATCATGGAGAACCTAAGCAATTTATAAATGGGCAAATGTAACTAATCTTAAATAAATCCTATGAAACCAAAGAAAGCCTTTAAGTCAGTTAATCAAAAGAAGCCAGTCAAGCAGTTGTCTTGAGGCAGGTAAATCAATGAATATCAAGAACCTTAAATCTGTATTAAATCCCATTACTTATCTTTGTTTACCAAATTTTAGCCTCAGTGCCCCCTCCAGGAATACATATTCTGAAAAAGAAGTAAAAAGCCCTCAGCCATGCACATGGCAATCACACTTCCACATCCTGGTAGAACTGTTCAAAAAGAATTTAAATTAAGTTCTGTGGCAAAACTTTCCATCTGTACATCACCTCTTCAAATGTCACCTCAGTGATGTCATCATGTGATAGGAATAATGCTGAGTTATTGAATACTGCTGTTTTATTTTGAGTTGTACTGTCTTTTGTTCTCAGTCCTTCTTCTTAGGCCTCTGGTTGCTGAAAACTCCCAGGAGTGAACTGGAAAAGCTGTTGGCCATACTATAAAGCTGAGCAGTAGGAGAGCTGCCTCTTTATTTCAGAGGATTTTATAACCTTCTCTCTTACTTTAGGCAGGGAAAAATGTGCATCTCTTTCAGGCTTCACTGGATTCAAAATCAGCTCTTTTCATCTGCTCCTTAACACCTCCATGACTTTAGAAACATAGCTCAGGACTATGTAGTCAATTTAATTTGTATGTAGGACACTTCTAACTGGCTTTTGTATGTATGTGTATCTGGAAAGGATGACTCAGAGTTCCTTTCAAGGCAAGGTTTTAAATTTTTGCATTTATTTGAGCCACTCAGTTACATGAGGCTCAGTACAAGCTGAAATTCTGCTTCAAGTAAATTGCAGTTAACTTCCCTTTTAAAAAAGAATAAGGGAACAGTCTAACACTTCTCATAAAAGTCTTTTAAGACTTGGTTTTCAAGAGGGCTTTCGAAATTGAATGACCATGAAAAAACATTGCTGTTTACCTTATTAACCTGCGTGAACAAGCTTGATCTCTTTTTTTTGTCCTTTGATTTCCCATTTGGTAAGGAAGTCTATAGCTATAACATCAGTTGCAGGCAAGAACAATGGTTCAACTTTTCTGCTAAGTTGGTTAGAACATGTAAGAATTTGTTTAAAACACACTAAGCCTAAATGAATAAGCAGAACTAGGAAGGAACACTGCGTTCTCTTCAGTAGAGCACACTTCTGCACTGCCTGAACAGTGGGCTTAACAAGCTCTCTCCTTTTTCAGCCTAATCTTCAGCATAGATACACCTTAATTAGTACATCCAGTGCTAAACAACAAATACATAGTCTTACTGAAATATTCATCTGGTATTGTACACACTACAGAACAGGACACAATCTTATATTTGAAAGGTTTCCTGATAATAACCAGTCATTTCACAAGTGCAGTTCTTCTCTGTCCATGAGGCCGGGAAAGGCTTCTGTAAGTTTTGTAAGCGAACATAAGGCGAGTTTTTGTGGTCCTAACTTGTTTGCGTCCCAAAACCACACACTGAACAGTCTCTCATTTCTCTGAGAGAAATAAATAAGCCTTTAAAAGCCACTAAATAAAGACAAAGTCTATGCAAGTTTAGGTGTTTAAGGTTTGGGGACCCAATCTCCCCTTGGAAAGAACCCTATGAAGATACACACCTTTTCTTATTGACCTGCAAGAAAGTTCATCTCACTTGTCTTCAGCTGTGTGGATTTAGCATCTCATTGGATTGGTCATTTAAGATGTCCCCTGTGTCAGACAGGCAGCTGCAGGAGATTGTGCTTTGGTTGGCTTCGTGTCATGTGTCAAACAAATGACAAATGTCACAGGGGATGAACACATCCTGTATTCACTACAGGGGGAGCCTGTGAGGCTAGTTTAGATTAGACTCCTTTCTCTTGGGTAAAATTAATCACAATTTTATTTTGCAATAACTGCCTCTGTTACTGTTAAAGGTTAGGTTCATACCATGTACAAACTAAAATGTAGTATTTATAGACATATGTCTCAGAAGAATTTTACTATTTCATGGTTATCAGGAGATCAAAACAAAGAAGCATCTGTAAGAATAAGAGAAAATGCATTTAATATAGAAGTAATTGCCTTCTTCTCTAAAGCCTTTTTGAGTTATAAATATATGCTTCTGGAGGTTCAAAAGTTTAGAGCATTTTTAGAAGAAAACATGTTCAATAAGAAATCATCAGGAAGACTTGATTTTATTTCAACAAGAAGTTTTTTTTAGACTGTGGAATGAGAGTTGTTTATGATATATTCTGTTAACATATCCCTACATTACTCTTTGCTCTTTACATTTTTGAAAGTCAGGATTCTTTCTAAAGCATATTTTATAAAAATCTGTTTTTGCGAGATTGTGATAATGTCTCTACCAGCTGGATGTCTAGTACAAGGAGTCTTGTTCTTTGAGGAGACATTCATGTTGGTAGCTTGATTCTTGACCAAATGGCTCCTGGTTTTACAACTGCATTGCATTTGCAACTTCATAATTATGGGCTTTTATTTAATATTCTATACAAAGTAAAAAATACAATGCTTATATCAATTCTAGTTTAAGTTCTAGTTTAAATCTACTAAAAAGATGTTAATGATTTTCTTTTTGAAAGTGCTTTTTTTTCCATAACTGCTATAAAATATTCAATGTTTATAAACATATTGCCAAGAATAGCTGAAGACAGTGAAAGCTAAAACATGTTATAATTATATAAGCTGATTTTCAGACTTCATATAATACTGGCTGTTCTACAGCCTGTGGTATTATCCTCCTTTTGCATGTACAGCTGATTCTTGGATGAAAGAAATAGGACCAGAATGGACTATTTTTAATTAGCTTGAATATTTGAATAGCCTGAATATTTTAGTAAAATACACACCCAGATACTTTTAAACCTATTTTAAACATATGAGATTTAAAACAATTACAAAGCTATCTTAAAATTTTCTGGCAAGCTACTAACCACCCAGAGTAAATTCTGCTAATAATATGTTCCAGTGCTATCTACAGGTACTCAAGGATCAGCAGTGATTGCACACCCCTTTTAGAATTCTGCTCTCCTTCAGGGTAGTGCTACAGAAATAAACCAATGTCTCCCAGAGTATAAGATCTAGTCATTTTACTTATTTAGATATCTATTCAAAAACAAGGTAAAAATTACATTTTATGTTTTCTGACAGTTGAAAATGTTCATGCATTCTCCCTTTGGATGGAATTAAACATATACTAAAAGGAATAGAAGATCCTGGAGATCTAAAGGTGATGATTTTCTTCCTGGGTATAAAGATGGAATAGAGGTAGCTAGAGGGGAGGAAGAATACTAAAAGTTTGTGTTTCCTTTTTTGTGTGTATGAAGAAGACTGCTATTTCAAAAAGTCAAATACTTTTTTTTTAAAATGTTTTTAGTGTCTGACTCAAAAATAGAGCCACCAGTGCATATGGGAACTTAAACAGATATGCCACCAATAATGATATTCCTAGAAATACCTTTTCCTCTTGTATATATGTACCTGATATTATCTGAAGCATTCGAAAATGTGTTTGTGTACAGCAGCACTATAATAGGATTTTGTGAATTGTTCTTATCTAAGCGTTATATATGCATCCAGAGGGAAAACTTTACTTTAACCACGTACATTATCAGAAAATAACAATCTGGGGCATAAGCATCCCAAGTGTGCACCTTTTTTATGATGTCAAACAAAGCAAACAATACACATATTTTCCCATTATTTTATGTTTGATTTTTTTTCATTATTATTATTATGTTAAGCCAACTGTGTTGGATTTGTAAATGGGCTGTGACTGTTACTCTATAGCATCTGCTTATCCAAACAAGTCTTTCCTGATAATGGTGCCCAGCAATGCAGGCCAGAAAGTGGCAATGGGAAATGAAACAAAGGGTATGTCTCTGACAGTGGCCACAGGTTTCACCTCGGGCTGATTTACACGAGTGCAATAAGCAATTCAACACAAAAGAGTTGTTTTCAAAAAGCTATTTCCAACAGGAGAGCATGAATACAATCCCCCAAGCTGTCCAGAAATTAAGATCAGGGAGGCAATGGTTGTTTCTGTTAAAAGTCACATTCCTGTGAGAACAATGCACTGGAAACTGGAAGAAACAGGAATCAGCAATGTAAGTAGGCAAAGGCAGCAAACACTCTTCATATCTTTGTTATGTACAAGAAACTTTTTTTCTTTAACTTCAGCACTTCTTCACTGCAGTGTTATGTGTGTATTCCCAGCAGTAGAAGACAAGCTGAGCAAGTTTTCATAAAAGAAAGTTTGCAGGACTGCAGTGCAAAGGAAAGAAAAAATGATCTAACTACTACTATGAGAGAAAAACACACTTTTACAGAGTTTATGGATAGTCAGATACCATTTTCTTAGTGACAATGTCGTGTTAAGCTGTTTTTCATCTGAACTTGGAATAGAGGCAAAGCAGATTTATTAGAGTCAACCCTTTAAGTGAGTGACTTCTGTGAGTTCCAGTAACCAGATGCTAGAATCTTCTTAATCCAGATGGTGACTGACAAGAGATGTGGAGAGGTGCGGATGATCAAAAGTGGAAAAGATTCCATCAAGATCATCATAAATATTGCTTTTCATTTAACACTCTTGGTACACAAAATCTTATGCTTTACTTGAACTGCAGTTGTCAGAGCCTCACTGTGGCATTTCTTTTCGTTAGTTGTAGGGGTAAGTTTTCCACTTTTCAAACACAGGGCAGGTTGAACCCTTCTGCAACCCAATGGGTAAATTTAGTGTTAGAAGTAAAACAAATATAAGGTTCTCCATGTTCAATAAAGCATCCTTTTTTTTCCAGACATGTGAAGCAAGGAAAGAAGAGATTCCGTATCACACTTTCAAGAAGTACCTATTTCACTGCATGATGAGAGTGTTTGTACTCACTCATTCTTTGCACTCATGAAAATTAACAAGATTCACGTGGTGAAATCATACATTTTCCAGACGGGATGCCTTCCTACTTTAGTCTCTTAGTTGGCATGGCTATAACTGATATTTATCTTTTTGGATGGTCTTTCAGGTTTCACTTGGCATGGTAAGTTCCTGGTAAACTCGCAACATTACCACAGCGGTTCCCATGCTAGAAGTCCTCACTTAGGAGAAAATGCTTAATATTCCTCCTCTCCCTTGGCAGTGAAACATTTGGGAAGCACCACAAAGCAGCTGCACATGGGCTGTTAAGAAGTAATTTGATACCTTTACAGCATGCAGAAACAGGAGTAATTGGAGCCTGGTTTTTCAGGCTCTCATGATGGCTGAGTCCTGAGGTTGGGAAAAAAACAGGCAGGTAATTTCTTACTTTTCATTTCTTGCTTTTTCTTGAAGGGGAACTTTTATTCCCACATGCTGGCTTTAGGTACTTCCCACATCTGCCTGTCCGAAAGAGGAGTTAAAACTTTTATGGTGCAATCCAGAATTTAAATTCTTTGTATGTGATTAGATGGACTGCAGTCTAACAGCCCTCAAAACATGATGATAATAGCTGGCATGAATCACTGGCTCTAGAGAGTAGAACCACCTTGAGAGCGTCCAATGCATGTTAATAAGTCTTCTGGAGTCTGTAAGGTAGTTTGGCTACCACAGGTTTTGATTCCATGACCCACATTCATAGCACGGCAGCACCCATGCCTCTGTCCATTGACTTCAGTAACACTGCTTTCCCAAGTAATTATAATCCAAGCTGAGTAAAACCTGCAGTGTGTGATCAGTGGTTTGTGAAGCTACTAAGTGCTTTGCAGTGGAGTTTTAATATAGCTAAGACAAATGATGTAACAAAGATCTCTATTTATATTTAAAAGTGATACTGTAAATAGTTAGGATTCCATTTAATGCTTTGCAAAGTTAGGTAACATGATAAACAGCCTGATAACAGTCAGGCTTTCAAATCCATTAAGTGTGTTTGAATATTGCATCCTAAATGTCCATCACTATTACAGGATTTTATGTGAGAGTACAAATATATAGGACTTAAAAAAATCTACACAGAGTAAAAAGACAGTAATAAAATAGAAGCTTACCGAGTTTCTTCTTCGACTACTCTTTCTTCTTCCTTTTAATCTTTATTTGACACTTTATTAAAAGTCCAGAGCTCAGAATTTCAACCCTTGGTTAATCACCACTTAATCATTTGGCACAAGTTAAAGACACATCTCTGCTGCAATGGTTTTCTCTCTGTAATACTCTCCTGATTAAGCATCAGGCATTGCTGCCTTTTCCCAAACATATCTCTAATTTAGATGTGGTCAATCCACCTTCTAAAATACTGCCAAGTACACATACTATAGACACTAAAATAAACTACATGGAAATATGTGTCATCCTCGAAACAGATGCCACCCTAAACTGTGTTGTGAGCTCCAGAGCAAGGATACAGGAACGGACTGTGAATAACTCAGTGTTTTATCACGCTCACTTAAGTAAAAGCCTAAACTTTAAGGAGCTTCTTTGTACGAGGATCCATCTGGTGACGAAGCTGGACAAATTGGGAAGCTGTGTGAGACTGTGTGATGGTTCAAAATTGGGCAATTACACCTTGGAGTAATTGTTCACAGATACCTATTTGGTGCTGACCACAAGTAATAATAGGTGGGTGTCAGGAATCATGTTTCCCCACAGTACTGCAGAAGTAGGGCTGGAAACAGTTTTCCTTCCACCTAACTTTTGTTGCCTTCTCTGCACAGTGCTTCTCCCTCCTGTGAAGTGCAGAATTAATTTCAGCAGCGATATGGGATCAGGAATGTAGGAAATCTTTGAGCCAAGATGGATGCTTGACATAATGAGTCGTACAGCAACACCATGGAACTCGTCAACTGTGATCATCACCAGGGCGCTGAGAGTTTGGGATATTTTCTGTAAACACACACATCTTTATTTTTCCATGTGTTTTGCAAACCCGTATGGTGGAAGGCTTTTCACACTTTTAGCCTGCAGACTTTTATTGAGTGTGGAAGCAGAGTTTATAAATAGGACTTCTCTTTTTTCTTTTAATGCCATTTAGATCTCATTTTTAGCAGAGTTTATAAACAAGCTACATTTGTTCTTTTTATTGGCTCAAAAGAACAGCTGTCTATCAAGCATTCCTGTTTACATGATCTCCTTTGGTAAGCCATGCTTAGAGACCTTCTGTGGGTTATCAGTAGCTGTTACATAAATAACAGCATATTGGATGAAATCTGTGATATTATTTCATGTGCGTTTTCTTCCCTTACACTGAAGTTCTCTTGTAGGCAGTGGCCCAGAACCAGATCCATTCACGTCTGAAATGCCTCCAAAGTCCTCTTTACGGGCCCTGTGTTAGATCCTGGCAGACAATGCCCCAGGGTTGCACAGATCATATGCTGGCTATCTGTAGAGGACTGCATTTCAGCCATAATGAATTAAGTGATTTCTTTCTTCAAAAAGCAGGAGATGTTTGACAGAAAAGCTTAAAAACACAGTGCCAAAGTGGGAGGTCTGTGCTGTCAAGAGGTGTCAAACTGACAGAACTGGAGACCTAAACCTTCTGTTCCTCTACAGCGAAAAACAGATTTCGAACCGCGTCACATACTAGAAGCACTGGCAATGGAAGCATTCATGTATGTTAGCCACGATATAGAGGCACCAGATGTAGGGACGTGAGATTTTAGTTGCCATCTCAATTCCAGTCTCAACTTTAGAGATCTAGAATTTAATTTCCCAGAACTTTGTCCAATACTGCACCTTTTATTTCCATAACACTCTCCAACGCTTATCCCCAGTGCTCATTCAAATACAAGATTTTGGTTCCAAAGCGGTTGAAGATTCTACTTTTCATTGCCCAAACATTCCCCAGTTATACAAGTTAAGTAAAACTTACAGCAAATGTTTAGCTCCATCTTTCAGAAGTAGTAAATGTTCAAATTCCTAAAGGGCACAGCCCAAGTTAAGCATATGTTTAACCAGCATCCTGACTCAGTTGTTGCCCTGCATGTGGGGGCTCAGTGAAAAATAAAAAAAGAAATCCTAATTGTAATCCTGACTTTGGGCCAGGATTTTATTGAAATATTTATAAATAAAGACACGGTGGTATTTAATTATTTAAGAAACAAACTGGTTGTGGAAATTTCACAGAGATGTAAGGTCCTTGGACTTGTGCAAGAGATAAACTTGGCCCACTTTCCTGTGACTAATATATACAGTACAGAAAGAGAGAAAGGGGAAGGAAAAGCCATTTTCTTTCGCAACGGGAACATACGACATTAGGGAAACCGAAAACTACATTTCTAAAATTGTTTCCATTTCAGAGTTCTTCTGCCTATGGAGAATCAATACGCCAGAAGAGCATAGCCTTAAACATTAATATTACAGAATAAAATTTGTTTTTGATGGATTGATAGGCACATTTTCTTAAGGCCAAGAAATAATGAATACAACCTTTTTTTCCAGATGGTCTATCTTTCTCCTCTCCCTGCACAGAGAATGTAGAGAATAATATGATACCATTCGCCTGTATATAGAAACATCTGTTATTAGGCACCAAGAGGTTTCACTAGGATACATGTCCTCAACCCCATATATCCAACTGTAACAGCAAGGGGAAATCAGAATACAGGAAAATGTTGTTTGCTCTGCTTCAGCTTTAAAAAGCCAGTCAATCAAGAAAAGCTTGGCTGATGTGATGGTGGTTAATAATTCCCAGGGGATTTTACTCTGCCCTAACTACACAGTCCCTAAGCAGGCTGAGCTTAAAAGCAAATCCATGTATACCCTGATTTCAACACGTAGTTTTACATCATGTCACACTTGCTTTTCTTTCTGAATCAGCAATAACTAGCAAGTGGTTCCCTAGTAATTCTGATCTTACACATGGACAGAGTAAAAATAATAATTTCGTTATTGTCCTGACATTTGGTGATTCTTTGCAGGGAGGCAGCATGGGCCCATATTTCTGGGGCATGTCTAAATTCCTATGGCTCCAAGAAATTCTTCCAAGATCACTGGGTATGCATTGAAGTTGAATTTCAAATTGTGTGTTTCACTAGCAGACACATTTTTATTCACTTTTACACTTACAGAAGAGGTAATTCTGATTCCACAAATTCCCTCTTTTCCTTGCTGCCTCTTTCCCACTTAACAATGATGTATTTGATACCCAAATTCAAATTTGATCATCCTTCAGAGGAAGAAGAAACCACTAGACCCAAGTAAAAAGAGTTTTTTGCAAGGTTGTTTTCCTATTCAAATATATTTGTACAGAGGATGTTGGTAGTGTGGAAAAAACAATTCTGCTCTCTTTTAGATAAGCCAAATAGGAGAAAGACATGATGCTAAGACACTATCATATGTAGTTTTACTCTGTCATGACACAGTTTATGCAGAATTCAGGGAAAAGGCTGACCTTTCATTGAATGTCACCTTGTAACAACTCACAGTTTAGTCTAATCATATTTTTAAATTAAGGGTAGGGAAGAGTATTCTTAGTCTGCCTCAATGTAAAACTGTGGGGCTCTTCAGCATCCTTAGTTTTATCCACCTGCTCTGAGAGAGGAAAAGTCAGTGGAAGAAAAAAAAATGGAAGGAAAAAACCTTCTTAAAGCAAAAGTTAAAGTCAGTGTAAGAGTTCAGTTAGAAATCAGAATTGTGCAAAGTCCAGAGCAACTTTTTCATCCCCTGAGATTCTTGGCAGGTTATCTAGTATCTCCCAGGATTTCTGCTTGCAAGAAGGGAGCATAATATTGTAGTCATTTATTACATTTTATTATTGTATTCTGAGTGCTGACTGAGGGACTGCATTAGTGGAGCAGACAATGAAACCTGACTCACCCAAAACTTATAATTGTCTTGGATGAGGCTAAAGATCCCACCACAAAACTGTTTGTGCTATGTTATTGCTGAAAAATCCCAGGCCTTTGGCAAACTCTGGAGCACTGGCTTGTGCTTGGAACAGAGAAGGAACTTACCCTTAAGTCCCAAAAGAGCTTACAAAGTAAAGCTTCCTTAAGAAGACTACAAGCTAAAACTTAATGCTGCAGTATTACGTGTTGATTCGCAATAATATCAGCATTTGCACATCGTAATATGACTTAGGGATATGTTATTGATTTTCTTTCCTAAGCATCCAGTAATCAGCATCTCAGCTAAGGTTCCTCTATCCGTCCATGTGTTGTACAGCAAGTCACTGTGCCTCCATAGAACCGATCCCTTCTTAATTCTTTTCAGGTTATTGCAGACCCCAGCCTGTGCCAGGTGCTTCCCAAAGAACAAAGCTTAGGAAGTAGCTTTGAGATCTATGTAAAAACTCATTATAATGATATTTTTTTTCTTCTTCTTTATATTGAACTGCACCTTTCAACTAGTGAATTCAGCAGAGTTAGCAACTTACACCAAAAATTGGTCCTTTGTTAAAATTTTCCAGGCTTTCTTTTCTCCCTGTTTTGAGTGGAGGGAAATACATGTTCATCGGTTGGTTGTTTGATGAAATTCTCTTCATTTTTTTTTTTCTTTTCCTTTTCTTTTTCCTCAAGAATAAACAGATGGCTTTGTAGCTAAAAATACGATATAACACACCTCTGGTCAAAGTCTTCTGAAGCATATCTGTTCTTATTATTTTTCTCTGTAACCATAAATGTACCAAATACTTTACAGAACTCATACCTGACTCTCACCTGGAAATGAGAAATGAGATTTTTAGTGGATTTCTTCGTAGTCCTTCCCAATTCTATCCATTTTGATAGAAGTTTGGAAACTCACAACTAAAATGTCTCCTACTCTTTGTAAACTCCTCCTTTTGAGCCCTTTGTGGACATATCTTTTATCTAAATGGCTATTTACGTTCAGAGAGTAAAATTTTTGCTTTCAATCTGTCTCAGACCAAAGAATTTATCGTTATTTGTTCATTTTCCTTGCAGCTCATAATGCATTTTCTGTATCCTGGTTTTGTCTGTGATAACCTGGTTTCAGATGCGACAACCCCATAGGCCCATCACACACTGAAATGCAGATAATCATCCAAGTGGAGTTTCTTATGACCTTGAAAATTAACTGAAAAGTAGGCTATTACCTTTTTCCTTCTTCGTCAAAAACACATAGGTGCAGAGTACATTTGAATTGATAATTCTTAACAGCCAAGTGCATTGCTACTGTTAGCCAGTTAGTGTGGATGGACTTAAAGCAAAGCAAAAGAGAAGTTTCTGCTGTGGAAACCCTAAGATCTCACATATCTATACGTGCAGTCATTTATTTATTTACTTATTTATTATTGTATTTCTAAGAATCTTTGCATGCACGTGAATTTCGTATGATGGGAAATGTTAATCTTTTGTTAAAGAAAAGGGCTGGAAATCTTTTCATCTTGCTTCTGCGACCAGGATTTATTCTATGACCTTTAATAAATCAATTCTTGATGTGTCACTTTTCCCGCTGGTTAGATTTTGATTAATAATGACCCTTAATATAATTTCTGTAGTTCAGAACAGGGTGATGAAACTGAAGGCCCAGTCCTGACAACTTTTACTTCATCAGGTAGCACTTACTCCTGAGAATGGTTTCATAAACCTCAGTAGAAACTGCTCAGCTGAGAAGTTTACATGAATAAGTATGACTTGTTTAATATCTGTCAACTTTTTTCAATTTTTGAGGTTTAATGTAGCATTTAAGTGAAAATTGTTTTTTCTTTATGAAGGTCTTTTTTTAGCTCATCAGGCCTCGTGACAACCCAGAAAATTTAGCACCCTTTTTGATGATGGAAGAGCTGTAATAGTTTGATGCCACTTGGCTATGGTTTAGGTATTTTTTTTATTTGGAGGTGGGGTGGGGAAGAACTTGTTGTCTATGTGTAATTTTTGCCAGCACGGGTTTACACCTTCAGACAAAGGATCAAGTTGACTGATGATATTTCCATCTAAGGTAGACAGCAAAACTCTTTCCAAAATCTAGCTGCTATGCAGTTATACACATGCAAAATGACTCATTCTTTATTGCAGTGGCATCCAAGATTGTTACGAGAGATATGACAGTGCCCAAAACAAAATGCACTCCAAATCAATTTGCTGGTGAGGGAAAAAATGGCAGAAATTAGAAGTCTAAGAAACATTCTTACCATCTCCTGGCTATATTCAGGATTTCAGAAGGTCTTTGTTTTCATACCAGGAAGCCAACACTTTATTCTTTAACATCTGAACAATGATATAACCCAGAAATTGTGATACACTTCTCTGTTTCAAAAAAATACATGTTTCAACAGCTTTATCAAAATGCATAGCAGAGGAATTTTGATGTAGGTTCTTCCCACAGCTTCAGGACACCTTCTGTGAATGGCTCTATAGGCGTTTCAGGGAAAACTCCTTGCTTACTAGTGAGACAAATCTGTTTTTCTCTGTCTTTGCATAGATACTGGAATCTATATTAGGTGTGATGCAGTGATGAGTCAAGTTACGAGTCTCAAACATTTTAATTTAATGAACTCACAGTGATAACTGTGCTCACAAAATTATCCAGAAATTCTATAATTTTTATTTTTCAGTACTAAATCCATTATTTCAGTGCAGTTTTCAGCTGGGCCTAGAAGGTGATAACTACCATGATCATTCTTTTTCTTTTTTTTTTTTCATTTCAAAAGTCAATATTATAGTCATTTTCCACCCTTTCTGTTACCTCTCCAGATTTTCAATTACTTTTCTGAAGTATTTTTCTTGGATAAAATTAAACCAATTACTGCTGATCTTGACAAATAATGACATATGCCCTATGAACTAGTAGCCCTTTCTGTGCTCTGAAAGCAGTCCTTCATGAAGAAAAGGTGTTTATTTGTTCTTTTAATACTTCTTTCTCCAGGAAATAGAAGACTTAACTACCATGCCTCTTTATATACCAGGAATTCCTTCTGCTGACCTTTCGGTATTACTTTATATCAGATTGTGCCCATTACTATTAGATCATGCTACCAGATATTTTTAATTTTTACAAAATTTGTAAATTAATTCCCCTAAAATTCTTCGCCAAGCAAAGATCTTGAGCACCTTCTTAACTTAAATCATATAAATGCATTATCAGGCAGGGCCCTGGGGACAGAATGGGACCTCAGCCCATGGCCTGAGATGTTGCAGTACATGAACTATTTACACACTGAGTCATAATGAATGAAATTAATTCCCTGCCTCCAGAAATGGGCCAAGTCATGTTATTTCCTTTCCATATTTTCAAACCAAAATACAACTTAATTTTTTTAAAAAAGCTGCTTTGGTCATTTCAAAGAAGTTAAGGGATAGGAAAACAAACCAAATTGGTCTTCTGTTTCTCTCCAAGTTTTTTGGGGGGTTTTCTTCAATGACAAAAATGAAAAAAATCTTATTTGGTCTATCGGCCAAGAGAAAAATCGATTAGTTACACAGGTCTGGCTATTTGTTAGGATTAGCTATCAGACAGTGCATGCTTTTTGTTAGTTATTTTTTCCCCATAGTAGGACATATCATAGACCACAATACCATTGAATTTTTGTTTACATCTTTACAGACAAAGTAGCATTTTTAGCACCATTCTTCAAGGTGCAGACAAAAAAAATGTAATAAAAGAGAAGAAGGAGAAGCAACTCCATCTATATTTAAAAAGATATGTATAGCTTTTGGGGAAAAAAAAGAAGTGATTTAAAGATAGTCCTAGAATGTTCAGCGCTCATTCTTTTTACATGAAATCTCAAAGCGAAACTCCATTTGACCCCCCCATTTAGTGAGTCTGCTTGGCCACCATCAAATTGAACTTCTCACACCTTAGTTGGACTTATTTTGTTTGTTTGTTTGTTTTTCCTTGATAAGAAGACATTTAGAGACTAAAGAATATCCTACTGTCTTCAGACTGGACTTGTACAAACATTTTGTGTGATCTTTCTCTGTCCCTCTTTTTCCGGTATCTAGAAATTCCTTCTCAAAACCTATTTTTGTCCTGGAATATTTCTGCACTGCAACCTATTAAGCATCCTAGTGTCAATATGCTCAAATAACCACTAAACACGTAGTTAGTCCCAGTTAAGTACATGAGTTTGCCAGGTGAAGAGGTAATAACATGGGGGCAAACCATCAGCTGCTGTGAAGTAGTCCTGCTCCGCTGGGTTTGGCATAGGAATTTCTGGTTATAACAGAGAAGACCTCGGTACAAAATCTTCTCATCTCGATAACAGATATCTGAGAATAAAATGCATATTTAAGAGTAGAATAAGGAAGGCAGCTTACAGGGAAAGGATCAGATGAAAAAAAAAAATAAAAAAAAAAAACTCGTCTCTGCTGCCACCTGAGCTGTTCACTATGGAAGAATAACAACTGGTGCACAGGGAAGTTGCCAAGGAATACAAGGAAGCACAACTTCTTGTGTGCTGCCTTGGACTAGTTAATATTCATCAGCAAAGGTCAAGGCCTTAAACAGAAATGTTATTTCAGGGAATTGTATGGAATAACAAGAATCAGTACAGCCCAGAAGTGCTGAACTTGGAACTCAAGGGTCGAGGTTCACAACACCTGAAATTTCACATGTGACTGGATGTTCAGATGCTGGATTGTTTTCTAATTACTATAAATCTTGTGGAGTTTTTAAGCTATGCACATAATCTGCATTTCTGAAAAACACAGTTATTAGTTACCAGAAACCCAATGTATTATTAATTTATTTAATGCTGATGGACTGAATTGTGTAATGGGTAAAGACAGTCAAGGAGCAGTGATTGGCAGGAATAAACCGGTTTCACTGAACAGGGACAGGGAGGATTTTATTCAAGGAAATGGCAGTGAAACCTATCCTAATAAATAACCAAGCTGAGTTGACTCAAGCACTTATAATGCCAATGTCTGTGATAAGCAATGGAAGCATTAATATAAAATGCTTCACCAAAAGCGAATACGGTAGAGTTCAGAATGATATATTGCAGCACAGCCATCCCTAGCATGGCATGTTTTTAAAATGATGCTTATAATCATTTTTATTTTGGTAACAATAGGGGGGAAAAAAGAACAGAACAGCAAAAATTCTTATCAGCTAAAAAGGAACTGCAATAGCAAAATTTCCTGATAAGAACCTACATAAGGACTTAGCCACAGTGAGAGTACTGTGCTCAGATACAAATGCAGTAACTAGGAACGTGGTTGTAGCTTGTTCATTTCTAATCCTAGCTGTATGTTACAGTCCGATGGTGAAAGCAGTCATTTCGTGAAATAACTGAAATTTTCAGATATTTCATGAAATGACCAGCATTATGGCTGTTCTACTACACTCTTAGACTGTTTCACTCCATCATTAAATTAAATGACTGATGTTATTGTGAAAGTCACATTGGTGTGATTTTTATCACTTATATTTAGACACCTGAACTTAGATGTACAGGTCAATTTAGGCTCTTACAGTCATTGAAGAAAAGGTGGTGTGTCCAGCTGGTAACCCAGCTGATCTAATTTAGCTACCTGGTTTTGGATTCAATAAAACATCCTTTTGCATATACTGCTCTCTTTCACTTAATTATAAAAGAAATCAATTGTGATAGGTTTGAACAAAGATGCTTACCCATTGGTTGATACTCATGACTCCTATTCACTGTGTTGCTTAATACTATAAATGCTCACAACTGCTGTGAAAAGTATTTCTGTTATTACACACTCTTAGAGACATTCACTTTTGACACCCTGTGCTCTTTGCCACAGGACATCTAATTGCACTGGATCCATTTGCTCCCTCTTTGTAGCTTACATTTCCCTTTCTCAGTGTGCCATGTGGGCTACAGGATAGAATTAGTATTATATTCAGGGGCTTTTTTTTGTTTTGTTTTGATCAGAACAAATAACATGACACATCTTTCTTTACCCAGTCTGGGACATTTATTAAACCTCTCCACAGTCACGGCTTTCCTACAGTCCCTAGACTTAAAAATTTGCCCCTGTTGTGACAGTCAAATTCTAGTGACAGATGAGCATGTTAAATGTCTTTACCGCCTTGAAGAAATTCTGTCTCATATTCCTAGTAAATGCAGCATTTGTTGGTCCTTCCCCTTGCAGGCCAGAAAAGACTAAGAGCCTGTCTTTCTAACTGCTTCCCTGGGAAGTGAAAAGTTCTATCTTCAGACAGCCGTGATGAAGTGGTACCATTCATGGGGAAGACAATATTAGTTGAAGTATGGATGTGGTGAATGTCCGTGAAGTTATATGACAGGTTCACTCTTTCCTAATGAGAATCTGAGTGGAGCCAAGGGATTCTGCACATCAGATTGGAAATGTCCAATACGGTTCTGATAGAACTGATTGGCTGGAAACGACATCTCAAAACAAGTTTCCTGGCTGTGGATGCACAGCAGGGGAGGTGAAATTCTGGGATTTTCTGGGCCCTAGAAGGAGGGCAAAGCAGGCGCCTGCAACACAAAGAAGAGCCTGACTCTCCAAGAGAATTACCAGATTCCCTGAAACTGCTAAAAAAGCAGTCCTTATCTCAGGGAAAAGGCTAATTTAAATGAATAGGGTTGAAGTTTTGCATGAGGTCAAAGACTGCCTGTCAGTTTGAGTCTTTCAGTCTAGGCTGAGAATATGGTAGGGTAAATATTAGTTCCTACTTCATCTGCATTTAAAACCCAGAGCACGTCACAAGGCACTGACCTTCACATCTGTTCACACAACTGGGTGCCCTGAATTCCTTAGAAGGAGGCTTTTTTTAGTGTGTACGCCTGTATGTTCTTTCAGCTGTGGGATATTACACAGAAGAATAGTTGAGAAGATAAACAGGACTCTGTTGTTGAGTTCTACAGCACTTCCTGCATAAAACTCCACCACAAATTCATACTCCAGAAGAGAGCAGGGAAGAGTTATAATGGGATAACGACAGGCAAAATGAGACATGCCACAAGTCTTAAATGGAAACTGGACAGTGAGATCCAGGAAATACTGGTCACAGAGGGGTAATGTTTCGTACTTACCATACATCATGCTGTTTTATCAGATACAGTTTGTTATCATGAATATGTGCAGCTACCTCAGAACATTTCTGAACTGCTGAAATGTGTATTCATGTCAGCAAATGTTATACAAGCAGTAGAGCTTGATAGTTGTGTATCCCACTGAACCCACTGCCCACTAGAAGGTACAAAACCAGCTCAAAGTCATCTGTCAGAAGTCAAGTATTTCTGAGACAAAATAACTTTATGCTCTTTCCTGGTCATGGGCCCATAAATCCTAGAGGTTCCCTCTTTCCACATCAAAAATTTAAAAAGAAATTGCCTTCTGATTTGTGTCCTTTTTTTACTTATGCAGTCTGCCTTGAGAGATAAATGATCAGTTGAAACATCCTTTACAGACTTCATGGCTGTACCAAGGAGTAGAGAGACTTGTCCCGAACTTTTGTAAGGCTAGACATTTCAGAAAAGCTGAAATGTTGGACAAGAAATGGGAATGTAATCAGATAAGAAACAAAAATTCTTTTCCTAGGGTTGCTGCTAAGGAAGTGAGAAACATTAGTGATTTGGGCTTGCTTTTGCTCTTTTCGTATGTCACCTAGGTATTTCAAAAAAATATTTGGCTTCCAAGTCTGTTTTTTACATTTAAGTTTTCTAGTTTTGTTTTGTTTTGTTTTTAAAGGTTCAACTAGGTTATTTACAAATTAGCTCATTTAAGGATAAAACTGTAATTCATAGCATTTGTTTTTTATTTATTTAATATAATATTTTTAAGCTTCTTGAGACGCAGATTTGTTGCATTTATTTTGCAGTTTTTTAGATGAAAAGTTTGGGGTTTTTTCATCTTATTTATTTGACTAGGACTTTAATTTTATTTTGATATGGACAGATTTCAAAAATATGAGTTTATGTTTAGTTCTACAGTTATTATGGTTTTCAGTAAACATATACAGGTTAGACCTTTGAGTCAGTACCCATAAGGTCAGATAACCTGATTTCTGAGCTCCAGCTTCACGTATTTAAGATCAGAGAAGAATAGAGTAATTTCAGTTGTAAGGAGCACCTGAAGGGTCAGGATGGCTCAAAGCTGGGCCAATTTAAAAGTTATACCATTTGACATAGGCCCTTGTTCAGCCAAGTTTTGAGTGTCTCCAGGAATGGGTATTTCACCTCTTGTCTGGGCCTCTGCTTTGATGTTTGACCACCCTGACTGTATGATTTTTTTTTCCTAATTTCTAATCAGAATTCCACTCTCTGTAACCTGTGTCCGTTGCCTCTTGTCCTTTATGTGTCTACCTCCCAAAAGAGCCTGGCTCACTACCTCTTTAACAGCCCAACTCATATTTAATGACATTTACTTATCCTGCTTTTCTGAAGACTGAATATGCCCAGCTCCCTCAATTTGTTTTTGTATCCCTTGGGGTCTGGACATCCACACATCTTGCACCATGCAGCTGCCTGTCCGACAAGCTTGAGTATCTTGCAGATGCAGGGGAGGTGTAGTACTCTAGATTTGGTTTCACTAGTGCTGAATGGAACATAATAATCACTTCCTTCAGCCTTCCGTCGACGGCCTTGCTAATGTGTCCCAGTCTTTGGTTAGCCATCACCTCTGCAAGGATGCATTGTGGCTCACATTCAACTCAGTGTCCACCAGGGCCCCCCAAGTTCTTTTCTGCACAGCTGGTTCCAAGGCCAGCTGGTGTGACAGGGCAGACGCTCTTGACTGGCACAAAACCACTCCAGTCTTGACCACATTCAGTGGCCCCACACAGCACAGCCCAGAAACACCCTGCAAAGGAAATGGCATCTCTTTCAGCCTGATGAGCAATACACATGCCAAGACAAAGCAGTGGACAGTGTATTCCTTCAAGGTACAGCTGCTTTAGGGTGAAATGAACTGAGGTTGACAATTTTCTTCATAAGAATTCAAAGCTTTAGTACCAAGCTTCACTCACAGTGGTAGAGACAGAGATTCATTGAACTGACATTGTGAGAATGAATTGTCTCAAAATAAACTGAAAATGTGGCAAAACAGTTGTGCATTTCCAGATGGTAATGAGATGCAAATATATATTTGAACTAAACAGATGTATCATATAGTAATTGTTTTGAAACTATTAGAAATTGCTCAAGACAGTAAGTGTGTCTACTTGTTTGTCCCAAGCTCACAAAAACCTCAGATCTCCTCAACTGGTAGAAGAATAAAGCTTTACTAGCGGGCAGTTAAATATTGTTGACTAATAATTCCAAAGTCAGGTTATAGCTATGTAATGATTAGTGAATGTGGGTATAGTCTTGCTAATTTTCAAGTAACCCAGAAGTTACATGATAACACTTCCTGCAACCAAACAGGTGACCTCCAGTACTGATACAAAACCAAAATGAATCACTGGAAATCTTTAAAACATGAGATAAGGATCTTATATGCTTCTTGCCAAAGCTTATAGTCTAAATAAGATTTTAAACTAAGAGACAAGATCGTCTAATCTCCACCTAGAGTCGACACAGAGGGATGTGACCCTCTCTAGAGGGGTATCATGTGAATTGCTGAATGATGGTCACAGTATGTCCAGTGGGATGGCAAGAGTGGATGACAGAGCCTGTAATTTAGGCATGTCATTCACATGCAGTAATATCAGATGAAGAAAAATCTTACCTCCTGTAGCTGGCAGAAACAGGACATATTTAGGACATATTTAGTATGTGTTATGACTGCATCTGGTCATAAATAAAGAATCATAGAATGGTTTGGGTTGGGAGGGACCTATAAAGGTCATCTTATCCAAAACCCTGCAGTGAGCAGGGACATCTTCATCTGGATCAGCTGGCTCCGAGCCATCTCCAGCTTGACCTTGAATGTTTCCAGGGATGAGGCATCCACCATGTCTTTGGGGAACTTGTGGCAGTGTTTTACCACTCATGGTAAAAATCTTCTTTCTTGTATCTAAACTAAATCTGCCCTCTTAGTTTAAAACCATGACCCTTTTGCCCTTTTGCTATAGGTCCTGCTGATAGGTCTGCCCCCATCTTTCTTATAAGCTTCTTTTGAGTATTGTAAGGCTGCTCAACCCAGAGCCTTCTCTTTTCCAGGCTGACCAATCCCAATTCAATCAGTCCTTACTCTTAGGAGAGGTGCTCCCACTCTCCAATCATGTGTGTGGTCTCCTCTGAACCCACTCCAATATATCATGTCCTTCCTGTGCTGGGGTTATAAATTGACAAATTGCATAAAATTAAGCTTTAGAGAAAAAGATTTATTTAATTTACAGTTTAATTTAAAGTAACATAGGAAGAATTCTTATGGCATTGTAACATCCCTTTTCAGTATTGGTAGAACAAAACCTTGGTATTTGTGTTACAATATGATTTTTATATTATGATAACGTTTTGGCTTAGATGCTATCTAACAGGATTTTAATGACTTAATTAGAGGTAGAACTTCATTATTTTGTTAAAGGAAAATCTTTGAGATATTATTTTTTCCTAATGCACGTTTTTGGTGTATGTTATACAGTTCAGAAAAAAATAACTTCATCAACTCAGAAATTGTTGATGAAATGAAATTTGCTTCTTTTTCACACCTCTGGGTTATTTATTACACTATTCTTCATTCAACATCTGGTACTTATTTTCAGTTGAAACTTTCATTGTTGCGATGGTTGATTACTCATACCAATTATTGCTATTCTTCTGGTTGTACTCTATTTGAAAGAATAGGCACAGCAAGCAAATGCATTATTACCTATTATGACATTTATTATCATTATTAATATGTGTAGGGAATATATGCCGAGTATTATTCATATGGTAGTTAGACAGTTCCACACTCTTGATATTTGCTATCTTTGATATCAGGCTATAACAGTTTCCCCATTTCATATATTAGAGATGGAAGGAAGTAATTTAAAATCTTGCCCAAGGTTAAGGAGAGAAAATGAGTTGGAGCAGGAACTCACAGTCTTCTGGCTTTAATTGCTTCTGGAACAATATGTTTCATTGTATTATTGAGACCAAACAGAACTAAGAGTGATAGATGAAAAAAGTCCCAGTGGTAGATATCTGGCTTACTTCTGCAGCCGTATCACCAAAATGGATTGATTTTCACATCAACAGAGTCAGTTTAGGAAACATTTGTCTGAAATCCAGGAAGGCTGAATGCATGCATAAAAGCAGAATATCCAGTTCTCAGAGAAGTCAACAGGAGCTTTCCAAAAAATTGTTTTGGGTTGGAGGTTTGGTGGGTTTGCTTTCTCTTCAACTAAATTGAAGTTGTTGACTCTGCGAGTAATGAAAGAGACTTGCCAGTATTGAAGATGAGGGAAAGACTATATAACCTGCAATGGTTTTCAGAAAATCTTCTCATATTTTCATAATAATCTGGGATCCACATTACCACAATGAAAGCACGGTGGATTGATGGACTAATCTTGCCATTTTATGTTAGATATTGCGCTGAAGTAAGGAGTACATGTAACTGGTGCCAAAAGAAGGGCATATAACTCTCAGAGTGTAAGAAAGACAAGTGTCTCCAGTATGTAATTAATTCTACACATTTTAGGCTCCTTTTTGGTCATTTGAAAGTGCTCTATCATTCTCCTTATAATAGGTTAAGTTAGGAGAAAAGAATCCTGCTGTACAAGTTCGTTCTGGTCAGGTCACCAGTGGTAAGAGAAATGAACTCTTGGAGCTGGGTGAAATTATGTTTAAGGGCAACAAAGACATCGAAGACCAGATATCTAACATATATAGAACACACTAGGTGTAGTAAATTGGGATGTTATATGGGGGTGCAAACAAGGAAGAAAGAGCAAGGTATATAAGGATGTTAGAAAATATAAAAATAGCCCATGCCAATTTCCCCAAAAAGGAAGAATAATGAAGAAAACCAATTAACATCTCATTTTTCCCATTTGTGAACTTGGAACACTGATGGCCTGATCCAAATGTTCCCTTGCTTGAGCAAGATGTGTGGTATAGGATCCAGAGGAACAGTGGAAGGGTGGTCATATTGTTAATGAAAGGGATAGGTACTACTGTGTGTGTAACAATGATAACTGCTTTGTTATAGTGCTGAGACCTTTTTCTTGGTACAGATATTCTTTATTTTCTTTTCCTGTAATAAATAAATCTGAACTCATAACAGTTGTCTAGCTTTGCCATTAAGATTTCATTTTTATTAATAATAAATTCTTGACTTCATGTAGTCACTGCATTTCCCTTCAGCACATAACAAGATTTTAAGCATAATAAAAAGCTTAAAGTTTTAACAGACAAACAAGTTCCCATTTGACTAGCTTTCATAAAGCGGCTTCAAGAAGCAGCTAGGACAAACAGTAATGTTTGTTTTTGTCTCATCTCATTTTTATTTCTTAGTGGAATTTGCTGCTAGCGAGCAAAAAGAGTTTCTGATCATAGTCAGTTACTCTGAAAAATATATTTTATTACTTTCAAAAAACCCCACTTAAATGAAGGGAATTATAAAATCATTTTTACAGGAGTCTTTGGATAATAAATTGTCAAGTCTTAAATATCATCAGATTCTTTTATCTGAGTTTATCTTGTCGAGATGGATCAGAATGCTGTAATCAATCACTCAGCTTAGCCATAAAATGGCTTCATCATACATGTGTATTCTCTTCAAAATCAAGTTGTAACATTTGCACATAATAACTTATTGGGTTGCAAGGTTAGTCCGAGCCTGTGTTCAATATTATCTGACATTTTATTGGCTACTACACAAACTTTTGCCTAATACAGTCATTTTACTTAGAAATTTAATTGAAAGGTTGCCTGTAACAAAGCACTTTTTTAATGTAGGAAGAGTAATGTAAAACTACTTGATGCATGGGAGGAAGAGGGGAGACAGTAAAATGTGGGAGAAAATGAAGAAGAAAAAGAAAACACTCATTCTAATGAGAAATGGAGTTTGAAGAGGAAGTTTCATAAGGATGAATTCATTCCCTAAGGGAGCTTAGTCTGCATTTGGTGCCTGGATCAGCACACCTTCCTAGATGAAAAGTATAAATCACACGGTTATGTGATGGATGATGTTTATTTAGAACAAGGCTTGTTAAAGAGGTGCTTAGCAGGGAATGGGCGTCTTCTTTCAAGGAATGAGGTCTTGATGCAGACGTTCAGAGAGCAGAGAAAGGAAGGAATGGGCTTGTAGGAGAAAACCCCAGCAGAGGATAAAAAAAGGCCATCCTCAGTTTGTGATGGTCTGGACTTTGTCAGAGGAGTATGACAGATGCAAAAAGGCCTCTACTGGAGGTTTCAGGCAGGCGATGGATGTTTACATGTGAAATTTATATTGACCTATTTCATTTCAGAGGAATAAGGCTTTACAAAAGGTGAAATAAAAGTCTGCTTAAAAAACTAATTGATGTATGGGATGATGAATGTGCAAGAGGCAACAATCAAAACAGAAACATGATATTAACCAAACCTTATGTTTTCTCATGTAGGTGCTATTTTTTTTTTCTTTCCTCCCATATCTTCGAGGTCTGTAACTCTGTTGAAGAAAACTTTACGAAGTCTTACTTTTAGAAAGCTTTTTCTATCTATTCCCAGCTGTACCTCTAATACAGAAGGGAGTCACACTCACTTCCGTGTTCTGAAAAATGAAAAAACCCAAAATAACCCAACAAAAAACATATTTTGAATTTACCTTATATTTGACATTGAATGAATATGTTAATACAAGTACATGATAGCAAAGTGTGTTGGAAAACAAACTAAAGAATGAATAAGTGTGGAAAATATTATTAAAGCTGAGTCTGTGGCCCCTAAATTTATGTATAAGCAGTTAACATAGAATAACAGTAAAATTTAAAAACAAACAAGCAAACAACAACAAAACTTCTAGAAGTGCTTTATCCTCATTACTGTTTAGTAGAAAGTTCCTGAATAATAATATTCCCTCAGGAGGTAATAATTTATAAAATAAAAATTCATAAAATATTAATGTTTTAGGACAGCTGCTGAATGTTGATAGAGCTGTGTTGGAATCTATGACTGGGTTCCATTAGAAAAAGTTATTTTCTCTTTGGTCATTGTTTCTCTCCATTTTTCCCATTCGTTGGTTATGGGGATTGCCAGGATCCCACTGTGCCTCTTCACATGGAAGGGAAGATGAAAACTTGGGAGCTATTGGATCTTCAGTTCCTGAGTACCTTGGCCCCCTCCTCATCTTGCTACTTCTCGAAGTGGCTTCCCATTTTAAATGTGTAGGATAAGAGAAACAGAAAACTTGTGGAGCCTCTGTACAGCCACCCTCCTAGGAGCTTCCAGTGTTCATACCTTCAGGATGGCTCTTCTGGTGGGTTTCCTGAAGACCATGACATTTTTTATTTTACACAAAGAATTTGAAATGTGAGGTTCTCCTTCAGTTCATAACAAAGTCAGCTATTCTGAAATATCAAAGCCCTTTGTGAATTGGAATGACCTTTCCCTGGTTAGCTCCTGCCCTTTAGCAATGGGTGTTGCTGGTTGCTCGAAATTCACATACATGGCCACTTTTTGCAAAAAAAGGCTGTGAGAGGGCAAACTTTCTCCAAAAGGTCTTTAACTTAAAAAAGTCAACCCAAGGCATGAAAAAAAGAGAACCAGTTCTGCAGGCTATTCACCTCTTGGCCTCTTTACTGAAATTGCCAACAAGGAGAGGAGCTGTGATGAAGACTATTCATTTATCTCTGAAAATAATGTTGAATATCTGTCACTGCTTTGGGAAATGATTGACCTGATAATGATAGGTTTTATATCAGCAGGTCCTCGAGTGCCATTCTCAAAGTCACTATATGGGGTTTGAAAATTGACTTCTTAATGGTGACAGTCCTGTGAAACAGAAAGGAATTGCATTGCAGATGAATTTTCTGATGCAAGTGCATTGTCTTTTCTCTACCCAGATTGATGCCCATGCACAAAGTATGTTGCCCAGAGCAAAACTTAAGGGAATTACAGCGCAATGGCATTACACTGAGCCATATACCTTTAATGTCGTGCAATAATTTACTCTTAAACTTTTTCTTATGATCGTGAAATGGTTCTCACTTAAAAAAAAAAAAAACCAAACATACTTACAGGTGAGTTATATTTAAATTTATGAGCATATAGTTTAGCCTTAAGAAAAAAAATCTTAATTTGCCTCTTGTTTTTAAGGTTCATTACAGTTAAAGTTTCCTTCCAGAGAAGCATCTCACAAAGGTCAATAGAAACTATTGGGGATTAAGGATAGAATTTTCAAAAGTGATTACTGCTGGCCTAAGTCTGATCTCACTGGTTTCAATGAACTACCATTAACTTTATTGTAAATAGAGGTAGTCAAATGTCAGGAGCTTTTTGGAAATCCAGTATGACTGATATGTCATTCACTTGACAGTGAGACAAGAGTACAGGACCCTCAAAGTGGATTATCTCTTTCTTTTCTTTGAAGTGGATATTAATTTCTTGGAAACATAGAAATGCTTTCATACGAAACAAATATGCAAATATAGAAAGAGCTAAAAACCATAGTGAATGAAACTGAATGGCTGGGAAAAAAGGGGTTAACAAGGACAAATATAGATAAAAGTAAACAAATACAAATCCAATGAGATATTGCCTTGGAAAATTGCTACCTAATTTATTTCCTCATTAGCATTTTTGAAACTTAACTAGGCCCAATTTCCCAGTAAACAAGAAAAATGAATTGCAGATCCCAACTCTGTTTATGTTCAATTTCTATGCTGTGTTTTGTTCCCCCTGAATTAAAGAAAAAAATCTGTCTTGTTTGCTCTTGAATTAATATTATAATCAATGCAACTTTCCATGGTGTTTGCAGTTTGTCACTACTGTTTATTAGATACAGTATGTTAACACCCAGAGAATAACCAACAGAGGTATTCCGTTGTGATAGGCAAGACTGAGACACTACCTATTCCCAGCTTTGCCGATTTAAATGATTCATTTTTAATGAGTAAAGCAGGGAACATTTTAAGGGGCAGGAGAGAAGAATACACGTAACACGCAAGTTAAGAAAATAATATTTTGATTTGTAGACTTCAGATTATTCTTACAATTTCAGGCAACTTTGAGGAATAGCTGCTTTTCATCAATTTTCTAAGGAAATTGAGTACTTATGGAAGGAAAAATTAGCAAATGGTGAAAGTTAGATTTTCAATCCATGCACTAGGTTGGCAGTTGTGCAGTTGCCTTTGCACAGTGAGCCAGGACAAGGAATGGCTGCATCTTTATGCAACAGGAAGAAAGAATCCACTCGGAAATCCTAACTGGAAAAATAAAGCTGTTCTCTCTACACAGAATCTCAAAATCATAGAATAGCCAGGATTAGAATGGACCTTAAAGATCATCTTGTTCCAACCTTACCAGCATTCATTCCGATCAGGTTGCTCAGAGCCCCGTCCAGCCTGGCCTTGAACACTTCCAGGGATGGGACATCCACAACTTCTCTGGGCAACCTGTCCCAGTGCTTCCTCATCCTCACAGGGAAGAATTTCTTCCTAACATGTAAACAAAACCTCCTCTCTTTCAGTCTGAAGCCATTCCCCCTCAGCCTATCAGTAAAAATTCCTTGTAAAAAATTCCTCTCCATCTTTCTTGTAGACTCTCTTGGAAGATGGAAGGCTGCAGTTAGGTCACTCTGAAGCCTTTTCTATTCCAGGCTGAACAACCCCAATTCTCTCAGCCTTTCCTCATAACATATCCTGGGTTTTTTTCATACCAGTCATATATATTTTTTCATTTATCCGGATACTTCACTTACGGACTACCAGATACAAACTGAAGTTTGTACAGTGAAGATGACCCTTCAACAGTTAGGACAGTATGTGAGTAGGAATCTATCATGCTTAAACAGGTGCTGGAATCTATCATGCTTGCTTATATTGTAGCTTTAGGTCACAGTCCGTCATAGGTAGGTGCATATGTGTGCATCCAAATTAGCAAATTACAGCATATTGTCCAATTAAGTAAGCTACATCAGCTTCTGATGCAGAGAACCTGGTCTTTTTAGCCTCAAATCTTAGGGCTGAGATTCAGCTATGCTGCAAAAAATTCTCAATATGTGTTCTCTGATAGCTGTGGATGTTGCCTAGGATAACTGTACATGGGTGCCTTAGCACCTAGTGCATGACAGCATGGCACTGTTCTAGAGAGCAGGCTGTGGGTTAAATTGGTCTGGACTTCTGTGTGTGTTTGGCTTGTTTGCTTTAGTCCAACATACATTCCCTCTCCTGTCATGGTATATTTTTTCTCTAATCAAATCCAGTAGACTACACTTACTATAGGCACTGCAAAAATATGTTTCTTGTAGGAAAAAAAAATCAAAATAGTTTCATAATCTTTTGCTGAACTGTTGCACATTAAATGTAAAGCAATTCATTTCCATAACAATGAATTTTACTAAATGTAAATGGAATTCTATTCCAAATATTTCAAACTAAATATGTTTTATTTTGTTTTGAGTTGTTTTTTGGCCTTTTTTTTCTGTTTTTTTTGGCATAACGCAAACAGTTATTCTCCCAAATATAGCAAGTCTGCTTAGAAGCTCTCATCCCCTATATGATTCACTTACACTGGCATTAGCCTGTGTAAGAGACTTTCATCCAAACATGTAAAAGCACTGAAAAATATCAGGTAATGACTTATAATTGCTACTTCTGATGGACTATGGATTTTGTGTGACTAATTTTGTTCCTTCTTACCAACCTCACATCTTTATTAGGACACTTTTGTTGCATTTTTTTTTCAAGCTGCAAATTCTGTGGAATAGAAATTGTATCCTTTGATTTATTTTTACATCATCTAACATAATGTGATACTAAATATGTCTGTATATAATCAGTGCTATATCAGTGTTAATAATAAATAATAAAATCCCTCTAAGGCTGTTATTCATTGCTCAGGTAAAGAAACATTAATAAGTAAGTAGGAAACTGCCCTAGGCTCCTATACAAATCAAGGGCAGAAAAAACCTTCCAAACCAAAGTAGATTAAGATTCACTTTCAAGGCATGACAAAATGACATGTTTCTCTAAAGCACTATTAAAGGATTGACATCATCTGCCATGAGTATCCGAGGGTGAGCTTCACTGTGGACCACCTCAGCTGGCTTAAAATTTAGGTACAAAATTTTCCTGTACAGAAAAGGGTGAGGAATACCCACCTCCCAAAACAAATTCATCTCAGCTCTCTCTCCTCGCTGACTCCAGAGGGAACCAAGACAGCTCAGAAATTCCCAGACATTCATGAGCTCACTTGCAGGCCCTGACATCTGATGGTCCAAGGCATCCAGGCTGGGCTGGTGGACAGCACACAGAACCTTCCAGGTGCCTCCTGTCCTGCAATATGAACCTCATGCTTAGGATCCTTTTCCAGGGAGAGCCAATGTATTCTGGTGAATAATCAAGCTCTGCCTGAAGTAGGCACAGCATTTAATCAGAGGAATCCCTCTGAGGAGTCACACAATTTTAGCAACTGGAGCTTAGAAAACCAGCTCTTATGTAGACACTTACCCTGCAGTTAACTAAAATTAGGTGAAATGAATCCCAAATTCATAATTTTTAAATAGCTATAGTTATATTAAATGCAAATGAGCCACTGAGCAGAGATCTGCAGTAATTTCTGATCAAAGATTCCAGAGTTGGGCTGAAGGATGATGGCTGCTAAAGTTCAGCAACAAGCTATAAGAGGAAACTGGGGACCTCACACAGGACTTAAAATGGTGCTAGACAGACACTTCCAATAGACTTGCCTCAAATATATCTGAAGGAAGGTATTTGGGGAGTATAAAACCTTAATGCTAGCACCAGGATTATGCGAAGAGGACTGGTTGATATTTTGCATATTTCTGTCTTTTTTGAGAACTGTGTATCAGATTTCCACCCTTGAAAATGGTTTACTAATTGTAGAAGGAACTCTTTGTACTTAAAAATCAGATATGTTCCCTGCACCAAAGAGCATAAGGCAGAGATCTAGATCAAGAAATACTTAAAGAGATTATTTTTAAAGAAGACTGAGAAAGACTGTCAGGCTGACAGGCCCTTGAATGTGTTCCATCCGTATGGAATAGAGTATTGAGCAGCAAAAAATATAATATGCATGCACAAGAAAAAAAAACATACATAACTAAATGACATAATGAGGAGCATTAAGAAGAGCCATGGTGCCATTCTGAATGCTAGACTGATGCAGTCAAATGAAGTGGAGAGGAAGACAGCATTTGTATGTGCGTCAAGGAAGAAAGATTCTGCTTTAGGCCAGTTGCCTGTCAGCAAAAATATATTTTCAGTTAATACTGGCTGAAAAAAATAAGTAAACACTGTTCACAATCAATTTAAAAAGTTGGGAGTAGGTTTATTTTCTATATTTTGCCTGTAAGCCTAATTAAGATTAAAAAGTTTAGTGTACACTTGCAGGTATGAGTTTCAGCAAATTGAAAATGAAAAAAAAAAAACAAAAGAAGAAGCCCAATTAAAAAAAAAAAAACAAATACACCCCCCCCCCAAAAAAAACCAATCAAACAAAAAAAAAACCAAAAAACCCACAAAACAATAAAATCATGAGCATTTCTGGTAAACCAAAAATAAAAAATGGGTCATTTTCATTCCAAAATATTTGTGGGGTTTTGTTCATGTTTTCGAATAAAACTTTCCTGGAATTCCTAAGCACAAGAAATGGTGGCTACCTGTAAATGACCCAGATTTGCGATTTCAACAGAAGCAAAGAGTACTCCTGACTTCCTCCTGTATTACTGACTCTGACTGTGAACACCTTGAAAAGGAGCTATCTCTTTCAAGAAAGCCATAAAAACTGCAGGTGTAGTTGTCTGTCTCATGTAAAGCACTGTGGCACTTTCTGACTTTAGTGTAATTATGACAATCAACATCAGTGGAAGATTTGGCTAAACTCGATCTGAAGTATTTCTGTCTGGTAATCCAAGGTTGTGACTGTCTTTCTGTGCATGTAAGGTTAAACAGCTTTGTGCTTAAAAGGATCACCAGAGGCTCTGACACCTAGTCCAAACCTGGAGAACTAAATATTTGAATGCCTGGTCAGCTGGAGACGTCTCTTGCTGCTGTTCAACATCAGTAAAGTAGTTGTCTGTAACTGCAAAACCAAGTAAAGGCTCACCTTTGGGTTACAGAGGAAATACACATCTACAGATGAACTTCTACAAATATTCCCAAGATGCAGAGAGCAGGAAAAATGCAATAACTACTACACTTGGCCCCATGTACTGCTGTGACTGCTGCTACAACAAATTTTAAAAAGGCGAATGAGAAATGAAGTCATAAGAACAGATGTAGCAAAAAAAAAAGACATTTCACAAGCCTTAATTGCAGTTAAAAATATTCTATCATTCCTGAGTGAAGAATTTCTGCATCACTAAGATATAATTTTAGTCATCTTATACCTACACTAACAGAACAGCAGTTCCTGGCTATCTAAAGGTAGCAGAAGCCATGTTTTCCTAATCCTGGGGTTGTTTTTTCCCCCAACAAATGCATTTGAAATAATAACAAAGCAGCCTCATTCCACCTCTACAGCCCAGCAGCAAATATAAATCCATCAGGGTGACAATAGGATTAAACTGTGGGCACTGCTTGCTTGTTAGTCTTCTCCCTTAAATAACTTCCATGTGAGATGGGAAATTAATGTTGCAATAAGTTGGTTCCTGTTGTGGGCCCAACAATAGAGCCAGCAATCCTCTTACCGTGGAGCATTACTTTTGCCTGTATGTCAGCTGGCTAAACTGTTCAGTCACCTTTTGTCTCCATAGGAGTACAATGTGCTTGTTGATTTGCCAAGTCCCAAATCCTATATTTAATACAATGCCTTGGTGTAATTTGAAAAATAAAAGTATGACTCTCCCTGAATACCATTAAGAAAATTGAAAGAGAGAGGAGAGAAACGGGCACAAGCTCACATATAGATATTTTCACATTCACACCCCAGACAAAGACTCAAGCTGTGTCTTCAGGTGGAAAGAGGAATGGAAAAAGAAAATGTATTAATTGGCCCACCCCATGTCTTAAGTTATCATGGCTCATCTTCTTCCACTGCTTTTTCCTTGCTTTAATGCAAGGCCATTTATTTGCTCCAGAGCTACATCAGCCTCTGAAGGCCACTGGAGAAAGAGGACAGAGCCAAGCCTGTTCCTTTTCCTAACTAAACAGGTATTCCTACACCTAAACCCAGCTGTATTGGGTTTTATTCATTCCTTGCTGTTGAATCCAAGCCTGGGTACATCCAACATATTTAAGTCTATGACTAAGGACGATCTAGCCTAAGTCTTCATGAGGAAAAGGGCCACACTGACTGAGTAGTCTGGAGTCTCTCTCTGCACTTCTACCTTAGATGCTTTAAGCTGGGCAGAGCATTTCAGAGCCAGAGTCACTGCCATTTAAAGCTGTTCAAAACAATGTTGTCAGAATGCTTGCCTGGTGAGGAAAATTATATTTTTCAAAATGTCTAAAAAAGTATTGTTTTCAAGAAAATTTCATGTGAGGAGGAAAGCAAATGGAACACAGTGATGGTGACAAACTGTACTGTGGCAAAAGCTTCCACATGGATATTTCTTTTCAAATTTCAAAATAGCTTCGAAAAAAATCATTGATATAGTGCATTAAAAAAATCATGTAGTTTTACTGTGAATTAAATGCTCTGAATTTAGTACAGCAAGATATTTGGACTGACCTTCACCTACCGTACTTTTTTCCCTCCAGGGAATTTTATTTTGAAGCAAGGTGTTTATATGTTCGTTGTCAAGAAGTTTTCTGTATTTTATGAATGAACAAATAAAAATCATGAGGTTAGATTTTTCCATCATGCAGGGAAATCTCTGTGTCCTCTCTCCCCAGGTCTACCACCATCTCACCACTTTTCAGTAGAAAAATAATCTGTGCCCTCAGTTTGCCTCCCATGCGGCAAAAGTAATGCTCAGAACTGTCCCAGCACACAAAAAGGAGGAGGGAGGGCATTTTCAGCTGTAAAACTGTGGGCTTAATTTGTGTTCCAATACACTCCTTGAAAACCCAGTGCCCAGAACTGGGCATGCTGTTGCTCACACAGGTGACAAAAATTCTCCTGAATTTATGGTCAGGATGCAGAAAGAGACAGATGAGAAAAGAGCAGGGCAGGTGGGCAAGGCAGGAGCAAGGGTACGAGAGAAAAGAGTCACACTTCAGCTGGAAAATGGTGAGCTTTTTATTTCTGAGTGCATGACCAGTAGAGTTATACATCCTACCTAATCATCTGAGGCCATCCCTTCAAGTTAGACCTCATGGGACAGGAGGGAATCTTGGGCTGTCTCTGCCCCATGCTAGAGGTAAGTAGATGAGTACCACAATAAATTTACTTTGATGAGAGAAACAGATGCATGCAATTTATTATACTGAGGGGTGAGAAATGCAAGCAGCCCTGCCGTGGTTTAAACACAATTCAGCCCCGCGCAGCCACTCATTCACTACCTGACCGTGGTGGGATGGGGAGAGAATCAGAAGTGAAAGAGCACATGGGTTTTTCATGAAGACAGGTTTTAACAGGTGAAGGAAATCCATGCTCACAAGCAAAGCTAAACAAGGAATGCTTCCAGCACTTCCCACCAGCAGGCAGGTGCTGAACAATCCCCAGGAAAACAGGAGATCCATCACACAAAATGGTGACTTGGGAGGACAAATGCTATCACTCCAAACTCCCCACACACACTTCCTTCTTCTCTCAGTTTTTTATGCTGAGAATGATGCCTACAATAATATCCTTGTGATCATCTAGGGTCAGCTCTCTTGCCTCTGTCCCCTCCCTATTCCCTGTGCACCTGCTCACTGCTGAGATGAGGTGAGAAGAAGAAAAGTGCTTGATTCTGTGCAAGCCCTGCTCAGCAATAATGACAGGATCTCTGAATTATCAACACTGTTTCAGCAAAAATCCAAAACACAGCCCCATGGTAGATCCTGTGAAGGAAATTAACTCTACCCCAGACAAAACCAGCACATGCATGAATTTCCACCCAAAGCACAGAAGACAATTCCCAGTGAGAATAAACAGAGGGTCTCTGGAGCAGAGGTGCATTCTCAAAGTGACTTTATAAAAGCTTTCTCCTCGCTCCAGTCTTCTCCCCCACTCAGCAGCCTCCTTGAGATCTCATGTATCATTGTTTTGTGCACACCGCTTTTCCATGAGATGAGTTTAATAGCATTATAAAAGTCACATTGTGCACAAATTGGGAACTTCAGTGCCTCAGTAACTGCTCTGATGCATACACACTTGCAAAGTTTTCAAAGCAGAAATGTTGAAGGCACTTCAAGGCACAAAAACATCCTTGGGTAAATTACTTCCTATTAGTATGTCACATATATCTTATATATGACTGTGGTTTCATGAAGTGACAGCCGCACTTGACAATAAAACTTTGCACTCTTTTTTATTTATATTTTTCCTGATTTTTTTTATTTCTTCCAAGTATATAATGTCTGATGCTAAACCACTTATCTTCCTGCTACCAGTGAGACCAGCACTGCCTACTTTGCTTACCAATAAGCTAGAGCACTTCCACCCCACACCTCTGCCTGAAATATCAAGCAATTCTAATCACTGCTGGTTAAGTCAGACAAGAGAAGGAAGCATGGATAGTTTTAAAAGGTGGGTAGGTTGTAAGCCCTGTGACCCATTTAACATTAAAGGGTAAAAACATGAAAGAAAAGCAGAGTATCTTAAAAAGAGATATTTCCTTGTCTAGATAGATTCCACCTTAGATCACAGAATATCACCCTTTTTCAATATCTTGAAGGTATATAACAAGAACAAAAAGTACCAAGCCTTCCCTCTCACCTATAAAAAAGGAAAAAAGAGACATAGCTTCTACCCATATGAATCCCCCAAACTGTCTGCAACCCTCCCTCTTTCCAGATAGTGATTCCAGAGTGAGTAATTTGGTTCTCAATTTTTTAATGAAGAATCTGATCTCCTTTTTTTTTGTTGTGTTTTATGCTTCCACATAATGGGACACTGAAATTGAAAAATCAGTTTAAGTTCAGGTTTACAATCTATTTCGCTTCCTCATTTCCAATTACAATTTTGGAATATTTTGTTGTTTGCATTTAAGGCATCATATGGAGATATTTAACACTTCATATCTAGTAGGTTAAATGACAGCTTTAATGGACTGTTAGGAAAGTTTAGAAATACATAAAAACTAGGAAAAAATAACTCCATTTTTTTCTACTTTTCTGCCCCATACACCATTTATGCATCACTTTGAAACAGAGAAATGACATCTCCTTTACAAGTTCTGATCATTTTGATAGCCCATGTTTAATTTCCTCTAGAGTGTATTTCTGAAATGTTATGGCTGAGGGAAAGATGGAGTAGATGTAGCTAAATTACAGAAAATAGAAGTGTATCAAAACTACATATTAATCCTCAACTAAATTTACAGTGTCCATTTAACTGAGCTATGAACTCTGTGTTTACGACTATGGAAAACATTTCCTAAATAGTTCCCTTTCCATTTAAATTCCTAAATGTGTCCCATCTGGCCAGAGGAAAGTAGGGGAGGGGAAGATCAGTAATTAATAAGTTATTTGAAAATTTAGTTGAAAAATTTTACCTTTCAGACCTTCCAAAAAAACAATCAAATTTGAATCTAGAATTGAACTTTATGATTATGTTCACTTGCAAATGTACTTTTTCTGTAAAATCATGCAATTTAGTCCACATTAAAAAACTTACACTAATTCATATTAATCCTAAAAAAAAATAAAAACCAAACAAAAAGCAGTCACAATATCAATACCATCACAAAGGGTAACTGCAGGGAGATTTATTTTAGACACACATTCTCCATGTTTATGCTGGCTGAAAAATATATTGTTTATATAATGACGTTTTTAATATTTTAAAATATGAAAAAAATTAAAGATCATTACTAGTCCTTCAAATAAAGAATTCAATTTAGAATTAATGAGTTATGATGTTTTTAACTATTAGTTTATTTTATTTTTAGGTTTTTTTCTTTTTTTAATTTTAGGAAGCAGACAGCTATTCAATCTCGAATCTTGACCTGTTGGATTTTTATTTTTTCAACATTATATGACATCATAAATCATATATAAAGCAAATATCTGAAGCATAAATCTCCCATTAGACATACTAGACAATGTAATTTCCTTCATTTAAGCTTCAAAGATTTAATCATGACTCTTTACCTGAATTGTAGTTCTAATTTAGGTTGTGGCTGTCTAAATAAATCTCCCATAAATTGTTGGGAAAATTTTAGTTTGAAGGAGGTAGAAAAACAGGGAAAGAAGAAGAGGAATAGTGAAAGAAAAAAAA